>OZ024826.1:60695511-60708011 GCA_964016985.1 Anodontia alba | reverse complement strand
TCTTTAAGAATTTCCCGTTTATGAAAGGTTTCCGATATTAGGGAGATAACTTCTTGCATTCAAAAGTTGTTTCTTTTTGCAAAATTGCAGGAAAATATATTAGCTATAGGGTATTCATTTACCCTAATTTCTTAAATTCTTAAACAACAGTGTAGCAATGCTGAGATGTAACAGCTTTGTAATCCTTTTATTAGGGCTTGGGCAAACGTGTATCGCTGTTTTGTAATATTCTTATTGTCACGTTAAACGCACGAGGGTAAAAATATTCCTTCCGGCCAAAGTGTACCGACTGGAAACGTTTATAACTTAGCCCAGATCTTGTTTGATTTGTCTGTCGATGGAGAAAATTAACGACTTTAATGACATGTATGTTGCTGGTTGTTTTTCTCGCAACTCTTTAATCGAAGAATTTTAATTAAATATCTGCGGAGATTTACTTACACGAAGTATTGCTGTTCGTTAACCAAGCTCAGGATTTATGTAACTTGTCATATAGAAGCAGTGTCGGTAATAAATCCATACCAAACATGTACTGCAAGTATTGAGAAACGCACAAAACGTTCGCCTATACAAGTTGACGATAATGCATCTGACCAAAGTGTCACCCAACAAAATAGAACACTAAAAGCGTCAGAAAAAATAAGGCTTGACTTTTCATATGAGTCGTCTGGCTAATCTCCAGGTTAATTAGGCCTCATCAGAGGCCATCATATAAAATTTTAGATACTACCGGAGTAGGCTTAGTGATCATAAAGGACCAGAAAGTGTAAATTACATTATAGTGAAGCACACGGAGGCGTTTTAAGGCCACACAACACTAACACCAGATGAAGTGAAGATAAATACTTCTGAAAGAAAAGAACCTTGAAAGCAATGAACGAACTTACGAAATTGAAGACAGCTTAGCTGACAAATTTTCTGGGTCAGACTAGTTAGTTTCGAGCAATTAGGCTTTATCTGTGACGCTCATATAAATTTTCAAAAATCAGCGGAATGGGTTTATTGATCACAAAGGACCTAAACTATAAATTACATTACAGTGAAGTAAAGGAAGATGTTTTACGGTCGCCACATGACACTAACACCAGCTATAGTGAAGATAAACATATTCTAAGGGCCTTATTTTCTCCGAAAAGTAACAATATATAAATGATTTAGATTATTATACTTCAAAACTCCCTTAAAAACCAAGTGGACATTGTCGAATACCAGTAAAAATCGTATACGCAAAGACGATACGCGTACCATTTGAGCCGGGACACAGCATTTCCTACAAGATTGCATGTGCGTCCAGTGAAGACTCAGATCAGCCTGTGCATCTGCGCAGTCAGATCAGAGTCTTTGCAGGGCACTTTGCAGGTAGCCAAGGATCCAAAACCTCTTCAGGCGGATAGCGAAAACCGCGTGGGCTTACATGTAGGAAATGCTGTGCCCCGGCTCAATTGGTTTAGTCGCAGCTATTTATTCTACAACAGTCGGCCCTCGTTATCTCGAAGCCCAAGGGACTCTCTGAAATACTGTGAGATATCCGTATTTCGGCATGTCAGATTTACAGAACTGAGGAAAAAATAATTCAAACAAGCACATTTCACAAATGAACATGTAATCTGACTCCTGAAGTTAGAGATATATTGAAAATATTGTGGAAATGAGGAGATATTGCTCCTTTCTCCTCTTTTCCACAGTATTTTGTTACATTTTGTTAGATTTTCATGTTTAAACATGGACCGCATTTTCACTTCGAAATAAGCTGTAATTGGTAATTTCTAATTAATAGGTAAGCGAGGTCGAGATAACGAGAGTCGACTGTATAGAACTCCAAATCATGCTTCATTCTCAAACGAAATGCGTATATCGGAATAAAAGATAAAGAGCCGCGACACGCCATTTCCTACAAGACTTTATGTGCGCACAGCCAAGACTCAGATCAGCTTTTGCAATTTTTACTGCGCAGTCTGATCAGAGTCTTCGCAGGACACTATGTGAGTTTGTTTGTTACATAATGATATGTAAAGACTGTACATAACTACGCAGTTAGGCCGATGCTAACCATTGGTACCTATTTATTACAGAAGAAAAAATATTAAATATGGTTGAATGAATAGTCATTGCACCAGCTCAACTACGTTGAGATACAAATAGCATTTAAATGGCATTATTTTCGGAGTTTGAGTGTCCTCGTTAAACGATGTTGTGCTCTGGGACTTGTGGAGTCTAAAGCCAGCTAATTTGTGTCTGTGTCAGAGACATTTAGCATAATAGAATAAGTATTGTATTCCTGAGAGGGTGATGATAAAAAATACCCTCCGAAATATGATTGTAACCTAAGTTTCGCCTCGTTTGATAAGCATATAACATCAGGGCCCAGTTGTTCAAAATTTTACAAGTTGTTAGCTAACGTGACGTTAAAATTTTAAAATACGGCAAATACATTGATATTTTTTGCATTGCAAAAGCTACTCTCATTTTTTGCAGCAAAAATATCGATGTATTTGAAAATACCTTAGCCGAGTTTGTAATAAACAAGCTTGTTAAGCCAAAGACGCTTTCAACAACTGGGCCCTGGGTGGTATTCTTATTATCATCCTCTCAGGAACTATTTACTATTTATATAATATCACATGCTGTTGTTGTGTCTGGCGTTTAAGGGTAACAATTACAAAAATACGATATTGTTTGTTTTATACAGTCGGACCTCAACGGCTCGAACATCTTTGCAACCATGGAAGTTTGTTCGAGATATGCGTATTTCGAGCAACTGAGGGTTAACCATGGCGCCAGGCCAGGAAGCAGATGACAATAATTTAGGGATATTATCTCTACTCGTATCTTCTAGACAATAATGGTATGTTGAGTATACTCATTAGAATCGCCTCTATGAGGCGTTTCTAATGAGTACACACACCATACAATTTCATAGTAAAATAAAAAAAAATGTCCTTAATTATTTGTTTTCTTGAGTTATCGGAAGAATTTCGCAGTGACTCAAAAAAAAAAAAAAAAAAAAAAAAGTGCGAATTAGCCATTGTAAACGAGCCATCGGTATTGTTGATGGCTATGCTTCACTCTTTAATTGCACGACGGCGGTTCGGGCCACAGACTCAATGAAAACATCTTCGTAAAACTTTAACCGGTGGGTTGGGGCTTGACGATATGTCTTTGGCTTGGCCCGCCGTGGTTCAGCTACTGGTTTTCATTTACTCTGGCAGACGGTAGAATTACATGTAGCCATGAGTACTCGTCTTTGTTTATCATTGTGATGAATTTGATTTTTATGTTTTCGCTTTGATGCAGTGACTGAGTTGGGAGTCTTTATGCGAACCGAATTTTTATGTATTTCTGTATTTAGAGTAGCATCGGGACCCAGGGTGAAGTTGGCTAGCTGTAAAAATGTTTAAATCCCCCCGATGGTTTATTCTACTGACCGTTCTAAGGCGGTGGTCCCGGTGTTAGTTTTACTTTTTGTTGCTTTGTGGTTTATTTTACAAGGCGATTTGTTTTATGTCTTACTTTGTGTTATTTTGTTCTTGTGTTTTTTCAGTCCTTTTAGCATTGCGATTACCTCGCTTGGGGAAGAGAGAGCTAACCTTAGTGCTTTTCGTACGTTTGTTCGATTTGCACTTGTTTGGTCTTGTCTGTTTCCTCTTCCTCTTGGTGTCTGGGAAGGGCGGTTTGTGATAATGGCTCTCCCTGGACTTTTTTCTTACCTTTCTCTAGCTATTAAGGTTCGGCTGTATGTAACAAAAATATGAGTTTAGTCTCTTTACGGCACGATCCCAAGCTACAGTATTAATGGAAAAATATATTTTTGAAACAATGACCCTTAAGGGTAAAGGACATACAAATCTGAAAACAGCTGAAGTTGCAAGTATTCTGAGCCAGACAAGTTATAGTTTCGGCCAATTATGCCTTATCAGTGACCCTCATATAAAATGCGAGTCAGTGATCACAAAGGAGTGCAGTCAGTGATGACAAAGGACAAGAAAAATAAGATATACTATAGTTAAGTACGAGGAGACGTTTTACGGCGCTGAATGAAAAAGTAAAAAGGATTGCCGTTGGAAAAAAAATAACACATTACAGATATAAAATGGGAGTCTCGGTTTTATTGAGACTCTTCATAAGCAGTAATGAAGTTTGCAATACTGCTTACGCCCTCTAGCGTATACATGAGCAGAAATCCATTTTCAAAGGTACCACAATGAGCCCAGAGATCCAAAAGGAAATGAAAATATAATCTGCACTATGGTGAAGTTCGAGAAGCCTATCTCGATGTGACAAGCCTGTACTCTGTATACAGCTTTTACTTAATTATCTTGCCGCATCAATCAATCTACGAAATGTTTGTTATAGCGCTGTTTACTGGTATTTAGAAGGACTTGAAGCCTTATTATAGGAAACCTTTCTAATTGACAGTTTTACTTGATCTTGTCTGTAATTGTCGCATCAACCCTTGACTGAAATAGCATTAAGGAAGGCATAAGGCAAAGTACACATGAGCCGCGCCACCGGGATAAGGGGTCTGGGCGCATATGCCTGAAAGCGAATGCGCGCCATTCTGATCAGGGCCTTCGCTGTCCACTTCCAGAATCATTTGATACTGTAGATATATCAATACATAGAGAAACCTTTTATCAGATTCCGTGGTTTAGTTGGATGGTTTGAATATTTGGCTCATATTTCTAGCGGCCAGTATGTTTTCTGTTTGTCCACAACTTGATTAATACTGTAATTATGTCTGCGTGTATATGTTTTTTTTTTTCGGTAGGCTATGTTCTTTGATTGTTGTTCTTCCCAAACGTCTTCATTTCTATTTTATCAGTTTCTTGGTTTATTCATCGTGTCTTTATATAACTAGCGTTGTTTATAACATTCCTTAACTTGTTCCTAAAGAATCAAAAGCATTGATTAGATTGATTAATTGAAGCTCACCAGATAAGTTCAAAGCATATATCAAGGATCTCCCTATGTCGTTATCTTGTGATAGCAGCACCTATTGATAAGTGATTTTGTAGAGGCCGTAAAACGTCTCCCCTTACTTCAATACAAGCTGATATTAATTGGTCTGGCCTATTGGGACTATTGTCTTCACACATTTTATGCGAAATTAGAGTATTGCCAGGGTGCGTTTTCTTCTGCTGCACATTTATGTAAGTAATTATATACATGTACCTGGAATGGGATGTTAGTAATCTGCCTGATCATGTCCCCAGTTCTTTGCCTAGTTACATGTATGTAAGTATCATTTGCAGTCAGTTGGTAATAAACTAGTGAGCCGTGCCATGGAAAAAGAGCCGTTATAGCATATGCTAATAGCAAAGGCTCAGGAAAAGTTATCCGCACAGTTTCGCCAGAATCTATGCTGTCGCTCACATAAGCGGTAGGAAACTTCAGTCAAAAATAGATTTGTGGCTTAGCTAAGTGACCGGACATGCGCACTGAAACACTGATTCGACGGGAAGTCCGAAGAACCATTTTCTCGCGACGCGGCTTAATTTTGTCATTTATATTGACACGTCATGTACTCATGTGCTCGCCATATAATAAAACAGAAGGAACAAGCCCAAATAAATAGAATAAAAAGTTATATCGCAGCATAATTATATTGAGCATAGATAGTTACGACAAAGCAGTAATGACAAACGTTTGAAAACTTACTTCTTCTGAATAAAGCATCACGCAAAAACGACTTTCTGAAAGGTTTTGCAAGCAGAGTAGGTTTAATACATAATGTTAGTGTCTCTGTTTTTTTTTTCCTATTTCGAAACACGCTAAGAAGCCGTTATAAGGTTGTATCACTCGGCCTAACTAAAATTGAGAGTGTAATTTGATTTCAGCGTGATGTTCAAGATGCCTTTGATAACACAATGCACAACGCAAGAAATCGTCCCCGATGCCATGCCCATGTAATCGAGGCTAAGATCAGTCTGCAATTGCGCACGTTTTGGTAAGGGCCATCATTCCCCGCATATAAAATCAAATACGCCAGAAATTTTCGACGAACAAAGAACGCGACGCTCCGCACAGTCTGTTCTGGACCTTTGCTGTTCGCAACTGGGTTGTTATATGAACCGGAACGACAGGAAACGTACATTAGGACATGTGCTCTCGCCGTAGATTCAGATCAGTCTGGTCATTCGTGCAGTCTAATCAGAATCCTCAATGGGCACATTTTGGATAGCCAAAGATTCAAAGTTTGTTCATGCGGACAACGAAGACTCAGATCAGCCTGCGCGAATGCGCAGGCTGATCTGAGTCTTCGTTGTGCGCACTTGCCCGATGGTACGTTTTCGTACGTTCCGGCTAATATGTCACGGAGGAAATTTAAGAACCAATTATTTTTTCCGGAACAGTGACATTGGTCCTCGTACAATCAATCAACTTACTGTGTAAAACGATTCCATTGGTGCCTTTTGGGTAAATAAAAGCGACATTTTGATAATTTGTATCTGGGAAAGCGCACGAGTTTGTAGGAGGTAATTGAAAACGCGTATTGTTTTCTTCAGTAAACGCTCAGCACTCTGGGTAGAACATTTAGCAAGCGACATTTTGAAATGTTCTTCCCAGGAAACATGATTTGACATGTCATGCAAATTGTCTTCAGTGGAGACATTTTGCATGAAATGTCAAATCCTGTTTCCTGGGAATAGAGACAATTTGCATGAACATTCAAATCATGTTTCCTGGGAAAAGTAAATTAAAACCACCAATTTGTTGCCTGCTGAATTAGCCCAGAGAGAGGTAACATATGATCTTGACACACTATTTTTTCCATCTCCAGTGACTATTTTTTTTTCTTAAAATCCTGTTTGATAATCCGCTAAAATAAAACCAAAATAATATCATGATTATAAAGACAGGTCACTAGTGAACAACTTTTATAATCATGGTATTATTATTTTGGTTTTATTATAGTGGATTGTCAAAATATTAGCAAATTCATTGTAAATATTTTTTTTCAAGAAAACGGGACATTTCTTGCATTAAATGTCAAGTTCTAATTTCTTGAAAAAAAAAATAGAAAAATGATATGAGCGCTCAACGTGAATTGCCTTTGAAGTTCTTCGAACCACCAGAGGCAGTTCGGCGTGCTCGACGCAGAAGAGCGAACTCATCGTGTAACAAAATAAATACTTTGAATTGGTGATTATGCCGTAATGCAAGCGTTTCAGTGATTGCAGAGGAATCGACACTGCGAATTTCAAATAGTACGAATGTCAGGGCATTTGAAAATATAGGCCGTTTTAGTCCAAACAACCTTCTAAATAAATGCAAGCAAATTATTCTTTCTTCCTTGCACACTAATGCTATGTTTGTGTATCCAACAGCAGATTTTGTTTTGAATGTCTATAGTTAAAGACATTGGAACCTTGTGGTCATTCTGACACAATGCTGGGAAGAGCAACATTCCTTTGGAGATTGGACGAGAAGACATTAAGTGCCATAATTTTCATCACGAAAACACGCCTATATAATTTTGACCCCCTTAAACCCCACTTATATATAGTAAAACTGGGGTTTACAGGGGTATACATTATTTTTCTTATTTCTGCTCGAAAACATAGATTGTGGGTACTCGTTAGAACCGCCTCGGCGAGGCGGTTCTAACGAATACCCACAATCTATGTTTTGAGCAAAAATATGAAAAAATATCAGAGTTTTTCATCTGAAAATGTTCAGAATTTGGAGGTGAAATTTTCTATATATTTGAATAGGCGTGTTTTCGTAATGGATAAAAAGTATGTGTGGATACTCATGAAATGCCACAAAACACAGCCTTTCCAAGGCATCTAAAGAAGAAGAGATGAGGAACAAACTGTGACAAAACAAACGCCACATGTGAAACCACCGACGCTCGAAAACATGCCTACATAATACTGGCCCCCTTAAACCCCGCTTTTATATAGTAAAATTGGGGTTTACAGGGGTATACCTTATTTTTCTTATTTCTGTTCAAAAACATAGATTGTGTGTGCCCACAGTCTATGTTTAGAGCAGAAATATGAAAAATATCAGAATTTTTTATCTGAAAATTTTCAGGGTTTTTTTTTAGGTGATTTTTTCTTTATATTTGAATAGGCATGTTTTCGTAATTTATCGAGCTGTAGTTGTAATTGTTAACGATTAATACGTTTGGTCATATCTCGGACCCATCAATACCCGGACTGGTAACTATAGTGCTATATATACCTATTTTATCGATCTGATTATGTCGTGGCTGATTTTACCGTTTACCGGTTTTCGTCTGGAATGTGCGAAAATCAATCGAGTAGAAAGTGATAATTATCCGCAATAAACAACCACATATAAGTGTTATTTGCGAACAATACATCAACCATCATGAAAAGTTAGTACTACATACACGTAATTGCTTTTTTAACCACATTTGTTGAATATTGATCACATACTTTACAAATTTCGGTGGAGTTTCCAAACACCGTTTTGTGAATGAAGCCGTTCGTCGAAGAAAACTGGCGACCATTATTGAATTGTACTCGCATTAGTAGAGCCTGTTAATGCACGTCCTCGTTAAAATCAATTATAAACCAAACTTATTCAGGAAAAAAAAAACTAGCTTTGTGTTCGAAGTTGTTTTATGAGCATATTATTTTTATACCTACTTCAATGCCAATTGAAATATCGGCTGGTGAAAATGTCAATTTCTCGAATTTGACCAACAATTATCCGCGATAATGAACCTCATGTAAATATCATCTGTAAACAAAACATCACTTATCATTCAAATTAAATACTATCTAATTATTTTGTTTTTTAATCATATTTTTTGAATATTGATCACACATATTACAAATTTCGATGGAGTTTCCAAACACTGATTTGTGAATGAAGCTATTCGTCGAAGAAAAAATGGCGACCATTGTTGAATAGTACTAGCATTAGCAGAGCCTTTTAATGCTTTTTCTCGCTAAAATCAACTATAAACCCAACTTATTCAGAATAAACTAGCTTTGTTTTATTGCTTTATCAGCATATTATTTTCATAACCGTAATAGAAATTTGAAAAGTCGACTGCGAAAATGTCGATTCTCTCGAATTTGACCCACATTTTCTAAAACGAGTATGTGCAAAATTCGGCGATTATCTATGTTAAAAGGAATCAGTTGAATAAAATGTTATTAACATATAACGGACCCAAGATGGCATTATTGCTTTATAATAATTTTAACCGGCTTAACTAAAAATAAATGTGTTTAATACTAGTTTAATATGGGTGGAGTTTTGCAAAATATAGATTCCGAAGTGACGTAAGCAGCCCCAGCACCCGCGACATGATATTTAACGGAAACGGACAGTAACAAGTCCGGGTATTGATGGGTCCGAGGTCATATCCAAGGAGTAATTAAACTGTGCTGTCATTACCAGATTAACTCATTTATGCCTAGGGTCCAATAGAAGGGGCATTGGCAAACCGTTTAGACCCAGATCAGACGCCGCTGAACGCTGATCAGGGTCTACACTGTTTGTACTCTGGAAAGGAATTTCTGTAAAACGTAGTTGCAATAAAAACCAACCAGACACTCCGAATACGGAAATGAACCAGTCCAAAGAGTTCAGGTAGAAGAGTCCACTAGGCATAATAGTTAATCGAGCGAACAGGATAAATTAGGTCAAGGGGATAAGGTAATAGCAGTCTGTGTGTTCCAGTTAGCCAGCTAGAGATTTTATTGATTGTACAGTTAAGGAGGCGTTTCTAATGAGTACACACATATGTTTTTTCTTTCTTTATAAGTATGAATTACAAAACTGTCAGTAGTTTCGGGTTGATTAAAATTGGTGCCCTACCAGTTGTGGTGGTGAGGACTGGAACCAGAAAAATATATAAATGAATATGGACTATATTTGATAAAAAGCTTGATTCTGATTGGACAATAATAGAAAAACTGTTTAAATTTATGTCAGTCTTACACAACAAATGTGTTTCATTTAATTGTAGTTTATCAATGGTATTTTAGCGTGCTAGTGTTGAAAAAATCAGACCTGATTAACTTTTTCTTTTTTTTTTTCTTTTTTTTTCTTGCTTTCTTTCTTTCTTGCTTTCTTTCTTTCTTTCTTTCTCTTGTGCATTTCCCTCCAAAATGAGGGCACATGTGTTCTAAAGATGAAAAGTGCCAAACATACTTATAGACGCTTTCTGGGATATATTTAATCAGCGTAAGGCTGTTCTTTAATTAAAGACCAAATTCGGACGTCAAGGAACATTGTTAGGGCCAGAATGTAGCCAACTGCTATAATGGAAGCCTATTGAAAAAAAGTAGACTTGGAAAAGCACATCCTGAACCATGTTTCAGAAGTATACATTTCACCTATATTACGAAAACACGCCTATTCAAATATATTAAAAAAAATTATAACCAAAAACGGAAAGTTTTAAGATAAAAAAAATTCTGATATTTTTTCATATTCCTGCTCAAAATATAGATAGTGGGTACCCGTTAGAGTACCAACAATCTATATTTTTAGCAAAATAAAAATGATAACGTATACCTCTGCAAACCCCAGTTTTACTATATAAAAGTGGGGTTTAAGGGGGTCAAAATTATTGTCACAGATGAACATGGAATAACATTTAGAAGGATGATGATGTTCACCACAGTATCAGTTCGAATTAGTCTAAGACAAAAAAAAAAAAAAAAAAAAAAAAAAAAAAAAAATAGTGTAAATATTATATTTTATCATACTACGATTGTTCAGCCCCATACATATACATGTAAAACGCCGTTGGCTCAAGTTACTGATATTTGTGATGGTTATTTCTTAAACAGGCTTCCCAAGAAATTAAGATTTGACATTTCTTAGAAGACGATTCGTATGAAATGTCAAATTCTATTTTCTGGGGAAAAATTCTAATATGAATTGCTGATACTTACATTTAGTACATAGAGAGTAAAAGCAGCTAACAGCTTTAATTCCAAAGGTTTGACCACTGCAAAATCCATTAGTATATGACTTATTAAAGGCATAATCCCTAAACAATGATCCTTTACAAATAAATAAGTTCAAGCCACATTTTTTTAACCAGACCATGATTTGGCTGTCATTCTTTCCTGACTGAAATAAAATTCACAAAAATATATGCCTTTTACTTCTTAGTACAGTCACCAAATCGTATTGGTAACACTTTTGGCATTCATTTGTTATTTTTAAAGATCTTTGATATGAGATTGGAACTGCTAAGTTCATTACAGGTCAAGTGACCCCACCCGAAGGTCACATGGGACAGGGTAAAAAATGTTGCTTTCGCACACCCTTACCACGCGGGGAAGTCATGTAGCAAGTTTGGTTAAATTCCGGCCAAAGGTTTAGGAGGATATAGCGTGACGGGCGGACGGAGGCGTTCACAAGATTCCCATAGCTTTTTTTCTTTTTTTCTTTTCTTTTTTTTTTTTTTTTTTTTTCAACTAGAAATGTGTCCAACGGACACGGATGCCCCCGCCCGAAAAAAGCTTAAGCACAAAATGCTAACTTAAACGAAAATTGCTAACGCCATCTCGGAAGCGGACGGAGACGGACGAACGAACGTACGGACAGGGGTAACACTATATGCCCTTTCCACCATTTTTCGAATGGCGGGGGCAGAGAAAAAGCGTGGGGATAATTATTCTTGTCATCAGCGTACGATATGTTAAGAGGTTTCCATTACTCTCATGTTATGAGAAGCTCATTTAAGAAATAATCATATACCTTTAAGAGATCCTTAAGCGAAGGAAGCTTTGAGGGGCTGTACAATATGTATTTCACAGGCCTTTACACTGCGATTATTGCACGATATCGAGTCGAATATATTTAAGAAGCAATAGACATTTGTAATTAGTATAAATATGCTGCAAGTGCCGATAGAAAGATAAATTATTATAAATGAATAAAATATTAGTCTGGTCTGTCAGCTCTCGGAGATAAATGGGAATCTTAGACAAAAGTATTCATGCATGAACGTCATACTGTATCGACTGTCATCGTTCGTTGTGTGCCGTAGTCGAACTGATTACCACACTTAGGGCTTAGGTTTTTCAGAACTACTGGAAAATCCTGTAGTAAAATATCCACCTGATAAGAGAGCACTTTAGATGCAGATTGAGGGATGAGGGCGTATTTAATGATGCTCATGCGATTTTGTTTCAGGTTTTCTTTATAAAAGTATATGCTGTTGGTCAAGGCACTTCAAATGAGTAGCGACAGCATTAGCTAAGCAATTCAAATGAGTTATATCAGCATCATTGTTTTTTTTATAATAAAAGTACACAGGTTGTACACATTACGAAAACACGCCTGTTCAAATATATAGAAAATTCCACCTCCAAAAACTGAAAATTTTCAGATAAAAAACTCTGATATTTTTCACAAAAATCCTCGGTGAGGCGGTTCTAACGAGTACCCACAATCTATGATTTTCAGCAGAAATAAGAAAAACAAGAGCACCGCATGCGGGTGCCAACGCTTGGCTGCAGTTTCTTTTAGAAATATATGGGGCATGTTTGATT
>OZ024826.1:60484618-60695311 GCA_964016985.1 Anodontia alba | reverse complement strand
TCCATCAGTTCCTGAGAAATCGCAGTGAAACCATTTTCAACAAAAATTCTAAGTCGAAAAAGGGGCATAACTGTGCCAAAAATATTTTTAGGGTTACCTTCCCTATTGTATGAGTTTCCCTTTTCATAATGAACTACTAGTCCGAGTTTCAAGTAAATATCTTCAGTAATGACAGAGATATTAAAAAATGTCCAAGTTTTTGCACGACGACGACACAGACGCAGACGACGCCAGAGCTTTGACAATACCTCGTCGTTTTTCTTCGAAAACAGCCGAGCTAATAATGAGTACCCCTGTAAACCCAGTTTTATTATATAAAAGTGGGGTTTAAGGGGGGTCAAAATTACATAGGCGTGTTTTCGTAATGATGTAATCTGAAGAAGGAGACCATTATGAAAACACGCCTATTCAAGTTTATTGAAAATTTTACGAAAAAAAAAAACAAAAAAAAACTGAAAGTTTTCAGATAAAAAGTTCTTATATTTTTTCAATTTTCTGCTCTAAAATTAGATTGTGGGTACTTAACCGCCTCGGCCCTCGCCGAGGCGGTTCAAACGAATAACCACAATCTATGTTTTTGAGCAGTAATAAGAAAAATAATTTATACCCCTGTAAACCCCAGTTTTACTATATAAAAGTGGGGTTTAAAGGGGTCAAAATTATATAGGTACGTTTTCCTGATGATTGCTTGAGAGAACACTTATGCGGTGTGTGTGGTAATTTGGTCTAATACGGTACAAAATTATTGTAATTCTCTACAATCTTCTATTTCTGTTGACATATTTATCTTTATTTTGTGGATTGTTGAAGTTCGTAAACCAATCACATTCATTTTTGTTTTAAAATAATTAAATTCAAGTTTCATTTATTAGCTGTAATTCAATATTCAGAACAGATTGCTGTTTTACATTAATCACACAGATTTCGTTATACATATTGAAATCTTTGATTGGTATGCAATTCCTTTATTGTATTATCGGCCCTATCGTATTTATTCTAAAAACAGACAAGAGAAAACAGTAAAGACAGCGATCAAACTATTGCTATGCCAAGGTTTTTTTTATATATAATTTTATATCAAATATTATTACAACACACACACACACACACACACACACACACACACACACACACACACACACACATATATATATATATATATATATATATATATATATATATATATATATATATATATATATATATATATATATATATATATATATTTTCATCATACTTATATGAATTTTAAGTAAATTTTATAAGAATCAATTATTACGTCTCATTATTCATTAATATTGTTCATGATGGAAGAGATCAGATAGAGAATAGAAGAAGAAAAAGTGTACATGTATATTAGAAGATCTTATAATATGTTCATTAGAAAAATGTTATCTCTGCAGATGCAAAAGAGAAAGTGAAATAATTATTTCAGTATATGTGTTGTCGTAAGAATGGGGCCTATCTATTGGTCCCCTTCTGCTGACAACAACCATATCATCTCCGTCCCCTCGAACCCAAACGATTGCAGCATGTTTCAAAACTGTAGTGCGTTATTTCATACCTTTACTGGTTTAATTTCTCAACTTAGTTCGAAATACAATAATTCATATACATGTATAAGCTTACTGCCTCGCGTTAACATTAAAATACTTATACAGAGGTGCCCATTTAGCAAAGAAACTTGTAATAGAGTTACTCATGAGTGCAATATTTCACTTTGGAATTGTTTCTTCAACAAATTTATAAAGTTTTCCAGAAGTAATCTATTTCGTGTGAATTTAGTTACATATATATAATATTTTGCAGTAATGCACAAATAGTTTCTAAGCGGTTTTCTTTTATCCTGACAAGCGAATAAAATTTGTTTTTCTCCTAATTCAATTGTTACTGTAGAGTTATTATTTAACCATATTCTTAATTCATTCAAAAATCGTTTAACTATTTCACATTCAAAAAAAGGTGATACATTGTTTCAGGTTGCAGACTGCAGTATTCACAGATATTGTTGTCAACTTTATTTATTCTATGTAAAAATAAATTTGTGACTTATATTTTATTCTTAACTTTATACCGAAAATCTTTTAGTCGTTTTTCTTTAATAGAGCATATTACTCTATTAAAGTTTTTATATTCCTCAATATTTATAAATCCTAATTCCTGCATTCATTTATTTGTTTGTTCAATTTTAGTAGATTGTGACATTAAATCATAAAACCGCTTGCAATCTTTGTTGTCTTTTAAAACCAACTTTACATAAACATTGCAGCTAACATTAAATTTATTAATAATACAAATATTTTTATTGTCCCCCGCCTTTTCGAAGAAAAGTGGAGGGACACTGTTTTTGGTTTTCCGTGGGGCGTGGTGCGTGGTGCGTGGTGCGTGGTGCGTGGTGCGTGGCGCGTGGTGCGTGGTGCGTGGTGCGTGGTGCGTGGCGCGTGGTGCGTGGCGCGTGGCGCGTGGTGCGTGGTTCCGAGTTTTTAGTAGGTACTTTGTCCCCTTAACTCCTCCCACAGTTTCTGTCCGATCCTTTTGAAACTTTACAGATATATTAAGGATGGTCTGAAGATATGCATGTGGTTTTTTCAGAATCCTGAAATAATTTTTTATCACTTTTTCCGCATTTTTAACTTAGACATTTTTTGAGTTCTAATATTACAGACGTCTATAGGGAGTAGGTACCTTGTCCCCTTAACTCCTCCCACGGTTTTTGGCCGATCCTTTTGAAACTTTACATGGGCTTTTAGGATGGCCTGAAGATATGCATGTGGCTTTTTTAGAATCCTGAAATATTTTTTTTATTACTTTTTTTGCATTTTTAACTTAGACATTTTTTGAGTTCTAATACTACAGAAGTGTATAGGGAGTAGGTACCTTGTCCCCTTAACTCCTCCCACAGTTTTTGGCCGATCCTTTTGAAACTTTATATGGGCTTTTAGGATGGCCTGAAGATATGCATGTGTTTTTTTCAGAATCCTGAAATAATTTTTTATTACTTTTTCCGCATTTTTAACTTAGACATTTTTTGAGTTCTAATACTACAGAAGTGTATAGGGAGCAGGTACGTTGTCCCCTTAACTCCTCCCACAGTGTTTGGCCGATTCTTTTGAAACTTTACAGGTGTTTTAAGGATGGTCTGAAAATGTGCATGTGGTTTTTTCAGAATCCTGAAATTAATTTTTATTACTTTTTAGACATTTTGAACATAGACATTTTTTGAATTCTAATATTACAGAAGCGTATAGGGAGTAGGTACCTTGTCCCCTTAACTCCTCCCACAGTTTTTGGCCGATCCTTTTGAAACTTTACATGGGCCTTTAGGATGGCCTGAAAATATGCATGTGTTTTTTTTCAGAATCCTGAAATAAGTTTTTTATTACTTTTTCCGCATTTTTAACTTAGATATTTTTTGAGTTCTAATACTACAGGAGTATATAGGGAGCAGGTACCTTGTCCCCTTAACTCCTCCCACAGGTTTTGGCCGATCCTTTTGAAACTTTACATGGGCTTTTAGGATGGCCTGAAGATATGCATGTGTTTTTTTCAGAATCCTGAAATAATTTTTTATTACTTTCCGCATTTTTAACTTAGACATTTTTTGAGTTCTAATACTACAGAAGTGTATAGGGAGCAGGTACCTTGTCCCCTTAACTCCTCCCACAGTTTTTGGCCGATCCTTTTGAAACTTTACGTGGGCTTTTAGGATGGCCTGAAAATATGCAGGTTGATTTTTCAGAATCCTGAAATATTTTTTTATTACTTTTTCTGCATTTTTAACTTAGACAGTTTTTGAGTTCTAATATTGCAGAAGTGTATAGGGTGCAGGTACCTTGTCCCCTTAACTCCTCCCACAGTTTTTGTCCGATCCTTCTGAAACTTTACAAGGGCTTTTAAGATGGCCTGAAGATATGCATGTGTTTTTTTTCAGAATCCTGAAATAATTTTTTACCACTTTTTCTGCATTTTTAACTTAGACATTTTTTTGAGTTCTAATACTACAGAAGCGTATAGGGAGTAGGTACCTTGACCCCGTAACTCCTACCACAGTTTTAAGCCGATCTTTTGAAACTTTACAGGTGCTTTAAGGATGGTCTGAAGATATGCATGTGTTTTTTTTCAGAATTTTGAAATTATTTTTTATCACTGGTTTCCTGCTTCAATACTTAGGTAATTGATACAGGACCAGTGGTCCTCTGGTTAACTTTACCATTTTTAACACCTCAAATAAAAATAAGGCGGGGGACATAAATTCCCAATGGAATTTGCTTGTTATTATTTAATGTGGTTTACCATCGATTTGGAATTTTCCTAATAAGTGCCGGAAAATCTATAAACGTCCCTCTTAAACCGAAACGGGTTTAAAGTTCTCAAAATCATATATGTTTCCTTGCTCATCAAGGAGGTCGGAAACATGCCTAATTCCCTTTCTATACCACTCGTAAATACAGAAACCATTTCCATTTATAAGTGTTCTTTTTATTATACCATAATGGTGCGTCCAAAATATCCTGTGGTCTTTCAATATCTATATTGTTACAAAATGAAAGCCAGTCGTTTAAAATGTCTTTCCAAAAAGGATTTATTATGTTCGTTAACGCTGATTTTACATATCCGTAAACCAAAGCTTAATAATTTTTCAAAAACAATATTTGAAACTGAACACCAGGAGGCATTATCTGACTGTATTATTATGCGCCTGAACCACGAAAAATGTAAAGCTTTAATGAAAGTGTTTATATTTATCATTCTAAGCCCTCCTGCTGTCACATCTTTTATGATAACACTCCTTTTAATTCTATCTGGGCCAGAATTCCATAAAAAATATAAAATATGTTTTCTAATTTTTTTACCAATTCTCCTGTTGGGTTAGGCAGTGCCAGAAATAAATGGACAAACTTAGCCAAAGCCAAAGTTTTTATAATTGTAATTATACCTATCAGCGTCAATTTTCTTTTTGACCATTTTTTACAGATAGATTCAATACTAATATAAATTTGTTCAGTATTTATATCCCATATATCACATACTTTGGCACAAAAGGTAACTCCTAATATTCTAAATCAACCCTGAGACCAGTCGAGTTTGTATTCCTTACATAATTGCCTAGTTGAATGGCTTAATGAGCCTACCCAAATAGACCTAGTCTTTTAAACATTATTTTTTTAAGCCGGACATTAGGTAAAATATTTTAAGTACATTAAGTGTCTCTTAAAGTGATTGTTCTGTGCCATCAAAGAAAAGTTGTGTATCGTCCGCGTATTGACTTAACCTAAGTTCTTTAATACCTGTGATTATTTCATTCTCTCTAACCATTTTCCCTAGAATTTCGGCACATAATATAAATATATATGGTGAAATTGGGTCACCTAGTCTACAACCCCTTTTAAGATTAAAGAATTCTGACATGAAACCGTTTGATATGATGCGAGAGATTTTGGAACCACTTTGAAAAGTGCTAATCCATGAAATAACAGATGGCCAAAATGAAAATATTTTAAAACTTTATACATACAGATATATATACATATTTCCTTGAGACCGTATCAAATGCTTTTTCAAAGTCGATTGATAAATCATTCCAGGTATGTTTTGGTGTTTAGTTTTAAACAAAGCATCGAAAATAACATTTTCTTCTATGAATCTACCAGCAATAAAGCCTTTTTGATCCTGATTAATAAGTTTATCTAAAACCGTTTTCATTCTATTTGCAATGACTGATGATGCTAATTTATAAACAACATTTAAAAGAGATATTGGCCTCCAATTTTTTAAGTAATGTCTTGATTCATTAGATTTAGGTCAGCATGTAATAACTCCTTGTCTTTTTGTCAAAGAGGGAGATCCAGAATGGTAGCCATAATTTATTGACCTTAAAATAAAGAATTTTAAATCTGTCCAGAAAAATTAAAAAAAAAAAAAAAAAAAAAAAAAAAAACTAACAGTAAATCCGTCTAAACCTGGGCTCTTTTCATTTTTCATATTTTTTAAAGCATCTAATAATTTATTTAACTTTATTTTACCTTCTAGTTTTTCTGCATCCTCATATGATAATTTATTTTTATTTTCTCCAATTACTGACTCAACAGATCTTTCATCCAGATCAACCGAGTACTCATTATATGTGTTCGTAAAATTGCCGTTGACATTTTAAAGTTTCATTCGTTTCAGTATGTTCTGTACCACCATGTTCTATTAGTTTAGTCATGGTTTTATTTGTATAATTTCTATTTTCTAAATTAAAAAAAAAAGTATCTTGAAGGCTTCCCCTAATTCTTGGTACCTACTCCTAGACCGCAACATTACTCCTTCAATTTTCTCCTTTCTTATTTCAATTAAGGTTTCTTTCTTTCGAGCAAAATTTGTAATTTTATTTTCGGCTATACTGGAAAAGTCGTTATTAATTTCTGCCCCAAGTTCGTTTATTTCTTGTTCTAATTTATTCTCTTCCTCTTTATTTTTTTTTTTTTTTTTTTTTTTTTTTTTTTTAACATAACTATATTTTATTGTATCTCCTCTGATACTCATTAAAAGGGTTTCTAATAATAGCTGATCATTTATAGTAAACACTTTATCATTATCTAAAATCTAGTTTACATTTATATTTTCGTTATAAGTAGGGTACATACTTTTAACTTCACTAATTATTTTTTTTTAACTTCTTCATTGTACTTTTTGTCTTTCAAAAGTGTGTTATTAAATTTCCAATAACTTCTCCCTCTTTCTAGATCTTGTAATTTCAACTTTAAAATAATACCTGAATGGTCAGTTCTGTATCCCAGAACAATATCTGAATGTGTTACAAAAGAAAATATTGATTCACTTACTAAGAAATAATCTAATCTTGTTTGTTTTTTGGTTGGATTAAGTCTTCGCCATGTGTATTTTCTTGTGTCTTCACTCATCAAACGCTATACATCAATAAAATTTTCTTCTTCTACTAACGTTAAAACCACTCTTCTTGCCTTTGGATTATTAACATGTAAATAATTATCACAATCTTTTCTCAGTATCTAATATCAAATTCCAATCCCCGCATACTATTACATTAACATTTTCAAAGTCCGCAATATTCCTTTTAAAATTTTCATAAAAAATTGGGTTGTCTTCATTTGTTCCATTAATATTAGCTAAAGTTATATCTTTTCCTTGAATTTCAATACCTAAAATAATATAGTTACCAATTTTGTCCTCTTTAACTTTTTTAACTTTTTGTTCAAAATTATTATTTAATAGTATCATAATCCCTCGACTCATGTCTGTGTCTGAACTAAAAAATATATGAATGATTCTAAATTGTCATTTATATGTACATCTTGAAGGCAAATAATATTGTATTTCTTTGCCCGTATATACTGAAATTAATCACGCCTTTTGGAAGCAAAGGACAGACCGCCTCTACAGTTTTTGAGAAAAAATAGTCAGCTGTTCAGCCATTATCATATATGTAGAACCTTTTCATCACATTAGTTCGCATTCGATAGGACCGATATGTGTTCAGCTCTCCCCCACACTGCGAGTAAACAGTTCTCTGACAAAACGATAACAAGCTAAGTAAAAATTGGAAAAGTAAAAAGAAAAAATAACATACCTTAAAACCTATCATTTTACGGTATGATGTTGCATGTTGGCAAAAGATGGAATTTTAAATGATCCTCCTCTGCGTACACACTGAGCGAACTGTGTTTGTAACGTATTGTATTCGGTCTTTATGACTGGTTCAAAATCGTTTAGACAGAGAATCATACAAGTTCTGTGACCTTCAAGCATATGCTTACTTATTGCAGATTTCAAATCATTATTTTAAAAACTGTAGAAGTTGTGAAAACAGCAGCCTTACTACACCATGTAATTAAAGCAAAGTTTCTAATTAAATCAAGGGTGTGTAAATGTAACAATACAATTGGATCAGAGTTCTGTGACCTTTATGTATTAAGGTAATTATGAGAGAGAGAGAGAGAGAGAGAGAGAGAGAGAGAGAGAGAGAGAGAGAGAGAGAGAGAGAGAGAGAGAACGACACGCGTTTAATCAAGAGGCCTGGAAAGGTTATAGCTGTATTAATCTGCAATTCTTTACATTAATACTGGACAGTAATTTGTCCCTTTTCTTGTATATAAGAAAATTATGTTCGATGTTATTCCTTATTGTACTTATCCAAAAGAATTGCCTAAAGACGTTCAGTCCTGAGTTTCTGAAATGGACTCCTGAATTTGGTCACATCCATTGTTGCAAATACGGGTTTCAGTCAAATATCAATAATAGAATGGCAAGCAATGTAAATCCTGATGAGGTTGCTTGTAATGAGCCGCCTGATCTGCCCTGTTTGCAAAGATAGCTGTATTTTTCTACAGAGATGAAAGGATTAAAGGAACTGATATACTGTCATGGGGGTCAACTCTATCAAAATTGGTATGCATACATTGTCAAAAGAGATGCACTTTAAAAGGCGAAAAAATACTCCAAGGAGGATGGGTTGGTATTTTTGGCTATTACAGTACACTCCTTTTTAAAAGGGCTTGGTATGCAGAAAACAAACCAAGTAAAATAATTGATTTTCTTGTAAAAAAAAACAAACAAAAAACAAAAAAACAAAAAAAAAAAAAAAAAAACAAAAACAAAAACAAACAAACAAAAAACAAAAAAAAAAAAAAAAAAAAAAAAAAAAAACTTCTTGGCTAACTTTGTCATGGACAATGGACTGGACTGCTCAACGTTATCATAACCAAGTATTAGCTTTCACAAACGCTTGGTCTACGCTTAGCACACAATAAATGTTAAAAAATGTCAAATTTCATGTTACTTGTATTTATATATATTGGCTGAATGGCAAACAGTGCAGACCCTAAACATGTTTCTGATTTTATTTGATCTGAGTCTGCACTTTTTAGTCAGCTGTGCCTGTCGAAATATGTTGGGGGTCGGGTATACATGGAAATCGTCCCGTAATTTTACAATGGAGACAAATTATGTGACTCTGTTTGCTTCCTTGCACACCAAGTGCCTTCTTAAAAAAGTTCTTATTCTATAAAGGATACTATTTGCTGAAATAAGATCCTTTTTCTTTGTTTTACAGTAGACCATTTTCAGAAGGGCGGCAAAACATTTTACAGCAACTTTATCAGTTCCTCATTAAGTAAGTCCGTTATACACAGGTTCAGATAAGAAGGAATATCAGGTAAATAGTTTTCTTATTTCTGCGCGAAAACATATGTTGTGGGTACTTATTAGAAGCGCATCGGTGAGGCGCTTCTAATAGGTACCACAAAATATGTTTTCGCGCAGAAATAAGAAAAATATCAATAAATTTTTGTTGAATTAAAAAAAAACAAAAAACAAAAAACTGACGAGTCTGAAGCTATGAACATATCATTACGAAAACACGCCTATTCAAATATATTGAAAATTTCACCACCAAAAACGAAGTTTTTTTTTTCAGATAAAAATTCTGATATTTTTCATATTTCTGCTCAAAACATAGATTGTGGGTACTCTTAGAACCGCCTCACCGAGGCGGTTCTAACGAGTACCCAAAATCTATGTTTTTGAGCAGAAATAAGAAAAATAATATATACCCCTGTAAACCCCAGTTTTACTATATAAAAGTGGTGTTTAAGGGGGTCAAAATTATAAAGGTATGTTTTCGTGACGGTAACATTAGATCATATGAAACATACTATGTTACAATGCATTATATTTCAGAAGCCCAGAATGGACACTCACATCATCGAAATGACGACATATCTCGAGCTGCACTGACTGATGGGTTTGGAAGAACCATCGTACCCAGTGATTCAGATGACCACGGGCGTTCAAGAAAAACGTCAAAACTGAGATTCCAAGATCGGGGTATTCGTCAAACGAACAGTGAAAAAAGCAAAGCTGCGAAGAAACGTGTCATAAAGATGTTATTTGCTGTTGTGTTGGAATTCTTTATTTGTTGGACGCCCACATTTGTTCTACAGACATGGATAACAATAGACATCAGTCATGCCACCGAGCATATATCACAACTTCTGCTTTCATCCGCGTTTCTCCTCTCATACGTTTCCTCGTGTTGTAACCCCATTACTTACTGTTTCATGAACAGGAATTTTCGGAATGGATTTGTGTCTGTCTTTCGATGCTGTAAGTACGGGAAATCTGTCCGAGGAAGAAACGACATTCCGTCATACTGTTATCATTATAGTTCCGCGAAAACCGGCGTCAGTCAGTTTTCAGACGACAAGTTCAAAGACGATTCGGATGAAGTCTAAATGAAGTGGCGCACGGAAAAAGGGACCTTGTAACCAAGATTGTGGGTCTTCAATGCGCATGCGCATTCCTCTATAGGCTACAGCCGTGCGTTTTTGCCTGAAGCTCTTTCAAGGTCTCTACGAACAGCTAGGGCTCTGGCGAGACTGCGCTTATGCGCAGGCTCGCCTGAGCCTTTGCTGAACGCCTATGTGATAAGTACCATTTTCTCATGTCCTGGCTCAAATTAGACAGATGACCAACAGGAGAATAACGTTGATACATGTTCGATCAACTTCGGCTCAACTTCGTCGGTATCGAACCAACGCTTATTCAATGTCAGGTACCCGATGAATTAAGTCTTATATTGCCGACATGAATTAAGGGAAAACGATACAATTTTTGGCAGGTTGGTCACTCTGCCAAAATTATTTTGACTTCCTTCGAAAAGGGATCCACTCTAAAAGGAAAGAATTTGCTCCCCGTGGGAGCAAGTTCTATACTGTTTGAGTAGAACCTTTTTGAAGGGACTGTATGTACAGGAAAGCAAATGGGAAATAACTAAACAAACTCTCTTGTAACGTAGGGCGGATATCTACCGAGTGTATCAAATTGCTCCCTAAAGGGGGGCGGATACATCTGGTTGTTTATCCGCCATTTTTACAAGAGAGGCACCTATTGTACTTTCGTGTTTTGCTTTCCTACACACCAAACGCCTTTAAATAGGAAACAGTGTGTCTGAATAGATTCTTTTTTCAAAAGGGAGGGTTAATATTTTGACACAGTTACCTCGCCTGAACGTGTATCAGTTCCCTTTGAACATTACGTCGGAGTAATATTTCTAGTTCTTTTAGCATTGTCTTGGCAGGTCACGTTACCACGGATCGTCGGTTTTTAAAGCCACATATCGGCGATAATGACCCATTGAGGTCATAGGCCGGGGTCATAGGTAATTGTCAAATGAGAATAAGTTCTAGTATTACAGTTCTAGACATCACGAAAACACGCCTATTTAGTTTAGACTCCCTTAAACCCCACTTTTATTAAGTAAAACTGGGGTTTACAGGGGTATACATTATTTTTCTTATTTCTGCCCAAAAACATAAATTGTGGGTACTTGTGGGTTCGCTTCACCGAGGCGGTTCTAATGAGTACCCACAATCTATGTTTTGAGGAGAAATATGAAAAAATATCAGAGTTTTTATCTGAAAATTTTCATTTTTTTAGGTGAATTTTCAATATATTTGAATAGGCGTGTTTTCGTAATGGATTTACGAGGACAGTATGTAAACAGAACTAGAAACTGCAATGCAATATACGTGTTTTTCTCACATTGGAATACGCATGCGTGAACATATGCGTTATCATAATACTGATCATGTATCAGAAGGGCGGCTGCCTTTTCATTACAGGGTAATATTCATAAACCTTTATACGCCGAATGGATTCTTCTACCTTAACTATTTGGACCTGCACATTTCCAATAGAAGGTGTGTCTGGTTAGTTTTTATAAATACTCTGCTTTATAGAAATGTCGTATTAAATATAAAAATGGAGACTCTGATCAGTAAAATTTGGTTAATATCGGCATTGATGTCACTGTGAATTGTTTGCTCATAAAGAAAATCGCTGTAAATATCTTAAACATTCTAATTGTAAAATATCATGGCTTTAGACCAAATTTAGCACTTACCACGCTATAGGCAGATTCAGCAGACGAAACGACCAACTGATGAGATTATTCTTTTTTTTTTTTCTAGAAGAAAAGGGTCGGACGTTTCCTGCAAATTGTCTCCGAATATGCATGAAATGTCAAATTCTATTTTCAAAATGTTGTCTGCTGAAAATTTTATCCAGCATGCTAATGGTAAAGGCGGTATAAAGTGACCAGATTTGCAAAACAGGGAATATTTATTTATTTGTACACTGTTAAACGTTTGCAAACTGGTTACTTCGCTCTTCTACATTGGTTCACTCAGGATTTTAATTCTTGTGTCCAAATTTTACTATTCGAATTTTAAAAGTTGCAAGATATACCTTAAAGAGATTTCCGAAAGGTGGCCAGTCGTGTAGTCGATATGGGCGACATATGTCGTTGTATCAAGTTCGGTATAAAGGGAGTTGATCGTATTTTACAAAGCTTTGCTTTTTTTTTCAAATCTGTAAGTTTTATTCCTTTGTATTATTCCCCTTTACAATTCCTCTTTCAGACCCGGGTCATATCTAAAAGAGGTTCTCCAGTATTTTCTTTCTTTCATCTTTCAAATATCATGTGTACTACCCTCTCATTCTCTTTCACCCTGACAGTCTGGAGTCTGTCAATACATGGACATGTATAATTAGTATTTTATGTTTATGAATTATGTGGTAGTACACCTTTCACTCTACTATCATACTATCTGCAAACCACCGTAAAACTCCCAAGATTTTGGACGTTTAAATTTACTGTAGTTACCTGAAGAAGAGGAAAACAGTTCAGACCCAGGTCAGACTTCTCTTTTCAGTCTAATCTGGATCTGCACTGTTTTCCCATGCATATCCGTTTGAAAGCTTGGGACTTTGATGGCTTATCAAAACTATGATCTTATGATGTATTTATAGCATTTAACCACTACACGTAGACCTCTTCTCAACATCATTCCTTGACACTCTGTGTACGGTCAATTATGCTATTTTGTGCATATCCAAGAATATTTTATTGTAACGTAGGTACACAATGATGAATCGAAGAGGCTGGGGTGTGCTTGAGGTCTATACAATTATTTTCTAAGATCTCTATATAAAATGTATCAGTTACGGATTTCATTTTAAAAAACCCGACAGCCTTATACATGTTCAGTAGTAGTACACCTTTCACTCTACTATCATACTATCTGCAAACCAGCGTAGAACTCCCAAGATTTTGGACGTTTAAATACATAAGAAAAAGTACTCTGTACTCGGTTTGGGGAAGGACTTAGTACAAGCACAATGATTTGTACTTTTATCATTTTAACATTCTATTTTGTTATCCTTTTGACTGTTTTTCTGTTTTTTTTTTTATTTTACTTAAAAATACAGTAAGTTTATAAAATATCATTAGTTAATGCTAGATATGGGCTCCAATCTGCCAAGAAAGTTTCTTCTTCTTGGTCTGATAGTGCAATCTGTCTATTATTCTATACATTACTTGAAGTTTCATTTTAAATACTCTGATATACAGTTGTTGGTTTTTACATCTAGTTTGATAAATATAGTATTTTGCATATAAAAAGATAAAATGCAATATTTTATCTACACTATGCTCCTTTTGCAAACCACATTACGAAAACACGCCTATTCAAATATATTGAAAATTTCACCACCAAAAACTGGAAGTTTTCAGGTAAAACTTCTGATATCTTTTTTTTTCATATTTCTGCTTAAAACATAGATTGTTGGAACTCGTTAGAACCACCTCGCCTAAGCTAATCTAAGTTTTTTGAGCAGAAATAAGAATAATAATGTATATGCCTGTTAACCCAGTTTTACTATATAAAAGTGGGGTTTAAGTGGGTCAACATTATATAGGCATGTTTTCGTAATGAAAAATGAAGTACTCTTCTGTAAGATTACAATGTATGTTATATGAATTTAACCAATGGGTTATGCCATTAATGAACTGTTGTGTTTAACAACAATTCCACAGTAAATGTACAAATGTTTCATTACCCGTCTGACAAAGGGTGCAGAGGGCATCATTTCTTTTTTTCATTTGGTTTAACAATTTAGTAGTGACTAAAATGTTGTGATTAATACTAATTTGATACCACTGAAGTGCAGTATATTTAGTAACATGAAATGGAAACATATATATCCCTCTCCCGAAAAATGTTGTTCCAAGAACATTGTCCTGTGGGTGTATCACCATTTTTATTTAGAATATTGTACATAGCTTTACTTCTCTTCTGGTGTTGTAATAGAGAGGAAATGTGGGATGGGATTAAAGGGCATTGTTCCTTATGGGTTATTTCTATATTCATGTCTTTTAAACATATTTCTAATGCTTTTATCAAACCACTGTATTGCAAAAAGTTTGTTTTTATCCCCGTTTTGCTGAGAACTCAGTTTCAGTGTAAAATTTGCCATTTTCGTTTATTTAATCATTAATATATTTTATACCTCTATTATACCACATACTATAGAAGATATATGTTCCTCCTATCTTTATGTTATTATTATAAAATACTGGACTTTTTAGATCTGCCTCACTCACCACTGATTTCTTATTAATATTAATCAGAGATTGCAAAACATCTTTCCAAAACTTGTTTTTAAGGTCCCAGTTGTTTCTTCTATAAATATCATGTTACAATTTGTTAATTTTTCAATATCTACATGTGTTTTTATGAAGACCTGCCATTTGAGATTTGTAATTAGTAGCCTTCGTATACATGTGGATTTTAAAGCTTGTATAAAAGCATCCAAATTTATCATTTTTAATCCACCATCACAGTATTGTTTTTGCACTGTTTAAACTTTTATTTTACTTGTCTTATTATTTCATAAAAAACTGAACATTACTTTGTTTATTTGTTGAATGATAGTTTAACTTGGATTTGGATGCATTAAAAATAAGTGGTTTAAGACTGAAATCATAAATGTTTTTATTATTGTTATTTTGCCAAGTGGTGTAAGCGACCGTTTTCCCAATGTTTTACTATATTTTCAAGTTGTTGTAGTTTACCTTATAGTTCTCCATTTCCATTTTGTCTAGGTCTAAAAAAGGTAAGAGAAAAGTCCAGGGAGTGCCACAATCACAAACCGCAGCCCTTCCTAGACCCCAAGAGGAAGAGGAAACCGACAAATCTAAGCAAGCACAAACCAAACAAACGTACGAAAAGCACTAAGTTGAAGTTTATACCCAATATTTTATTTTTTTCTGAACTGTGAACTGTATTTTTGGAGCCGATCCAAACTACCTGAGTTTTATCAAAATTTATCTTTATGCCTGATATTTTAGCAAATCTTTCTAATTCATACAGAGTATTATCAAGCGAATCATTTAAGCTATCTAGAAATATTGGAGTATCATCCGCAAACTGTGGTATTTTAAATTCAATATCTTTAACAAAAATGCCTTTATTTTTTTTATTTTGCCTGATAACAGAAGAGAGACTCTGCACATATTATAAACAGGTATGGTGAGAGAGGATCTCCCTGATGGCATCCACGACCAATTCTGAAAAATGTTGACAAATATCCACACTGGATAACTGCAGATGTAATGTTCTTATAAAATATTTCTCTCCGGTGTATCAAGAACTCACCAAAATTCAGGTATTTCATCGCTTTATTAATGACCATGACAGTGAATCAAAGGCCTTCTAAAAATCTATTAATAACAGTAAACCTGGAATAGTGTTTTGTTCAGTGTAATTCATGATGTCATAAATTAATCTGGTATTTTCACCAATATATCTTCCTTTTTATAAAACCAGTTTGATCCTTGTTAATTATTTTGTTAGGGGTCTCTAATTTTTAAGATGTTGTTTAGGTTTATTTTCTTTTGGAATGCAAGTTATAATGCCCTGGCGTTGACATATAGAAAGTTCCCCAATTTTTACATCCTAAATTTAATGATCTGAGTACAAAAATACCTATTTGCCTCCAGAATACTTTGAAAAATTCTGCAGAGAAACCACTTATTCCTGGACTTTTGCCGTGTTTCAAATTAAATATAACGAATTTGATATTTCTTTAAAGGTTAACAGTCTATCAGGGTCGAGTGCTTCTTGGTCTGAAAGTTAAGTCATTTTTGTATTTTTCCTATATTCTTCTAAACTAATATTTTTCCAAAGTATCATCTTTATTCTCATATAGCTTTTTATAATATAGTTCTATTTCTTTCAAGATTTCTGATTGTTCTGTTATAACTGTTTCATCATCTTTTATAATTTTACTTATTATTTTTGAAACAAAATTATGTTTTCTAAACCACAGAAATATTTTATAGGTTTTTCCCCTAGGTCTATATATTGTGCTTTAGATCGAATCATGTGTCCTTTTATTTTATAATTTCTAATATCATAAAGCTCAGTTCGTATAATTTCTATCTGCTGTATGTTTTTTTTATCTACACTATTTTTAAGGTCATTAATATTTTTTATCAAAGCTTTCTCTCTATGATTTTTTGTTTATTTATATAACTTGCGTAAGATATTGATTCTCTTCGATGTTCCTTAATAATGTATCTAAGAAAAGCTGGTCATTTATAGTGAATTGTATTTCTTCATTTGGAAGTCTATTTCCTCCATGTTATAGACAGGCAATGCATACTGTTGTTTAATCTGTACTATTTTTCTAATCATACGTGAAAATATTCTGAGTCGCTAAGCAAGGAATTGTTATGTTTCCAGTATGACTTGCCATGAGTAAAATCTGTTAGATTAAGTTCTAGAGATATCATTGAATGATCAGATCTGTAGCTTGTTTCAATCAATGATTGTTTAGTAAATTGCATTAAGCTTTCAGAAATCAGAAAGGAGTCTAACCTAACTTGTTTACAAGATTTTTTTTCCTCCACGTAAACATTTTTGTGCTGGATTTTGCTCTCTAAAAGGGCCCAATAGATATTTTGTGTTTATTATTTCTAGTATTTTGTCACAAGCTTTAACATTATTGATTGATTGAAAATTATAGTAGTTAAGGTCAGGGTCTAGAACACAGTTATAGTCACCACAGATAATGATATCACTGTTTCCCATATCTTCAATAGAGTCGGAGATGTTTTGGAAAAAAGAATAGGTTCATCTGTGTTTGGTCCATATAAGTTTACTCAAGGTAATCGTCTGCTAGCTACAGTTATATCTACAATGATGCAATTTCCATTTTGGTCTATTAACTTATTATTTATTTCATAGTCTAATTCTTTTCCGAAAAGTATTGCAACACCTCTAGCATTTGATTTATAATTAATAAAACTACAATTACTATTACCCCACTGATCAATTATATTTACTTCATTTTCTTTTATAAAGCGTATATCTTGTAAACAGTATATTTGCTTTTTTTCTCTTTAAGATAGTCAAAACATTAACTTTTTTTTTGCAAACTTTGAAGGCCTTGTGTATTGTATGAAAGTATTTTTAAATCAACAATTTTCAGTATGTTTATATTTAAATTGTTTAAACACTGTGCTTTGAGGGGGGAGGGGGTGGAGGGCTGTTGGGTTGTTTAACATAATAAATAAAATGAAAAAATAAATAAATAAAAAACAAATAAATAAACAAAAGCAATAGAACATCCAAGTTAAACATAACAAACAGAAGCTTGCATTTGTGCTAAATGCATATGTATCAAAAGCATTATTACATACACACAAAAATGTACATAACCTAATAAAATTAAATTTAGTTGCTCTATTTTAAACAATAGATATTATCTTATGTGCTATGTACAAACTAGATTATCAAGCTAAGGGCATTAAAATAGACAACAGAGGAAGTCCTAACGTTATGTACTGGGACTTTAATATCTACTTCAAGTCTCAGAGGATTTGTGTCATTTTAGCATGATGAATGAAAATGAAACCTGTTAATCTGTATCTGATATTTACTTCTAATAATACTAATTATCTTCCCTATAACTTTGTTTATTCACTCTCATGCTTACACTGTAAGTCACTGAAACGTGGATTGAAATCATTCAAGGATCACACCACTGTGTTAGTAGATTTTCTTCCATTTATGTCAAGGGAGACATTCTGAAAAAGGTGTCTACTTCTAAAGGAAAGAATTTGCTCCAGGTGTGAGAAACTTCTTTCCTTTTAGAGAATACCCCTTTTCAGAAAGGGCTTGGTGTGCAAGAAAACGCATTACGAAAACGCGCCTATTCAAATATATAGAAAATTTCACCTCCAAACACTGAAAATTTTCAGATAAAAAACTCTGATATTTTCATTTTTCTATTCAAAGCATAGACTGTTGTACTTGTTAGAACCGCTTCATCATGGCGGTTCTAACGAGTACTCACAATCTATGTTTTCGAGCAAAAACAAGAAAAATAATGTTTACCACTGTAAACCCCAGTTTTACCACATAAAAGTGGGGTTTAAGGGTGTCAAAATTATGTAGGCATGTTTTCGTGATGAAACAGAAAGTCATGAAAGTTATCTCCCTTGAAAACAGTGGCGGAAAATTAACTCAGTGTATCCATTCACCACAACCCTTTCAGCCCAGTCGACCAAACCAAATTCTTATACAAGTAGTGTAGATCTTGATCTACGGAAGAGTCCATTGCAGAAAGTAAGGAGTGAAAGGGGTAAATTTCTACATCACTATACTTGCCTCCAGCTTTTTTAGATCACTCCACATCACGAAAACATGCCTATATTATTTTGAACCCGTCAAACCCCACTTTTACGTAGTAAAACTGGAGTTTACAGGGGTATACATTATTATTTGTCTTATTTTTGCTCCAAACATAGATTGTGGGTACTCGTTAGAATCGCCGCGCCGAGGCGGTTCTAACGAGTACCCACAATCTATGTTTAGAGCAGAAATATGAAAAATATCAAATTTTTTTATCTGAAAATTTTCGTTTTTTGGTGATAAAAATTTCAGTATATTGGAATAGGCATGTTTACGTAATGATCAGAAATCCAGTTCCTTCCTTGGTATAGGAATTTCTTCTTGGTTTACTTTTAACGCTTAGCACTCTGGGTAAAATTGTTTAGCAGACAACATTTTGAAATAATTTTCTTATTTCTGCCAGAAAAATAGTCTTTGACACTTCGTGTCAATGGAGACATTTTGCATGCAATGCCAAATCCTGTTTTCCGGAAAAAAAGAAGAAAGCAATATTATCAATGTGACGTCTGCTGAATAAGCCAAGAGAATGGTAAAGGTTAACTAGACCACAGCAACAGAAGACACTTTCCTTTCTTGGTATAGGAATTTTTTCTCGGTCTACTTAAACGGCTTAGCATTCTGGGTAAATTTTTCAGCAATATTTTGAAATATTTTTCCCAGAAAACAGATTTGATATTTCATGGGAAATTGTCTCCAATGGGGACAGTTTGCATGAACTGTCAAACCCTGTTTTCTGGAAAAAATAAGAAAATATCACCAATTCGTCGTCTGCTGAATTAGCCAAGAGAGAAGTAAAGTTTAAAGAGCAGACTTCCCCTCCTCTTGGATAAATACCGTTTGGTGAGATTGATTTCCACTGGAGGTGTGGCCATTCCCGTCAACCAGAACGGATCATTTAACTTGTTTCCAGTTGCTTTGGTTTATCAATAACAGATACGTCTATATTGACCGCTTGAATATAAAGTATAGCTTGATTACTTTAGGAGTGGCGTGTGTTAACTCTTTCACTCATGAATTTCTCAAGTTAACTCGAATTTGGATGAATCATTTTTTGCCAGTAGGTATGTCAGGTAAAATAAAAAAAAATAATTGCAAACAGTATATATCCTGATGAGACGGCTCGTGACGAGCCGTCCCATCTGGATCTACACTGTTTGCAAAGGTATATGTTTTGGTCTACAGGCTGATAGGGTTTATAAAAAGTGTTGTGCTATCATTCACTTCAGACTATTGGCTTTGTTTGGGACCTCTGTGGTTCAACTAATGGTTTTGTTTACGCTCGTAGTTCTGGCGGTCAGTGTCTGAGGTATTGGCTACGAGCCATTCTGATGTCGTTCGTTCTTTTTTGTGTCTTGCGGCTGCTTTCTGTGAGTTTTGTCTTTCCTGTTTGTCCTGTCAAACGCTCTAATCACTCTGTTACGGTACCACTGTTTTAATTAAAGAGATTGGATACACTCAACAATGCTAGATATTACGCCATTTTGTACAAAAGGGACGTTTTTTGTTACTTCCTGTTTAGTTCCCTGCACACCGATCCCATCTGAAAAGGGTTGCACCCTAAAAGAAAAAACAAATGTTCACGGGAGTATATTCTCTCCTTTTAGAGAAAAGCCATTTTCAGAGGAAAAGGGAAAAAAGCAAACTGAAAATCAGAGTTGCCTCCCCTGAAAGTGTATCAGTTTCCCTTGAAATAAGTACATGTATTGTAATTATTAAAATAGTACAATCAAAGTACTGACAGCACATGTGGGTCGATTGATTTTGAGAGTAGGCTGAGAAAATGGTTCTGAATGGGGACTTAAGACTGCTTTATTTAATCCTTGACTTGTTATTAAAGCAAATAGTGCAGACCCTGATCAGACGCCGCGTTCTGATCTGGGTCTGCACTATTCGCCAATGCCCATGTCCAGTTTTTACAGACAGTGAGAAGAATAGCGCGGGTATAAATAACCGTTACCTAGATTTTGGACAAACGCGTTGTTGAATTCCATTGGTCAATGATAATCATATGGACAACTACATCTACCTTCAGATGGCGTTTGTATATTATGGCTCGATTGTAAACAATCGGCCCCAAAACGGTGCTGACACATGTCCTTAGTTAGTTTCTGTTCAGTTACTGAATATACTTCGCTACGAACTGAGTTTTGTTATTACAAATTATCCATGTCTGTAATTTATGTTATTATTCTGTGTTGTATTATATTTTGACAGTCTTGAGTCGTACTGGCTTCTTGACATCGCCCAAAAACTAACTTTCCACAAAGTGCTATGTCAAGAAAGCGTAAATAACCATAACTTTGTTACTGTTTAATGCACGAAGGTACATGATTATCCGATCTGAAACCTTTTATGCATTTACTTGCATAATAAACACATGCATTGTGTAAATGAGGAAATAGTTAATGGTTCAACAAATTCAGCAGTTATTCCAATAATGATAATAATAATAATAATAATAATAATAGTAAAATGAATAATAACGATAATAATAATAATAGTAATAATAATAATGAAATATAAAATTAGAGAAACACACACACACACACACACACACACACACACACTTAGAACAACATTTGTTTCAAAGGTTTCAACAGCACACAAGATGTGAATATGGAAATTCATTGGTTAGAAGGTTATAAATCATTTTACACATAATATATAGAAATTTTATCAGCTGGACCGCGTCAAACAAAATATATCTTCGAGGCATATTCACAAAACAAAAGTCTGGATTAGCCAGTGCATGTGTGCAGTATAAGAATGCCATTCTTTGTCCGCCGGCTGACATGATCATTGGACACTGCAGATTATATTAATCCTTTCCTCCTTTAGTTTCTGAAGTGGACTCTCCCATCCTTGAATCCACTGCTGCAAATAGGGGTTTTGATCAAAGAGAAAACAGAATAGCAACCGGTGTAAATCCTTACGAGCCGTCTCATCAGGATCTACACTGTTTGGAGAGGAATTTGTTTTTGGTCTGCAAATCGCCAGAGATGTCGATCATATAAACTTCCTAATACATACATGTAATATCTGTCTACAATAATATAGTGTTATTGCACTGATATAAGTGAATGTTATCCCGAGTTGGGACATCGAATAACACGAGCTTGCAAGTGTCCGTAGGTATCCAAACGAGGGACAATATTCACCAATATCAGTGCAATGACCATTTTATTGTATAGCTATAAATTGATTTGATCGATTAAATGCTTTATAGGCAAAATTCTGTGAAAAGTCTTTATCTGAAAGCAATTCTTACAACAGTGCGAAATTGATGATACAAAAGCGATATCGTTTTTGCACAAGTGCGATGTCATATAATGGTAACATGCGAATGTATCCAAATAAGCATGAAATATCAAGTAAGCATCACGAAAACATGCCTATATAATTTTGACCCCCTCAAACCCCACTTTTATATAGTAAAACTGGGGTTTACAGGGGTATATATTATTTTTCTTATTTCTGCTCAAAAACATAGATTGTGGTACTCGTTAGAACCGCCTCGTCGAGGCGGTTCTAACGAGTACCCACAATCTATGTTTTGAGCAGAAATAGGAAAAATATCAGAGTTTTTCATCTGAAAATTTTCAGTTTTTGGAGATGAAATTTTCTATATATTTGTATAGGCGTGTTTTCGTAATGGCGTGTCGATATCGTGTGATATCAGCACGCATGCTTATCGGATTTTATCGCCTATTTTTAATCATTCCATATTTATAGCTATATAATAATGAAACCACAAGAGCCGCAACATGGGAAAACGCGCCCAACGAAGACTCAGATTAGCCTGGTCTAATCAGAATCTTTCGATGTCCAAAAATGTTGCAATTATTGTTATCTGAAATGCGTCCAGCGATTTATTATTCTGATTAGATTTTGCGAATGTGTGCGTTTTCTGAAGGTGCGATTTATATATTTTGACAGTTTGTGTCCACATGAATAGACATTTGAAAACGCTGTGAAATAAATTTTCGAAAAACCTAAATGTCGGCATCGATGAAAGAAAAATGTGTGTTTAGTCTAATACTAATTTATCTTTCTTCCATAAAATTTCAGCCACTTTTGCTGACGTCTTTTTAATATGTGGTAAATAAGTAGAATGAAAACACAGCTCTGTCAAAATTGGTTTTGTCTCTCTTCTGACAAAAAGGTCAACCCTAAAATAAAAAGATTTGTTCAGCAAATTCACTCCTTTTAGAGCCTAGTGCAGTGTAAAGTGAAGAAAACAGGGTTACAAAAAATTGTCTCCCTCATAAAATGGCTGTATATCTAAATAGTGTATCCAGTTACCTACCGTATTTACCCTAAATATTCGGGTATCTCAACTCGTTACCATACTTGTTCTAAAATTTGAAAAAGTACAATTTACTGCCCAATGTTGTGTCAAAAAAATGCTGGTTGAGTGGATAACAGTGTACACCCTGAAGAGAGGCCGCGTCATCACGAAAACATACCTATATAATTTGACCCCCTTAAACCCCACTTTTATATAGTAAAACTGGGGTTTACAGGGGTATACATTATTTTTATTATTTCTGCTTAAAACATAGATTGTGGGTTATCGTTAGAACCGCCTCTCCGAGGCGGTTCTAACGAGTACCCACAATCTATGTTTTGAGCAGAAATATGAAAAATATCAGAGTATTTTTATCTGAAAATTAACAGTTTTTGGAGGCGAAATTTTCTCTATATTTGAATAGGTGTGTTTTCGTAATGGTTCTGTGGCGTCTAATCTGGGTCTACACTATTTGCTCAGGCCTGTCTATCCAAATACATACTTTAAACATGATAGACAAGATTTTCACAGAAAGTAAGGTAAGGTGGCAGCATGGGACAGGATGCGTTCAAGTCTATTTTCTACAGTTGCTTGTCGGAATAATTATTGAATCGTATGCTGGAAGACCCCTGGTTTTTAGCCGCGCAATCGATGATTGCCTATCTTCTTTAGATATAAAATGACATGACCTCATACAGTATTCGTAGAGAAGTGTGAAGGCGATATTCAAAAGAACAATAATGCCCAATCCATTACGAAAACATGCCTATTCAAATATACTGAAAATTTTACCGCCAAAAAAACGAAAGTTTTCAGATAAAAAAAATCTGATATTTTTCATATTTCTGCTCAAAACATAGATTGTGGGTACTCGTTAGAACCGCCTCGACGAGGCGGTTCTAACGGGTACCCACAATCTATGTTTTTGAGCAGAAATAAAAAAAAATAATGTATACCCCTGTAACCGCCCCCCCCCCCCCCCCACAGTTTTACTATATAAAAGTGGGGTTTAAGGGGGTCAAAATTATATAGGCATGTTTCCGTGATGGTTGGTCCAACTTGTGGTTTTTCTTTTCCACTGATTTCAAATTGCCATGGCGCCCTCGATTTTGTTCCATTGCAGATTTGCGATTATTTGTGTCTTAATATGATGTTTTGCTGATAAGGTGGAATACCGTATTTGGACAGAACACATATTTGTAATTTTGAGCTGCTTTTGAATAAATAGCGATAGAGCAAATCTAGGTGAAGCTCGCCCGTCACCTCACTGCCTAGTAATGGTTTCCGCTAACCGTTTCAATGGGGTTACTCTGTTGCAATTATTCGTTATTTGCATGTCGTTTATTGCTACTATCCCGCTGTTGTCATTGTTCCTCAACTTTTCGTCTTTCAGTGTTCTATTTCGGTATTAGAAATAAACGCTCCACATTTGTGGATTAAACTTAACTCTTTCACTGCCAGGGATGATAATAATAGGCTTGTGCAAACAGCATAGATCCAGATGAGACAGCTCATATGAGCCGTCTCATCTGGGTCTACGCTATTTGACATTCAGTCGTTCAACTTTACATATAAACTTCTTTCCAGGCGATAGACTGTGAAAAAAAAAAAAAAAATAAAAATAAAAAAAAAATAGACGTATGCCATCTGAAATTTGGCACCGAAAGAGTTAAAGAACTACACAAACTAATCTTACAGCATTTTGTAAATATACCAGTCAACTTTTGAAACCATAATATTTCAAAACGTGTTGATGTCATATGATATCAATGAATGTACAGCACATAAAAATGAAATTTCCTATATGGGCCCTTACTCATTTGGATTTGTTTGAAAACAAACTATCACCCAAGTATGGGCTAGGACGCGTGAGCAGCGTTCCACATTACATTTCTATTCTTGAATAGACCCAGTACAACAAAATCTACTATTTTCCATAAATTGGTGTGTCTTTCAACTTCCCAATTCCTTCGTAGTTTTCTAAACTGACATTATCCATTCGGTCTTTTCAAGGCACTTTTCGCAAACCTCCGCCGGGGTTGGTAGATTCTAGAACATTTATAGGACCTATTGTCTCAGTTCTTAAACTCTGTATCTTGAGGTCGCAGTCTTTGTTTCCAAAGAAGACGTAGGCCAGCCTACTCTGTATGATCAGATTCTTTACTGTCTTTCTGCAGAACCCTTCGATCCTTGACACTATACGAGGGGCGGTCGGAAAATATACCTATCCGCCATTGTTGTAACTAACAGAGATACATTTACAAACAGTTTAAATCCAGATGAGACGCCTTGTAATACCTCTCATCAGGATCTGCACTGTTTGTCATTCTGATTTCGATACTGTACTAACACTCTTGTTTGTAACAATAAAATCGAAAGATGGCAAAGTCAATTTCTGAAAGCCAGGTATGTATGGATTACTATTTCGGTGTTTATCAATTTAATGTTGCCACATGCAACGCACTGTATGCCACCTTGGCAAATATCAGGGCCCATTTGTTCAAAAGTAATGATGTCGTTAGTTAACGTATCGTTAAAACTTTGATCATTAAATATGGAATATACGGTAAAATGTTTGCTGCAAAAATGTGAGTAGTTTTTGCATTTGCAAAAGCTACTCACATTTTTCAACAAAAATACCTGTGAACTGGAAATTGTACTTACTAGAACAGTTAACATTCTGACCACTAACAAGCTCGTTAAGCTAACGATGCTTTGAACAAATGGGCCCAGCTACGACGTATAAGTCACTGGTCAAAGAATATGGGTGTTAATTGTTTATGTTGTATTTTGTTTAACTTGTTTAGGTGTGAATCTACCCGTTGAAGGGCGATCATAACAAAAATGTTTTTAATAAAATAAGTTCAAATAACGTTGTTCCTCATCTTTTTATTTCCCTTTGTTCAGCAACCCATAAAATCAACATTAATTTAGAGATACAATAAAATATCATTTCATTTTTGATCCAGTTCAAATTCGAGAGAATTTACTGAAGTCAGGTGCCACATTTTATGATTGTATTAATATTTAAACCTTTCTTGGATAATAAAATGTCTGCTTTTGAGGAATATGGAGCCTTTAAAGACTGTCTGTTTAGATCGTTTTTTCTTGGAAGAAAGGAAGAAAACTATCGATAATGTATGCCGATTACTGGCCGAATTATATTATATACCTGAATGTAACATATTAAGATACACAAGTCTTCATATCGCATAAAAAGGCAATAAAAATTCGCCAGCTTCTGCTGAGAGTTGAACCCACGACCTTGTGATTTAAATTTACCATTTTATCTATTCGCATTGTTCGGCTAACTTAGTCATTCGGAAACCGGTGATTACCGAATTGAGTTCATGTCTCAGTTTAATCTTGCCGTACTATAGTTGTTCACGTGAATATCATTAATCAATGTAAGCAAATCGCGCGTTAGACGATTATTTTTGCCACGCTATTCTTGTCGTTGTGGTGTTAGAGTGCAGTGTAAATAGAGTTATCTGGAAACCTGGACTAGGACATTGGCACACAGTGCAGACCCAGATCAGAAGGTGGCATCTGATCAGGGCCTGCACTGTTCGCTTAAATAACAGAAAGTTAAGGGTTAATTAAAACTATTTTAAGTCCCCGTCCCGTTCAGGAGGCTTTTCTTAAATCCTGATATAGTTCCTTGTTTGGGTTTTCAAATTGATCAGTGAACGTTTATGTGCACAAAATGAATTAAAATTGAAATCGTTTCTACAGATGTCATTTTCACTGTGTTTCAACGGTAATATTTACGAACAAATTAATATTTCCAAATTAACAGACTTTGAAACTGGTTTTAACCCCCGGAACAGTTTTCCTTCTGACCGTTCCAAGGCGGTTACTGTTTTGAAGTTCTTCTTTGTTTGTGAGTCGATGGTTTCACATGTGTCGTTTACTTTGGCTTTATTTGTTCCTCTTCTCTCATTTCGGTGCCTCAAAAAGGCTGTGCTTCGTAGCTGTGGCTTCCTGGCTACCTTCCTTTTTTAATCTTTTATTGCCTGCTTGATATTAGAAACCGGGAAAACAAACAATAACAAAGCATGCGTACAAATGATAATTATAAGCGCAACATTGTTGGACCCTTTTAGTTTCAGAAAATAAAATAAAGTCTCGACGTCTTCGCCACTTTCTGTTATTAGGTTATTAGGTGACGAGGTTTATAAATACTGCGTAGTACAGCTATATTTTATAAAGCAACTCTTCCTACTAGGCGTTATACTCATGCTCTTCTTCGTTCATATATAGATTCGAAATAAACCTTTCAGCCTGACAGAACAAAACCAATACCTGTGCAAACAGTGTAGACCCTGGTGAAACGGCTCGTTACATCTCATCAGGATCTACATAGTTCGCCATTCTGTGTTTGATTTTAGACTGAAACCCCTATTTACATCAGTGGACAAGTCCAAATTCAAGAATGGAAGACCACTTCAGAATCTCATGGGCGAAAGGGTTAATCACATTCGGTACTTTATAAAAAAATGCCATTTATCAACAAAGCGATCGAATATCAGATTGACTTAGTATATTTAGGGATAAATTAGTGATATCGATTACACCTCAATAGGAATTTCTTGACTCAAGAGGAATTTCTTGATTTTGAGAGTTCTGAAAAACAAAAAATACTTGTTTCTAACTTCTGAAGATCATAAGAATTATAATTTATAATCATATATAAAAATATTAACGAAAATGTCTATGGAGAGCCAGTCACAGAATATAGCTTACCAATGACACCGAGAGGAATATCAAACGAACCATGACAGACAGTATACATACAACAAATAAAAGAAAAGCAAAGTAACCAGCTCTCTTTTCCCCAACATGGTGATCACAATGCAAGACAGGATCCACTAAAAACAACAAAACGGGAAAAAAAGCCCCGCAGCGAGCAGTCACGAGAAAGAACAACATCAGAAACACCGTATTAGAACGGACAGTAGATGTGGGGGCGGTGGGAGTAAATCGATTTTACTGGTATTAAATTATCATCCTAGGTTTAAATTTTGTAAAATACAAAATGACTTTTCGGCACATATAGATGTTTCCAAACTCTGTCAGTGAAACATCACAGAAAAAAACAGCAATATGTAAATCAAATTAGTTCGTTGCAAAGAAATAAGAATGAGGCTCATGGCAAACACCTCAGATACTGACAGCCAGAGCAAAAGGAAACCACTGGTTGAAAGACTCAGGGTCCGAACAAAACCATAACATTAGGAATCGACCCTCTGAAAGATCTAGGTTGGCACCGTCGTAGAGTCTGACCCGACCTACTGCCGTAAACCCTCATTTATCTTTTGAGCAATCCATTTATTAGATTTAAAACTACACTCCATAGACATATTGCTGGTATTCCGATGTCGGCTAACTGTGCTCTTCGTATTGTTGATCCGTTTTTATTTTGTTACCATAGATACCGCATGTTGTCACTGTCCGATTAAAATCCATTGTGATTCGATTTATGGTTTCAACTCAATTTCTAGGTATCCAGATGAATTGCTTAATATTTATAACATTTTGTTTTTCGAAAGCCCGACTGACTGGATTTGTCTTACTGGATTTTGATCATATAAAAACTAATTCTTTGGATATCAAATCTCCCTTTTTTTATTTAGATTTGAAGTATTGAGCCCATTTTGGTTACTTTGAAAATCGAACACCTCTTGAGCTGCTGCAAAGGGGCATATGCACCTTCACAAACTACATGCTGCATATGAAGAGACTTCGATTTTCGTTCTTTTGTGTATTCTGTCTTTCGTGAGAGAACTTTTAATTTTTTCTTTTACTTAAAAGCAGCTAGTGGTAAATGTCGTGTGGCGGCCATAAAACGTCTCCCCGTACTTCATCATAGTTCAGATTATACTTATATTTTCTTTGAGATCACCAAGTCTATTATGGTTACTTTGAAAATCGAATACCACTTAAACCGCTGCTAAGGGCCATATGCAGCTTCGCAAAATATATACTGCAAATAAAGAGACTTACAGAACCCGAGTCTTCGATTTTCGTTCTTGTGTGTGTTCTATGTTTCCAAAGGCAACTATTTATATTTTATTATCCATATCTAGTGGTACAGTATCTCCAGAAATTACAATAAATGGTATTACAGTCGACTCTCGTTATCTTGAACTCGCTTAGCTCGAATAACCGCTTATCTCGAAGTGAAAGTCCCTGTTTTAACACAGATGTACCAACAGGCAACAAAATATTGTGGAAAAGAGGAGAAATTACTCCTTAGGAGCAATTTCTCCTCTTTTCCACAACATTTTCAATATATCACTAACGGGAGTCAAATTAAAGGTTCATTCTGTTAAAGGTGGTTGTTCGGTTAATTGTTTTCCTCAGTTCCACAAATCTGATAAGTTGAAGTACGAATATCTCGAAGTGTTTCATAGAGTCCCTTGGATTTCGAGGTAACGAGAGTCGACTGTATTTCATTGATTATATGTGAGACGAATTCTACTTAAAGCTACTAGGGGCGTGAGAGGTATTACACACGTTATTCATTGGGTAGACTGAGTCTGCTATTTTGTTACTATCTTCCAAGGCATCCCAACCTCGGAATATTTTGTCATTATAAATTTCCCGTTCCTTGATGGCAATATTCCAAATCTTGTTTCTCATGTCTATGAATTTCTCAACTTATTCGTTTTGCAAGCGTATACTAATATGTTAACGACTAAAAAGTAGTCGAACAAAGTCTAGCTTCGAAACTTTGTAAACAGGGGTATGGGTAAAATAAACTTCGTTAGGTATTTTCAAACATTTTATAGATGGCATTCTTAATAAATGTCTAAATACAACATTACCTTGAAAGCGTTTCTGCAACAGATTTGTATGGTGATCTAGTTTATACATTTAGGAAAACTGTTGGTAAATTGAATTTTTTTCGGAGCAGTTATAAAAAAAGACGGCATTGATTATATGCGGCAAACATTGGTTACATGTGGCTAACTGCATACATAGTTATTAATCCAATCATGGTTGATATTTTACGCTTTCCTTTTTAATTGCATGACAATGGATTGCATTTTCAACTCAGTAATTGTCCCGACCTACGTCTTATGCGTGGGCAGGTACCCATCACTATTGCATTGCCCTGTCCCGCCTTGGCTTAACTATTGATTTTCTTTGGCTGACAATTTATTTGTTACGTCAGGAGCCCTATCTTTGTTTCATCGCAGTTATGTAGTTCAATGGTTTTCTGTCATGGTGGTGCACTGACTTAATAGGAAGTTTCTACGGGAACCGAACAATAGTGTATGTATGTTGAATAATGTCAGATCCTAGGATGAAAATTATGTTCCTATAAACTTGTTTAGAACACAAGGTGTTTTAATCGCTGGCCTTAAGAAGGCGACGATTCCGACAATCTTTCTTATTTCTGTATGCCCCCTGGTTGCGGAGTTAGTTTTGTTCCATCCTGTTTGGTAGTTACTTCTTGTGTTTGTTGTGTCCTGATTATCTGACTTGTAGAAAAGGGAGTTTGACTGTAATCCTTTTTGACATTGTAATTTAGTTGTCCGTTATGATTGAGGCTGTTCCTATCCGTTCGCTCTTCCTCTTGGAATCTGAGATGGATGTTATGTATGGTTGCGGGGCTTCTTGAATTTCTTTATTACTTGTTTCATTTAAGCAACTTGTCATTTCATTACAACACAGTTTCTCTAAGTAATGAAGTTACTTTGCGCCGCACCTGGTCTTCTTATATTGCGTTTGATGAAAGCGCAGTATCAGTATGTTTAGTTGGCCTTGACACTAACCTGTCATCAATTAAGCTGAAAAATTAAGGGCAATTTTCACAACATGGCGAAAGTGTAGCACAACAAATATATTTTGAAAATGTACGCAATAAACCCTTTATATTCAATAAATAAATAAATAAATAAATAAATAAACAAATAAATTAATTAAAGAAAGAAAGAAGAAAAGGTAGTATACTTACGAAAGCTCGAAGGGAGCAATCAGTACTAGTACAGCCCATGACCCTTTGGTACAAGAGTTTGCCATTAACACTAAGAATACTATATAATACTGCTGTTGCACTGATAAAAAACTTTGAGAATATGTCAGTATTAATGGTCGTATTGCATTGTGCGACCAATCGTCTCATTCTCCGTTTACCGAGACATACATGTAAATAAAGTTGGATATCCTCACTAACATGTATGAAGAAAGTAGACTCTAACCAACAGACTCAAGCTGTTGGCTTGGCAAGTGATGCGTAACGCGAGGAAAGGTCCATTTTGACATAGGCAACCAGTGAAAGTATAGCTCAGCCTGCGCGTCGTCGATCTATTGTTAAATGTACAGTGATTCTGTTAGCTGACAAGGAAGGTCCTGATCATATTGCGCAAATATTTATCTAGATTTTATAGTCAACATAAACGAACCACAGTAGTAGTGGAACCGCAGTTGTTAAAATTAAAACTTTGCCGAGCAGCATCAGACTGAGCAGCGTGCAGACAGACATATGTTTGCGCATTATGCAGATCTCATTGTGAATAGTGAACTATAATAATCAATATAAACAGGAAGCATCATTCTGCTATGGTCAATTATAAAATACCGGTTATTGTCCGAAACAAACATGATGTGTTTTTAAAATTGCAATTATCTGCAGGTATGGCCGACAGTGTAGTCTCCAAAATAAAAGTCAAAAAGGATTGCCTTTGGAAACAAAGAACACACAAAATCACGAAAATCAGAAACTCGACATGATTGAGTCTATTTATATGCAACAATGTAGTTTATGAGGCTGCATACGCCCCCTAGCGCCGGCTTATGCGGTATTTGATTTTCAAAATAACAAGGATGGGCTCAATGATCCCAAAGAAAATAAAACATAACCTGCACTATGATGATGTACGGGGAGACTTCTTTTACGGCCGCCACACGACACAACAACAAGCTACAGTAGACTAAAATAAAAGTAAAAAAAAGATTGCCTTCGGAAACAAAGAACACACAAAATCACGAAAATCGGAGACTCGGTTTGATTGAGTCTCTTCATATACAACATTGTAGTTTACGAGGATTCATACGCATCCTAGCATTGGCTAAAGTAGTATTCGATTTGCAAAATAACCAGGATGGGCTCAATGATCCCAAAGGAAATAAGACATAACCTGAACTATGATGATGTACGGGGAGACTTTTTACGGCCGCCACAGGACACAACACCAGCTATAGTAGAGTAAAATAAAAATAAAAAAGGATTGCCTCTGGAAACAAAGAACACACAAAATCACGAAAATCGGAGACTCGGTTTGATTGAGTCTCTTCCTATACAGCACTGCAGTTTGCGAGGCTGCATACGCACCCTAGCACCGGCTTAAGTGGTATTCGATTTTCAAAATAACCAGGATGGGCTCCATGATCCCACCCCCCTTCCCAACCAAAAAAAAAAAAAAAAAAAAAGAAAAAAAATAAAATAAAATAAAATAAAATATAACCTGCACTATGATGATGTATGGGGATACTTTTTACGGCCGCCACTCGGCACAAAGCCCAGGGAAATATTTCAGAGAATAATAGTTTGACATCAAAATGGCCTGAAATTTAGATAATAATACATTCATGTAAACTTTGAAGAAGAAGAAGAAACAAAAAGAATAAAAAAAGAAACACTCTCCAAATCGAACCCCGAATTCCAAAAATCATGTGTTCAGCCTTGATATATGAGAAACAAGAAACACAAAATGAAACGTTTTCGTTTTGTGTTCTTTGTTTCAAAAGGCAACCTTTTCGATTTTCATTAAATAGATTCAAAGTAATAAGACAATTTAGACATCTGTTTTCTTCAGTAAAGCCATATGGCTTTATGTTGTGCTCATTACAGCCACACGGATCTATGGGGAACGCGTTATGTTACTATAGCTAAGCAACAGTGTGACGTCTCTGTATATCATGTAGTCTTAATTTAGCGTTATCTATCATTATTCGAATTTAAAATACATTTGTAAAGTGTGTCAAGTGAGCATATCCTTTTCCTCTTGTTTTTACTTAATAAATCAAAATATTTAACACATGACACTGGGTAAGAACTTTGAAATCTTTTAAACTTTACCAGATTTGCAGATGGGGCCTAAACAAATAATTTTATCACATGAATATGTAAAGATGTATGAAAGGCTAGGCGTAAAAAGAATATTATCTATGTATATGGTCTACTGAAAAGCCTAAGGTATAGAACAACACAAGTTTCTTCATGTCAATACAAACGTTTCTTGCTGTTGTGGAGGCGCAATCTCTAAAATGCACAGTTCAAACGTCAGTGTAAGGCAGTGACACATAATGATGCTAATGAGGCTGCAATCAGTTTTGAATGTTATTCCCAGTAGGCTGTGATGTGATGATAAAATAAATGAAGTGTCAGTGTAGTGTGTGTAAGATCCTGATAAAGAAGCCAACTGCAGAATATGGAAATAGAATAATAATTCAAAAGCCCTTTCGGCCATCAAGGTTGCGATACTTCTACCTGGAAGAATTTCTTTATTTTTATTTCATCACAAATCGTTCCTACAGCCAGTCATGCATTATAACATACTTTACGAAACTAACCTGCTTACAAATGCTATTTGATCTTTACGATAATGTCAGGTTGTTGTATTGACAACGATGTGTAATCTGGAGGCCAAATATGTACGAGGAAAGAAGGTTACCCTATGAGAATTATATGCTAAAACATGAAATTGAAAATAGTACAAACTTGTTTTTATCTCAAGAGGCTTAATCAGTTTGTTTTTGATGAGTCAAACACTCGTGAATCCACACCGGTTGCTATTTAATATGGGAATCCTTATGTATCATTTTAGCCGCGTCCAGCAAAATAGTGCATGCGAGGATGCGCAGAATGTGCACATTCAGATCATCATGCGCATGCGCAAAATCTCATCCGGACCTTTGTTCTTCATCGATACATTATGTAGTTTCCAATGATTTTAATAGCGGAAAGCGAAGGCCCCGGCCAATTTAATCAATATATCGTACGTTACATCCACTCTTACTCAAGTAATTGTTATAAAACAGATTATTTATAGATATTTAATTGCAACGACATTGCCAGTGATAATTTCGCATGTATCACATGATAATCTGTATACTTGTGTATCTTTCGGACATCTGGTACTTTCTCCAGTATGTTGAGGTTCAGTGAGTACCATGTGAGCTTTCAATGACAATGAAAACGGTACTGCACGTGTTGCTGGAGGCTATTGTGTATTCAATATTCAAATACAAATGAGAAAATAAAACGCATGTTATTTCTTATCATGCATATTGTAAAATATCACTGACGCCCTATTGCAATAAAGTGTACATCAAATCCTTAAACTAAAATATGAGTTTAGTCAGGAAGGATTTCCCTTGCTATTGTATTAATGATCATTATTTTTTTATCATTTATTATTATTATTATTACATCGTTCATATTTTAATCAGTTATACGATACTAAACGTTTATGTTAATTTGGTTAGTGAGATATAACGTATCAGATATTTGTGTTTGCATTATTATTCATACCTATGTTTTATCAGAGTACCTTCACTGATGATGAAAAAGAGCCGAACTTTTATGATGACGTTATATGAAAATTTATCATTTGCTGAAACAGCTGTAGCATTAGTCAGAACAATCAGAACAAAGTAGCAGTGTATCTGCAACAATTAGATTGTTTTGTTGCCACTATCGACTCACACTATGTTAAACCCTTTAATTCTGCTATCAATGCTAACCACGAGGTATCAGCGTATTTCTGTCAGTAATATGGATTTTCTAAAGCTATAAATATCATTTGGAGAAAAGCGTTCTTGGCGTGCATAGTTACTTTTGTTAGTATGTCACTGACACATTGATCAAGTTAAAGAGCCACAAAATGCTAAAATCATTTGGTTCAACTTTATTTTGAACAAAATGTCGAAAATAGCATTAACACATTACCCCTGTCAAAATGTATGGCAAGATTAGTATATCCCAGGAATTTGCCCCATCTGAAGATTATTACTAAACAGATTTCATGTCATATGAGGTTTAAAATCTAAACTATAAATAGTAATTTCCTTGTATTAATACTTTAATCAGTGCAGTTTAGTTTAAAATGTAGTGTTATATAGTGCAGATTATAATTTCATTGCCTTCGGGATCACTTGGCCCATTGTGGTATCTTTGGAAATGGAGTTCTGCTCATGTATACGCTCGTGAGCGTAAGCAGTGTTGCAAACCATTACTGCTTATGAAGAGTCTCAATAAACCCGAGACTCCCATTTTCTATATGTAATGTGTTTTTTGCTTCCAAACGCAATCATTTTTACTTTAATTATATGGACCACAGTGATGAAAGTAGCTTCTTCTAGTTAGAATAATTAAATTTTAAATTCCTTTAAAGGTAATTCAAATATTTTAATTTCAAAATGTAAAAAAATAAGGTAACATTTCAACAAAATATTGATGAATTATTTTTCTGATTCTTTTAGGAACATTAAACAGTGGACAGTGGACAGTCCTTAAAATTTGCTTTCAAGTGTTTATATTTCACAAATTAAATTCTTTTATTCATGATTCTCTGTTTGGCGGCATAAATTGTCATGAATATTGGTAAGGTACATAAATTTTTTTTTTCAACAAAAGATACCAAATATAAATCAAACTTTATTCTTTATAACTTTTGAACTACTTGTGACGTGATTTTTAGCCATAGTCTCGGAGTTTTGTTTTATAGTGCTAAATATGTCCTTATAGCTACTTATGCTGGTCGTTTATTTGTATCAATGTGACTTACAAATCAAAATATTAGAAAATCCAAAAATTCCGCATAATTTTGACGCAAATCCTACTTTGGATGCTTGTATTATTTAATGTAAATGTAAAACTGATGCAGATTTTAAAATAAACATAACTTCGATAGACGTAAAATTGTGTAGTTCCTAACAATGAATTCCTAAAGAAATAAAGATATTAAGACTTAAATCTTACTTTAGACCTGAATATAGAATTAACTTATAAAGCTTGTTAAAATATATAAAGTATAAAGCTTGTTAAAATGAAAGACACAAACTGAACATTATCCTTCATTCTAACATACCAACTGAATGGTATTTTTCTGTCTGTCCTGTTGTCAAATACAGTAATGGAATGGCGGCTTATTTCCCCGAATTCGGTCAATATTGTCAAAGTACCGTTTATGTAGACTGAACACTCATTAACCGTTTAAGGAGAATAGATGCACATTCAGCTGGCAACCCTGTCTAAATTTTGTTTCCTCCATTCTTAAAAAGGTGTCTTCTCCAAAAGAAAATAATTTGCTCCTTTTTGGAGCAAATTGTTTCCTTTTAGAGGAGACTTTTTAGAAGAGTTTTTATTAACAAGAAAGCAAACAGGACGTCACAAATCCTGTCTACCTTGTTAACGTTGGCAGAAAATCTGCAAAGTGTATCAAGTTGCCTTAACAGTTCTGTGCAGCTCATTTTCTGGTTCGTTCCACCTTTCCAGGCAAAACAAGGGCATACTCTGTATACGTGCTATATTTTCGTCCATGGTAATGTGTTTAACCGCACACTTGCCCTAGACAAAATCATTATCCATACCGTGGCAATAATTGTACAGTCTACATACTATCAAACATCTGTCTTGTTTGAATTATTCTGGACAAATCTTGGAATAACCAGGCGTACAATACGCATATTCAGATCTTGCTGCGCATCTTATTACCATCAGGACCGCTGCTATCCGTCCGTACATTAAACAATAATTTTACAGTGACGAAGCACAGCTGTCCTGAAGCACCAAACGAAGAAAAATGAAGAATAACCAATGACAATACACAATGATAAAATAACCGACATACAACCTAAGAATGACTACACAGGGGAACCCACCGACCCCGCACCCCGACACATTGGAATGGTCAGCAGAATAAATTACTTCTTCTTCTTCTTCTTCTTGTCATTCTTCTTATTAGTTATTCATTATTATTTTTATTATTATTCAACAGAAATGTCCTAATTTCATTGTTGTGTAGTTGTAGTCTATAACTATGTATAAAAATATGTTAGAAATAGACTAGATGTAAGTAAATTTTTGCACAAATTTGTATTTTAGATGGTCAAGATTGAAAATAACAAGGCATTGCAGGAGATACAAATTCCCGCGCACAAAGACTACTTGGTACGGGCAAAAACTGAACTGGGGAATTTCATGACATATAATAGGTATATGAACGAAGAAACAAAAAGCCTATGACCTTATTGTAGAGGTCATATATGACCTTGACATTCAGCTACAGTATTGTAAATATTCAGATTTTCAGGTTGAGAAGGATTAGATGTCACATGATAGAAAATATTTCAATCATGTCAACCTTGACCTTGAGCCCAGGACCCTGAAAGTCTAACTTGCTCAAGCTATTATCATACCCATAAATGTGTTGATAAATGCAGGAGCTTGAGTGATGACGAAGATTTTTTTCTAAATATAGCCATACTTACCTCGACCTTGAGCCCAGCAACCTGAAAGTTAAACTTGCTCGAGATATTACAATACCCCAAAACCTTATGAAGATATATGTAAAACCACCGATAAATGCAGGGGCTAGAGCGAAGACATGTTTTTTTTTGCCTTTGAGCCCAGGAATCTGAAAGTTGAACTTGCTGGAGATATTACTACGCGTTTCAAAATTCATTAGACTTTCAGTTGAGTACAGAGAATCAAACCGCGACATTCTGATGTCATCACAGAGGTCTTTGCACCGAAAGCCTGTTAGAAACAAACATCACTGCGCAATTCTGATTATTGACATACGGTATCTGAGATATCTCGCATGCGATTGGTTTCGATTCAGTAGGCGGAGACAACTAAGCCAGTAAATTATCTGTGATTGACGTGTCCTCTATCTGGCCAGGTACAGCTGTTGTGAAATACTGGCGGACCTTATTTGACGGACTTTATTTGTGCATTTTACACGAATTACTCGCGACCCGATCGGCTGCGCAGGCTACTCAAAATAATAAAACTGCTAACATTGTGCGTAAAGAATGTCCGTCCTTGTAAGTATGCACTATAAATAAAATAGACCCTTGTTGGCAGTGCAGACTTGTTTGGATCAGCAATTTTCGAGTTTGCAATAAGGTACGCTTTTTACTACTCGGAACACTATGGAATTAACCGGTAGACTCGTGAACCATAAAATAGTTACTTACTTCTTGGGCAAAATACGATAACCTAGATTAGCCTGCGCATAAAAATGTTTCTAGATCCTGTTAACGCTGTCAAGCAAACTGTAGGTCCTGATCGGAATAATCGGATGCGACAGCCTGCTGCCCTATCATAGTTTTTTGGTTACTTTTTTGTAATTGGTAAGGTACCTTTTTTTATTTCATTTTGAATGACCGCCTCCGTTACGCAAGCGACTAGTTCGATCTTTTTGTGGAGGGTTTCTGATCAAAGTATGCGGCAATGCTTCTGAAATTGGCTGTCGTGTGTCACGTCCGCACCAAAGTCGAGTGGATATTGGAATGCGTAGTACCATAGCTACAATTTATGAGGTTATATCAAAATCCTTTGATAAATGTAGGTACTAGAGCGAATACAAGATTTTATTTCCTAGAAATAGCCACAGTTACCTTATCTTTGAGCCCAGCAACCTGAAAGTTGAAGTTGCTGGAGATATTATCGTACCTACAATTTATAAGAAGTTATATCAAAATCCTTCGATAAATGCAGGCACTAGAGAGGTAACAAAAGACCTTAAGACCAGGACTCTGAAAGTCAAACTTGCTCGAGATGTAACATTTGTGTTAAGTTATATTAAAATCCATCAATGAATGTAGGCGCTAGAGCGATGACGAAACTTTCCTGAAAATAGCCACAGTGACCTTGATCTTGAGCCCAGGACCCTGAAAGTCAAACTTGCTCGTGATATTGTCACACCTCACATTTGTGTGAAGCTATATTAAAATCCATCAATAAATATTGGCGCTAGAGCGATGTCAAAGGTTTTCTAAAACTAGCCACAGTGACCTTGACCTTGAGCACAGGACCCTGAAAGTCAAACCTGCCCTAGATATTATCATACCCATCATTTGTGTGTAGTCATAAAAAATCCAACAATGAATGTAGGCGCTAGAGCGATGACAAATTTTTACTTGAAAAAAGCAAAAGTGATCTCGACCTTGAATAGCCACAATGACCTTGACCTTAAGCTCAGGACCCTGAAAGTCAGACTTGCTCGAGATATTATCATACCCAATATTTGTGTGAATTAATAGTCAAAAAGGATTGCCTTTAAAAAACAAAGAACACACAAAGCCATGATCGGAGCCCAGAAACCTGAAAGTTGCTCAAGATATTATCATAACAATCATTTTTGTGAATTATATTAAAATCCATTGATAAATGTAGGTACTAGAGCGATGACAAAAGTTCTCTAAAAATAGCCACTGTGACATCGACTAGGACCTAAAAGTCGAACTTACTTGAGATATTATCATACCCAACATTTGTGTGAAGTTATGTTAAAATCCATCAGTGAATGTAGGCGCTAGATTGATGACAAAGTTTTTCGAAAAATAGCCACAGTGACCTTGACCTTGAGCCCAGGACCCTGAAAGTCTAACTGCTCGAGATATTGTTATACCCAACATTTGTGTGAAGTTATATTTAAATTCATCAATACATATTGGCGCTAGAGCGATGTAAAGGTTTTCGGAAACCACAGTTTCGAAAAATAGCCACAGTGACCTTGACCTTGAGCCCAGGACCCTGAAAGTCAAACTTGCTTAAGATATTGTCATACCCAACATTTGTGTGAAGCTATATTAAAATCCATCAATAAATGTAAGCAATAGAGCGATGACAAATTTTTTTGTTTTGTTTTTTTTTTCTGAAAATAACCACAATGACCTTAACCTTGAGCCCAGGACCAAGAAAGTCGAACTTGCTTGAGATATTGTCATACCCAACATTTGTATGGAGTTATATTAAAGTCCATCAATAAGTGTGAGCGCTAGAGCGATGACAATGATTTTTTTTTTTCTAAAAATAGCCACAGAGAACTTGACCTTGAGCCCAGGACGCTAAGTCAAACATTCTAGATATTGTCATACCCAACATTTGTGTGAAGTTATATTAAAATTCATCTATAAATGCAGGCGCTAGAACGATGGCAAAGGATGAACATACGTACGTACTTACGTTCGGGACAAACCCTATATCCCCTCGCCCCTTCGTAAAATTTTAACCAGTGGGTTGGGCTTGGCGTTATGTCAGTATTGAATAAATAATCAAAGTATCTTGAAGTTAAATTGAAAGCCTCAATAATGTCAGCCTGATTTTCACGTGAGAGAGACGTCGTGAAATCTCTCTCATAACAAAAAAGAAACAAATCTGCAACAAGAGGAGCACGATTAGCTCCCATCGGAATACAACAGTTTGCCAAAAAAGTTTAGTTCCAAATCTAATAAAAATATTTTCTAAAATATAAACAAGGGCATCACAGACTTTTTTTACACGACCATAAGAAGTGAAGAAAGCACATTCTTAGTTGCAAGCCAAATATTGGGTATTCTCCCCAATAAACGTTCGGTTAATTAAATCAATAAGTTTATCTTTTATAAGATTATGAGGTCACGTAATATACAGTGTAGAAAAATCAGATGTAGACAATTTAGAAGCCTGAAAGGTTTTAGATTTAGATTTATTGAGAACTTATTTGAATTTTTAATTGACCAAAAATAGTTAATTCCGTCTGTTTCGTAAATACTATCATAACCCGATGTTTTTTAATAGCAGTAAGGCATGAAGTAAGCAGTTTGGACAAAACAGTAGTCGTACATGAACTAGAATTAGCAATGAAACGTGCTTTATAAGGTCGTTTATAAGTCTCGGTAACCAATATAACATAGGAAGTCTGTCTTGTTTTTCTTTAATACTCACTGCAAACTTAGCAGTAATATCGATAGAATGGGTATTAACAATAGATCTCTCGTCAGTAGAAATCCATTTTTGGTACTACTAAGTTCTTGTATTAGAGTATTGATATAATGAAGTCGTCCCACAACAACAACAACAATATAAACAGCTTTATCAGCTGGAAACAAAACATACTTACTATGACTTTCTCAGACTCAATGGCGGCCTCTTCGTAAAATTTTAACCAATGGGTTGGGGCTTGACGATATGTCTTTGGCCTGGCCCGCCGTAGTTCAACTATTGGTTTTCATTAACTCTGACAAACAGTAGAATATTAGCCAAGAGTACTCGTTTTTGTTTATTATAGTGACTAATTTGATTTTTATGTTTTCGCTTTGATGCATTAAACCCCACATTGGTTTACTTTACTGAACGTTCTAAGGCGGTGGTCCCGGTGTTAGTCTTACTCTTTGTTGCTTTGTAGTTTTTATTCTACGAGGTGATTTGTTTTCTGTCTTACCTTGTGTTATTTTGTTCTTGTGTTTTCAGTCCTTTTAGCATTGCGATTACCTCGCTTAGGGAAGAGAGAGCTAACTTAGTGATTTTCGTACATTTGTTCGATTAATGCTTGTTTGGTTTTGTCGGTTTCCTTTTCCTCTGGTGTCTCGGAAGGGCTTAGGTTTGTGATTGTGGCACTCCCTGGACTTGTTCCCTTACCTTTGTTTTGAGAGTTGAGTTCTGTGATTGTTTTCTTTTCCCAGGTATCTGCATTATTAAATTTATCCATATCCCTGTATTTACCCGTTCTAAAACTGTTATACGGTGTCTTGGGAGAGTTGTGATCTTTGACTGTGTTCTGTCCCCGATATCTGCATTATCAAATGTATCAACATCCCTGAATTTACCCCACCTTAAACTGTTATACGATGATTTGGGAGAGTTCTGTCCTGTGACTGTGTCCTTCCCCGGGTATCTGCATTATTAAATGTATCAAAATCCCTGAATTTACCTCAACTTAAACTGTTATACGATGTCTGGGAAGAATTGTAATCTGTGACTGTGTCCTTTCCCGGTATCTGCATTATTAAATGCATCAACATCCCTGAATTTACCCCACCTTAAACTGTTATACGATGTCTTAGAAGAGTTTTGTTCTGTGACTGTGTCCTTTCCCAGATATCTGCATTATTAAATGTATCAAAATCCCTGAATTTACCCCACCTTAAACTGTTATACGGCGTCTGGGAAGAGTTGTAATCTGTGACTGTGTCTTTTCCTGGTTATCTGCATTATTAAATGTATCAACATCCCTGAATTTACCCCCACCTTAAACTGATATACGATATCTTAGAAGAGTTTTGTTCTGTGACTGTGTCCTTTCCCAGATATCTGTATTATTAAATTTATCCATGTCCCTGTATTTACCCGTTCTAAAACTGATATACGGTGTCTTGGGAGAGTTGTGATCTGTGACTGTGTCCTTTCCCGGGTATCTGCATTATTAAATTTATCCATATCCCTGAATTTATCCCACCTTAAACTGTTATACGATGATTTGCGAGAGTTCTTTTGTGTGACTGTCTTTTCCAGGGTATCTGCATAACTAAATTTATCCACATCCCTGCATTTACCCTACCTAATCCTGTTATACGGTGTCTTGAGGGAGATGTATTCTGTGACTGTATCCTTTTCCGGGTACCTGTTTTATTAAATTGATCAATATCCCTGAGTTTACCCCACCTTAAACTGTAAAATGGTGTCTTGGGAGAAGTGATCGGTGAATGTGTCCTTTTGCGGGTATCTACGTTATAAAATTTATCCACATCCCTGCATTTACCCCACTTAACCCTCTAGTGCCCAACCCTAGAAAGCATTGTCCAAAACCTTCTATTCTACCCACAGTGACTTATTTTGGGAAGTATATTACAAAACTACACATGAAATTTTTGGGAAGTCAAAGGTCACGGAGATACGTATGTATCATATATGATACACTGGGCATTAAGTGTTCCCAAGCAAGGGTGAATAACTCCAGAATGAAAAATCTTTTAGGTTTTATTTGTGCCTTCAATATTTGCATTTATTAAAAAGATTCTTTTAGAAAATATATATCAAGTTTTTCTCTAAAAAGGTGGTTGGCAGGGGAATTTTTCATTTTTAGCAAAAATTTTGCCCAGTGTATCATATATGATACATCCAACTTTTTTCTCTTTGATGGTTGAAAAAAATATTTTAAGTTAAACCATAGACTAATCAACTGTATTTTCTAATGACCTCACATCTTGACATACTTTATAGCATTAAATATCAACAATATATTGAAATATCCTGGTCACGGTACCAAATATATGTCATGTATCATATATGATACGCGGGCACTAGAGGGTTAAATATGTTATACGGTGTCTTGGGAGAGTAGTGTTCTGTGACTGTGTCTTTTTCCGGGTATCTGCATAATCAAATTTATCCAAATCCCTGCATTTACCGCACCTAAATCTGATATACGATTTCCTGGATAATATGTGTTCTGTGACTGTCCTTTCTCGGGTATTTGCATTATTAAATTTATCCATATCCCTGCATTTACCCCACCTTAATCTGTTATACGGTATCTTGAGAGAGTTGTGTTCTGTGACTGTGTCTTTTCCCAAGATCCATGCATTTACTCCCCCACCCACCCCCACTCCCCCCATAAACCTGGTATAGATCACAGTTTATTGAAGATATTCTGCATCTGTCATATGCATTTGTGCTTTTATCCACATGCCTGTATTTACCCTACCTCAAACTGTTATAGTGTGTCTTGGGAGAGTTGAGTCCTGTGCTGTGTCATTTCCCGGGTATTTCATTATCAAATTTATCCACATACCTGCATTTACCCCACCTAATCTGTTATACGGTGTCTTGGGAGAGTTGGGTTGGGTCCTGTGACTGTGTCCTTTCCGGGTATCTACATTAAATATATATATATCACAAAGCACAAAGCAGCCCTCCCGAGGCACTAAAAGAAGGACAGATGAGGAACAAATAATAGCAAAACATACATACGAAACAACCGACGCATGAACAAAGGTGAACCACCTTGAAATGATAAGTATAAAAAAAGCATCTTTACTCGCACGAAACCCCACTCTTAATTCTGATACAGCTCCGAATTACAAAGATATGCTCGGCCCACATAGGGGTCCTCTCAGGATTCATGGTTGATATACAATTTATGTTCTTGATGAGAATTTTACCAGTATTTGTTCTAAATGAGACCAATTCCGCATCCAGTTCAAACATATTTGATATAAAATAAAACTACATAATGAGAGCTTTATCAAGTGAAGGTTGAAAATATAAATAAAAAAGCTCATCAAAGGCCGCAGTTAAGATATCCCTCTGCTGGAACCAGAAAAGGGCTCAATGACATAAAATGGCAATACAAAACAATACTTAATCAAAACCAGAACGGACGAACGAACAAAGCCTGACAAGTGTAGAATGGTATAAGATTTCAATACAAAACAATACTTAATCAATACTTAATCAAACACAGAACGCTCGAACGAAACCGGATTAGTGTAGAATAGTATAAACAATACTTAATCAAAAACAGAAGAACAAACAACGCCGGATAAGTGTAGACTAGTATAAGATTACAAAACAATAAACGATCAAACACAGAACGAAAGAACAAAGTTGGACAAGTGTAGACTGGTGTATAATTACATTACAAAACAATACGTAACCAAAGACAGAACGAATGAACAAAACCGGACAAGTGTAGAATGGTATAAGATTACAATACAAAACACATTTCATCGAAAACAGAACGAACAAACGCAGAGGAACTGCAATAGAAATGTCGTTTTGGTCTCAACCCCACCGCAAAAAAAGGTTCTGTAAAGCTATAATTCCGCATCAGTAGACAAAAAGCTGCTACTTTTGATAATACTATGTGAAATTACGCCAGACACAATAAAGAAGTTGACAGAACATCTGCTTTAGCGTTTTGTAGTAGCATATGTTTTATTGTGATTATACGCGACTTATTATAAATGAAATTGGAGACTGCTATAAAACAACGCACCTAACTTATTGAGCTAAATGCCTTTCAGTGTGACTGTAACAATGATTATTTATGTGCCGGTTAATCAAATGGCTGGTAAAAAAAATCCACACGTACCGTAGGCAGCTATGTATAGGATTGAAAATCTCTGAAAAGGGCCCTTATTCCATATTCCTAGACTCTAACTAGGACCTTCTTTTCCAGGTTACAGAGCTATGCTCATATTAAATATTGTAGAAATGTCGACGGACGGCAGATTTTCAGACTGCTCTAAGCCATCGTTGTTCGCAAATGACGTAAGAAGCAATTCCTCATCTTGCACATTAAAATGTTCTGGCGTTTTTGATCTTTTCTGTACTTAGTACAGTCTACTATACTTATCCATATTTGATGGCGGTTACATTTGTAGGGAAGAGCGCTCACCCACCTCACAAACAGTTAAGCAGGTAATGTTTTTAATCAAAATATGTTTGTATATAGTATATAGAAATCGACTTGAACTTTAAAAACTCGCAATCATGAACTCCCATTTCGAAGTTGACTGCTGAATCACGCCTTCAGAGAGATTAGGACTATATGCAAATAGTAACGTCCAAGCTGATTACGTAAGTATTAAAAGCTCTTGAAAGCATGATCAAGCGGAGGAATAATTTCAAAATGGCATCCAATACGATCACAACGTTAAAAATGCCACGCAAAAATAGTTTGGTGATTATTGAGAGTTGAGAAGAAAACTATGAATATTTCTTTTATAGTTTATAGGTGGTGCATGCGTTATTTAGAACGGCATTATTTTTACGCTAGACCCTGAAATGCATGTCCACAAAAACGACGAATTAGACTATAGAACCAGCATTTCCGACCAGACTCCACTCGCAGTAGTCTACTACTGACCGTACCAAGGTATTTCTTTGTTAATTAGTCCTCTGTAGACGTTTTGTCGGTAACTCTGCATGCATTCTTCGCGTTTTATGCCTACATGTCTCTCATTCCTTACTTACGTTTTGTGATTACTGTAGTCTTACCAAGGTATTCTCGATTCTAATATTGCAAACCAGAATTGTATCTGCCGCAACGTGAGAAAGGTACCTTCTGACATGGGCGTACATTCAAGACTCAAATCAGCCTGCGCATCCGTGCAGTCTGATCAAAGTCTTCGTTGTCCCCCGGAAGAAACTTTGGAACATCAGCTATGCAAAATGTGCGCAAAGATTCTGATCAGACTCCGCGAATGCGCAGGCTGATATGAATCTTCGCTCGGCGCACATATCAGAAGGTACTTTTCTGACGTTGTGGCTCGTATGTGTAATGTGTTTGTTAAATTGTTTATGTGTTGATCCATTGATGGTTGAGGTACTTCTTGGCAGACAGAACAATAATAACCTGTAACCATATCAGAATTAAGGACCAGGTTTGGAGCTTACAAAGTAGTAAAGTGGGTGTCAAGTAAGAGCCACTATCAAAGAACATATTCCGCAACATGACCCCTAAAGGAAAAGTAAATTAAGACGGACGGCACACACGTTACAAACCAACGGAAGCCAGGTTTAAGTGCGCTTACAGCTGTGCTGTGGATCATTCCAAGGCAGCATTTCTGTAACAGTTTCTTTATCTTTTATTCGTTATGTTTTTGAGAGCATGATATTTTGTGATATCGTTCAGGGGCATTCTATCCTCAGCCGGTGCCTTGGAAAGGTCGTCTTCCTTGTTTGTTCCTTTTTGCTTGGTGACATTCATTTAACGCTGTTATAATTACTGGTAATTTGTCCTCAGGGATTATCATTGGGTTGGTTTACAACATTGCATCCGCGCAATCTGATTAGAGTCTTTGCTTCCCGCTTGAAGACGTCTAGGATCCTTCGCTACCCATAGTGTGCTCTGTGAAGACTGATTAGGCTGCGCAGATGCGCTGACAGATCCCAGTCTTCGCTGGTCGCACATGTGTTGTAGAAAATACCGAGCTTCGGCTCATTTTACAACCATTTTTATTCTTTCCTCACAATGTTTGTACCTTGGGTGTGATAAGTACCAAAGCGATTCATTCGGACGTTTTGTATACACTCCTTTCTTCCATAAAACTCATATCTTTAACCCTTGTCATGCTGAATAAATTAAGCTGCCACGACCACTTCTAATTTACAGCCAATCAGATTACTTGATCCGGGTTTTTGTTAGAAATTCACATATTAAATGACAAACAGTGCAGATCCAGATCAGTTGGCTTCTAACTAATCTGGATCTACACTGTTTGCTAAGACATGGCAAGACTTGTTTAGCATGAGAAGCGTTAAAATTGTCTGTTTTTTTTAATTAATTTCCTTCCTGGTTGCCAATACAAAGGATTTAAAAAAAAAATCTATCTGAAAACCAATCTTTCACATTTAAGCTTACCCACTATTTGAAAAAAATATCACATCCATACAGATGTTGTAGAATGTGGCCTGCTGTCACTCAGTGCAATGCCATGAAGGGAAAGTATTCTAAATGTTTATGCTCTAAGTCTAACATTTCATTCTCCCTAAATGGCTAGCAAGGCCCTCTGACACCAACATAGCCATTCTGCCTATTTTTAGCAAGTTGTCCAAGCTATTATGATTTCTCCATGCTATTATATTTGGTATGTTTAGGAAAACACATATTCTTTAAAGAAGCAGAGGCAGCCAAATTGTAAATAGTTGTCATACAAAAGCTGTATTTAATTTCTATATAAGGGAGGGGTAACATCTTTAGAAAAATAAAGTTGATCCTGATGTTTTCATGTAAGTGTATGTTTATGCATATCCATATAAAAAACATGCTTATATTTGGGTATATAGCCAATTATTTGTCTACAGTTGATGATATAAATTAACATTTTCCAAAGAAAAACACAAACGCGTACCAAACATTTAACATACTCTGTAGCAGCGCTAACTGACCCCACTATGTAACCAGATGCTACAGGTAAGCTTGTTATCCTAGTGATAAATACCAGTGTGTTTTTACCATTTTTATACAAATTAATAAGTTTTGGAATCTCCTCAGATCTACAAGACAATATGGATAATTAAGAATCAAGGTTATGTTTGTTACAGTAGAATAAGAAATAGAAATACATTTGAATATTACACTGGAGCCGTATTGTGTGTCCCGCATCTACCTGTAGGTTCCACTTCATTGGCTATATATACATCTTGTGTTGTACAGTTGCTTTCCAAATGCACATTACAATGTGCTGACTCAGGCTTTAAATCCTTAATATACTGAGTGGAGGCTGCATTTCTGCAACAGATGTCAGGCACATGACCAATATAGAAAAATAAATAAATAAATTGCAGTGTTCACTCACATGAATATGCACGGACATAACAATTTAGATAGTTCAATTTATAACAGGTGTAATTCTTTCTATGCTAAAAACTACTAAACTGAGAGTGACAAAATAGGGCTTTTTGTTTCTAGGGTATCGTTCTCCCTTGCCTCAGGTAGCCACTTACATATTTTGTGTAACATATACTTATACAAATGTCTGCAAAAGGATTAGCTGAGGCACGGGGGCGTAGTGGGGTGGGCGCGAGGGGGGGGGGGGGGTGGAGAGGGGTGCGGGGACAGTACTTTATTAAAAACTTTTCCATTTTCCATGCATTTCAATATCAAAAAAAGGACAGCTTTACCCATGTAGGGTTCAATTACCTTTCATTTGGAAAACAATTGTTTACATAACATTAACGATGGGTCATTAGAAGTCCACTGCAATAAAAAGTATGCAATTTACTGAAACTTTATTTCCCATCATTTTGTGGGCAAATTTACATTGCTACTGTCAGAGGTCCTTTACTACTAATTACATCTAATTCGGATTAAAGTTGGAATGATATTATTTGATGATTTCGTTTGAATTATCAAATTTTGTGGCAAACCTTATGGTGGACAACATTGATGCGCCATAAACCTCCGGGCACAAAACGTTAAGACAACGTCGATGCAACGTCTTGACGTTGCACGGACGTTAATGATGCGTTGTATAAACGTCATATGCCCGTTGTGCAGAACTATATATTGAGAACATAAGTAAAATCAGAAATTCGATTAAAGACAACAGCTATAGTGATCGTCATTTTGAAGAGAAGTGCCCAGGTACAATGTAGCATTATACTTAAATCTTCATTGGGTTGTTATCGGCCCGACAGCATTCCTGTCCGGCCGATAACGATCAAATGGAGATTTTAGTATAATGCTGACTGGGTGCAGTGTCGACAAAATTTGTATCTGAAATCAACCACCTATTTTGACGCTAGCTTGATCGTGCAATCAGAAGAACGGTTTGAAGTTTGGAGATTTCAAAATTCATCTAACTGAACATGTAATGAAACGTGATAATAAAAGCTATAAGTGAAGATATTAAACTCAATACACATAACGTAAAACAAAATAAATTTTACAGCGCTATTGCACTACTATATTTGTGCATATAGCTTCTTTCGTAGACGCTGGGTTTGCGCTATTTTCTATCAGGAAGTAAAAAAGTAACATTTTTACATCTCATTATATATTAAAAATGGTGGCGGCCTTAATACCAGTTTTGGTCTTTAATCGTCAGTACCGTTCATGCTGTTCAATGGCGTTTGATAACTAAAGATAAAATTTGTATAAAAATGCATGGTCTGTCAAGGTCTTCTAATGTCTGTCTAATTAAATTTAGATTCAAATATTTTCAAAACATGAATAGGAAATGAAATTGATATCTAACGCTTAGCACTCTGGGTTAATTTTTCTGCAGACGACATACTGAAATATTTTTCTTATTTTCCTCAGTAAACAGGTTTTGACATGGAATGCAAATTGTCTCACATGGAGACGATTTGCATGGAATGTCATATTCTGTTTTTTGGGATGAATAAGAAAAATATTATCAATTTGTCGTCTGTTGAATGGTAAAAGGTAATGGTAAAAGTTAATATCTGTGAAATCTCCTGTGGACATGCTGACAGGAAAATGGCCGCGAACAAAACCACGTGGATGCGTTTTTGACAGTAAATTTATTATAACAGCAGAAAGTTTACAATCGAAATGAATATTAGTCTATTTCTATTCACCAGGGAAATAGGAAAGTTCACGTCTTTTGTAATTGTTGGCATGTGCAGACAACAAGTGGAAACATTGTGAAAACAGCGGCTTAAAACTAACTGGCATGCTTGACGTTGGTTTTGTTTTTTATCCAAATTTTAAGTACGATTGGTCTGGTCTTATTACAGGCTATTTTAATTATGCGGAATATATGAAACAACGTGTGAAAATGTACCTTATGACATGTGCGCCCAGAGAAACAGTATATTAAGGAATCTTTATAATGTGCAACTCTTGTTCTTTCATACTGTATAGCGAAAACGCGTAGGTGTTTACATTATTAAGCGGATTTTCAGAATTTTGTAGTTTTTAAACCAGCTTTAAACGTGTGCGTGCGTGCGTGCATGTGTGGGCGTGTGTGTTTGTGTTTGTGTGTGTATGTGTGTGTGTGTGTGTGTGTAATTTCTAACAGGCAATTTTTCTGCATAAATCTGTCTTAATATGGTTAATAAGCAAAATTGTCATTTTCCATAATACTTAATGAAAAAAGCCATTGCTCTGGATAAGAGGGATATGTAGAAAAAAAGTTTTTTCTTAGTTCACTACAAAACATATGTTGTGGGTACTCATTAGAAGTGCCTTTGCGAGGCACTTCTAATGAGTGCCCACAACATACGTTTTTGCAGAGAAACTAAACAGAAAAAAAAAGAAATGTGCGGTTTAGAACCTTGTTTAATCTATGACTATGGTTAAAACGTTTACATTTTACGTTGGCGTGTGAACGTAATACCTCAGATCTAACTGCCTATTCAAGTTGTCTGATCACAGACCTCGCTAACCGTCTGAAGAACCGTTTGCTCTTTGGTCATCCATAAAGCGTCAGGCAAGACTGAACAGACTGTGTTCATGAGAGACTGATCTGAATCTTCACTAGAGGCACGTGTCGGAAAGAAACATTTCCTCGTTGCATCTACTATGTTAAAAGCACAAAGATCATTTACGAAGATTGTTTCCAGATTACATGCTTGCCAATCACCTGAATAAATATCTTGTTAACAGTTGAAATTGTGTATTAACTATTACATTAACAACTCTGTGTAATATACACACGCCATGTTCTTTTATAATGTTAGGGGTTTACATTATTAAGTATTCTATTTTACAGAACTCTGCAGGCTTAGAACTCCAATTCAAGTTGTTTCTAATTTATTTTATTTTTTCACTGCATGCATCTGGCTAAATGAGATTGATAACCAAATTTTACTTAGTTGCACTTATTATATAGTGTCAGTGGCATGGCTAACACATAGCTCTAGACAAGATAGGTATCCTAGCGAGGCGCTGGTATATAAGAAAAATTGTCAATATCGTTTGGTTGACTATTATGCCTTATCCTGAAGTATGGCTAAGAAGTATACAGTGTACATAGGCGTGTTAAAGTTATGTCAGGAGAAGTCCCCCAGCGTTAGAAAATGCACCTAACGAACGTGCGCCCCGTGAAACCTCAGCTCAGCTAGGCCGTCTGTGCAGTCCGGGAATTCCGTGTCCGCCTAAAGACGCAATGGACGAGTGAAGACAGATCGGATTGTACGACTCCGCATAAGATTCGAGTCTTCTCTGGGTGAGCATGTCGTAAGGTCTACTTTCTCATATTTTGGCTTAAATACGTATTTTACAGTCACAATGATTCCACACGGGGACTTATGTCATTCTCAAACAATTCAACAATATTAAAATTCTACAGTACTTATGTCATTTAACATACTGTCTCATATTGTCATGGTCATCGAAAAGTCAGTGTATGTGTAATCGTAGCGAATATTCAATTAAATTCACGTTTCATTGGTTATAGTACAGTACCTCTCATAATGTCTTGACTCTCTGCTACAAGATTTAACAAACTATTAAAATCCTGTTAAAATGCATTTTCATTGCTTACAGAACACATATCAACTTTTCAAGGTCTGTAACAGTAATCGAATACCCAAGTTTTCTGTTCCTAGTAAAGGATTAGCTGCGAAACATACAGGGTAATGAGTAGGGACACTCCTCTGTACACATCGGTAACATGGGTTTGTACATGTATTGTGCTACATGTGTATTGCCAGTTTGAACACATGAGTGCCGAACAATGATAACATTTGATCTCCTGAAAAGCAGTATTAAAAACAACATCACAGTTGGTACAATTAATATTACCCGTTTAACTAGTTTAACTCTTTCACTGCCACAGACGATAATATAAGCTTTTGCAAACAGCATAGATCCAGATGAGATGGCTCAATGAGCCGTCTCATCTGGATCAAGCTGTTTGACATTCAATCTTTCAACTTTACATATAAACGTCTTTCCAAACGATAATTTGTTGAAATATACATGTAGAAGCAGACGACAAATGTTGTCTGAAATTTGGCGCCGAAAGAGTTAATCGCTGTTTTGATTGGTAAAATGCAGCAGATGTGGATCTAAGACGCGATACAGAAATCAAAGACAATGCCAAGATGTAATCGTAGTAATTATGTCTGCCGTTATCACCAGAAGACTAAATGGGAGATAATTCTTAAATGAAACGTTTGTTTAAGTATAAGTGCACCGTTATTAGCATTTGTACTCGGAATATGACGAAACTAAAAACCCGTATTTTGGCTTTTTACTTAAATTGCAGCTGGGAAATACGCAGTGTTTGGTTAAAATGAGGCAGGTACAGCGCGAGTACCGCAGAACGGGATTTCTTTGATAATGTGATCAAATGTCTCTCACTAAGTTGAACATAGCTGAATGCAAATCAGTATTCTCCATTCGAACTGTCTCATACTGACATGGTTATCGAGCCATGTCCTGTAACATTCATTCAGAGTAACAGCAATGAAATCATTTGTACGCATTTTAACGTGACGTTAAAATTTCTATCATGAAATATGGCAAAAGCATTGATATATTTTGCTGAAAACATGTGAGTAGCTTTTGCATTACATTTTTGCAGCAAAATTAACAATGAATCTGAAAAATACCTCAGCTACAACAGTTAACGTGTTTGCCATTTACGAGCTCGTTAAGCTAACGATGCTTTGAACAACTGGGCCCAGCTTCAATTTGTGTGTTATTTCCAGCAAACTTTTTACTGCATAAATCTGACTGCATAGCCCTCATTTTCTATGTTATATGGTGTAACGTCATGGTTAGCATTGCTTTAGTTAAAAGAGGTATCCAGAAAAATATTTCAGGATGAGCTATTGTGATCATTTGTCGTCCGTCGTCCGTCCACACCTTTAAACAACTCCTCTGAACCACCTGGGCCAATTTTCTTCAAATTTCATGTGGAGCTTCTGTTAAAGGGGGATTGAAAATTTGTTCAAATGATCAAAGTCCGTTAATCAAAATAGTCGCCATGCCCATATATGGCAAAAAACACTTAAAAATCTTCTTCTCCAGAACCAAGAAAGCTTTGGGGCTGAATCTTGGTATATAGCATTGAGGACTCAAGGTCTACCAAATGATGACGGTAGGTTGACCTTTGATTTTTTACGGCAAGGTTAACTTTTCGTCTCCATGCATTTGTATGGGAAAAATGTTGAAAAGTTATTTTCTCAAAATATATTAAAGACTAATGGCTGAATTTTACAATGTGTGATTAAAAGTAGTAAAACATATTATTTATAATCAAAATTTTGTCCTCTGGGGGTTATTTGCCCTTGCCCCTGGGCTATATACATGCATAAAATTGTATGATTGTAACTGTCTTCTGTGAATCTTCTTAAACAATTTTCACTAGGTTTCACATGGGGCCTTCTGTCGAAAGGGTATTGCCAATTTGTTAAAATTGTTCTGCTCTACTGAACAAGATGGCCACCATGTCCGTATATCTTAAAAATGTTCTTCTCTAGAAGCAAGAAAGCTTTGAGGCGGAATCGTGGTATATAGCATTGTTGTCTCAAGCTCTACTAAGTTTGTTGGCTGACACTTACAATGTATGATAAAAGTAGTAAAACTTTTTAGTAAGGATCAAAATTTTGCCCCCCCCCTCCCCCCACAGGGGCTATCTGCCCGTGCCCCTGGGCTATATACAGGTATAAAATCGTGTGATCTTTAAACGTCTTCTTCTCTGATTATTCACCAGATTTCCCATGGGGCCTTCTGTCGCAGAGGTATTGACAACTTTGTTCAAATGGTTTTGCATCATTGAACAATATGGCCACCATGCCCATGTATGGCAAAAAACACTTAAACATCTACTTTTTTGGGAACTAAGACAGCTTTATGGCTGAATTTGTATGGAAAAAAAGTTGAAAATTCATTTTCTCTGTATGTATTAAAGACTAATGGCTGAAACTTACAATGTATGATTAAAGAAGTAAAACTATGTAGTAACCATCAAAATGTTGGGGATTATCTGCCCTTGCCCTGGGTTATACACATGTATAAAATCATTAAATCTTTAAATATCTTCTCTGAAACCACTTGACAAATTTTCACTAGATTTCACATGGAGCCTTCTGTTGAAGATCTGCTGACAATTTGTTCAAATGGTTCTGCACCGTTGAACTAGATGGCTGCCATGCACATATATGGTAAAAACACTTAAGCATCTTCTTTTCCAGTACTAAGAAAGTTTTGAGGCTGGATTTCGGTTTACAACATCGGAGACTCAAGGTCTACCAAGTTTGTTCAAACGATGAGACTGGGATGACCTTTGACCTTTTTATGGTATGGTCAAATTTGAGTTCCAGTTGCTGTGGCATAGAATGTTGCATAGCATTTGCAAATATACAGTAGCTGTTTTTATCAGGTGAGCGAATTGTGCCCCATGAGCCTCTAGTTGTTTTCTTCACAAAAACATATGAATCATGCCACGAGAAGAAAGGTCTTCGAATTCTCCGTCGAATCAATCTATTAGTGCGCATGTCCAACTCCTTTGTGAGGCCTCATGTCTAGTTCTTTAGCTAAAATTTTCCCTTGACCTATTGCTTACATGAGCCAACAACACGGACGTCTCTCGTGTGAACCACTGCTGTTCGCATATGCTGTATCCGCATATGCTGTAATGGCTCTTTTCCCATGACAAGATCCATTTGTTGTTATTAAGAAATAAAAAAAAATCGCGAAAACATACCAATATCATTTTGAACCCCGTAAACCCCACTTTTACATAGTAAAACTCCTCGAGTTTACAGGGGTATACATTATTTTTCTTATTCCTGCTCAAAAACATAGATTGTGGGTACTCGTTAGAATCGCCAAATATCAGAACTTTTATCTGAAAACTTTCAGTTTTTAGTGGTGAAATTTTCAATATATTTGAATAGGCGTGTTTTCGTAATGAATATAATTTACTTTTGGTTACAAATATTGACCTGTCTAGTGCTGTGGTTTAGAAGTGCACTTTAACATAGGTGAGTTTACATAATGATTGTCGATTTGGGTATATTGACCAGAAATGAACCACGATTGTAATTATTAGGACTGCAAATTAAAATGCGCAGATTGATCTTGGTATTCACTGTTCCATATGGAAATGAGCCCTTTTCCTACGTTGCATATTAAGTATTTTTGTTCTTACTGTAGGAGAACATTTACATACCGAATAAATCAAACACTGCTTTCCAGTCGTACCGCTTTTTTCGTGATGACATCATCATAGTCCAACCATTATCCTGCTGATCGCATCCAAATAACCGTTCAAGGGGTAGTCCTATTTGAGAGCATCTCAGGACCTCCAGAAACAAGGTTCATACTTAAGTACAAGGTCCGACAATGGAGGGAATGCACTTTATCATCAGCCTTTGTTTGTCCGCATTCGAGGGCAATCAGTGAAATAATTCTCACAGTCAAATTTCATTACTGTCAGTGTTCTTTTTTTATTATTATTATTTATTTATTTTTTTTTTGTTTCTCTTTTTGTGTGTGTTTCGCTTTTTGTGTCATCCGATCAAATAGGTTCCTGTGCCAACCACACGGACTCTACTTAAACAACTTCCTGTGATAAATGTACTCAAATGGTAGGCGTATAATTGCAAGTTGTCACATCTTTTCTGCAAAAGCAACATGTGATGCTAGTCTCTTGGAGTTTTATAAGTATGTGAAACAAACATCGGTTTGTAACGTGACTCGCTATCACCTGATAGTCACGTGATCACGACTATTACGCTTGTGGTAAGCCTGTCAATTAATACATCACATTTGCATGTGTGATAAAAATCAGTATAAAGGGGTATCGCTTCCGTGGACCCAGTTCAGAAAAAAAATGAAAACTGCAGCATGATAAGACTGTATAGCACACGGATCATGGCATCAATAGGAACAGATAATTTCATAAAATCCCGCGTTACAGCGTATAGCGTGAAATTTATGTTTTAACAGAACCGGTTTAGCAAGGTGGCGAGGCCCGTGATTAAGTTTTGAAGTACGTACTGGTAGTTTATAAAGCATTTATCAGGGCGTTGGCAATACAGTTTCTTAGCGAGTTCTCATCGAATCCAGCCATAACTTTGATTTTTCTCACAAGTTTCAATTTTGCAAAATAGGGTGAGTAAACACTCTTAAGGACGGGAGCACTGATTTGAGGTTTCGTAGCTACACTTTGCGTATGGACGCAATACATTGCGGAATGGCTTATCCGTATAAAACATGTATTTCTAAAACAAATTTTCAATATATTGTGTCTGTATATTTGGGATGTGGAATGCGAACATGCGTCAGTGCGAACGGCCCTACTGGTCTTGAGTCTGGGTAAATCCTACCTCTCCCTCCACTGGAGTAGGGTTGGGTAGCCCGCTCGCAGCATTTAAAGCAGCACAGAGTAAATGGTTTTACGGTTAATATTAAGCAGAAGACATTCAACAAGTTTTTATATATGTTATTGGTATATTAAAACACTTATGTACTTGCCTATGACTATATCAATTGTATTTTGTGTCCATCTTGTGCTGCTCTACGCATAGAGCTCGCTGTTTGCAAGGCTGATTGTTTGTTGTTTTTTTCTAAAGTACGGAGCTCTAGACTTAAGGTGAAGCTTAAGACTGACGTATTCTCAAGTAAACTAGATGGTCAAGTACCAACACACGGTAACCGAATACAAACCGAGTCTGTGCAAAATTTATGTAAAACTAATTGGTAGACAACACATTTACATTATCCTGTTTTCTTTCTATTCACACCAGAAAAACTCAAATCCCTGACAGTACTGATGGGTCGATTGTTTCTGAGTGTAGGCTTGGAAATGGTCCTGAACGGGGAAGACTGTTTCATTTAACCATTAACTTCCTATAATTTAAGGAAACAGTGCTGACCCTGATCAGATGCACTCTATGCAAATGTTCCAGTCCAGATTTCACAGATATCCCTCTGTCAGCAGTACTCTGACGTCACAGCAACAAGAATAGCGCGGTTTCCTGGATTTCCTATAACGCGCGGTTTGGTTTTGATCTATGATAATCATGGGGACAACTACCTTGAAAAACTTTTGGCGTTTGCATACTATGGCTCGATTGCATACTATGACTCGATTGCATACTATGGCTCGATTGTAAACAATCGGCCTAGAAACGAACATTTATAACCCATGTGTAAAACTACAAAACATTCCACCAGATGTGCTACTTGATTCAATCATACAAGTCAACATGTATATTTCAAATTGAAGCTACACAGAAACGCTTCTGATGGTTTGGATTTAATTGAAAGTCAATTAGACAGGCAACAAATGGTTCACAATGTAAGGTAATACTACCTTCTGATATGCATGTCCAACGACAACTCGGATCACCCTACGCAGGCGCATCCACACAGGCTGACCAGAGTCTCTGATTGTCTAAACCTTGTAAAAATACCACTTGCAATCCAAATAGCGCCTGGCGAAGGTGCCGATCAGACTGTGCAAATGCCTACAGGCTGATCTCAACGGGCGCACCTGCCCGAAATTCACGGTTCGGCTTTATTTGATTTGAATTAAACTTTTGCATAGAAAAAGTATTTGATATATCCACCAGATTTAAGTAGCAAACCGGCAACTTACAAGAAATGCTGATTTACTACGCATCATGAAAACATACCTATATAATTTTGACCCCCTTAAACCCCACTTTTATATAGTAAAACTGGGGTTTACAGGGGTATACATTATTTTTGTTATTTCTGCTCAAAAACATAGATTGTTGGTACTCGTTAGAACCGCCTCGACGAGGCAATTCTAACGAGTACCCACAATCTATGTTTTGAGCAGAAAATATCAGATTTTTTTATCTGAAAAATTGCCATTTTTTGGTGGTAAAATTTTCAATATATTTGAATAGGCGTGTTTTCGTAATGGGAACATTATTGTATTGTATACTCAGCTGCCTATCGTCGTATCTTTCTTAAGTCGTTTAAGAAACAGTAGGTTCAGATAAATGAAGAACTTAATAGCTAATAAACAAGGCGAAGACCGATACAAATGAGCCACAGCGTGGGAAAATGTACCTTCTGACATGTTCGCCAAACGAAGCCTCAAATCAGCCTGTGCATCCGCACAGTGTAATAAGGGTTAAGTTAGTTGTCCCCATGAAGAATCTTCGCATCCTTAGCTATTCAAAATGCGCACAGTGAAGATTCTGATCAGGCTGTGCATTCGCTGAGCGCACATGTCTAAAGGTACGTTTTCTGACGTAGGGGCTCAAATGATCAAGTAACAAAGTGATTGGCCGACTGGTTATCAAATTGTTTTAAGCTTTCCGGAAATGACGTAACAATGTTCGCAGGATCTGTTTTCAGCCAAATATTATGCTTATTGCAGCTGATACATTTTCTGTTTTATGTTTCCACAGAAATGATTACATAGTTATGTATAAACATGTATCACGTCTGTCACTCATACTTGAAATAATATTACCCAATTGGTGCATGACATTGAACACTTTTGTTCTTCGCTGCTGTTCACTGTCTCATTCTTTGAGCTGCATTCAACAACAGGGAGATAAAAGAATGGAAACACCACCAAGGAAACTAAATCTGGCATAGAAATACCTCTTTCATGGAACAGTGCGTTAAGGAAAGTATTTGCTCTCATTTGGGAGCTAGCTCTCATTTTTTTAAAGGTTCTATGTACCTGATATTTGCCTGGGTGTACGTGTAAAATTTCTTTTAGACCAAAATGAAATAAACACTTTACCTTAATAGGTCATGTAATCTGGAACCCCCTCCATGTTCCCCCATAATATACAGTGAAATCAGGGGACTCACGGGCTGTACATAATTAGTCGAATGCTCACGGTTCTTAAAGCTAAATATGATTTGTTGTTTTAGTCATCAGTCATTTGCGATGCATAAAAGAATATTAGTGCGTGTATCAACCCAATTTAGTCTGGGGACCCCTAAAACGGTAATTAGTAAACAGTGCAGACGCCAGTCTCCACTGTTCATCAATACTAAATAGTTTAGCCATTTCTCTAGGAATATCTAAATCACATAGCCTAACAATCCTAAAATTAAAATTGGACTCTTCCAATATATAGTGTGTGGGGAGTTCATTCAGTCTACGAAATAAAATGGCTTCACCAAATAAGTCACCATTTCCGTATTTTATGTAACAAAAAAAAAAACAACAAAAAACAAAAAAAAAAAAAAAAAAAAAAAAAAAGAAAAAAAAAAAAAAAAAAAGAAAAAAAAACAACAACAACAACAAAAAAAAAAAAAAAAAAAAAAAAAAAAAAAAAAAACAACGTAGAAAGACACATTTGGATAAACATGTTAACGTATCCACTACATGTACCGTCTCCATTACAAAAACACGCCTATTCAAATATATTGAAAATTTCACCACCAAAAACTGAAAGTTTTCGGGTAAACATTCTGATACTTTTCATATTTCTGCTCAAAACATAGATTATGGGTACTCGTAAGAACCGCCTCACCGAGTCCCACAATCGTGAGGCGGTTCTAACGAGTACTCACAATCGATGTTTTGAGCAGAAAGAAGAAAAAACAATGTATACCCCTGTAAACCCCAGTTTTACTTTATAAAATTGGGGTTTAAGGTTGGTATGCTTTCGTGATGATTTACAGTTTTAGCTTTAGCACGCTTGTAGGTTAAATCATCAGAAGAAAAATAATGATATTTTGCAAATTTTCGCCCAGATGCAATTTAAATGAAACTTCGTCTAAGATTGTCTGAAAAATAAGAAAACTACTTTTTAAATTTCTCCGTTTTTTATTTATAGTCAGCAAATTACGTTTAAGCTTTCAAATTCGAAACATCTTTAGTGCGCTTGCTTAAAGTTAAGTTCTGTTTCTTTCCGGTGGACGGTAAGATAAACAAGAACGTTTTATGAATTCTGTGTTTTTTCACACAAACGTACATGTATAAAGGACTGCAGGCTTAGCCCCTCCCCCTGCCTTTTATACAGCAAAAATGTATAATTCGAGGTGAGGATGGAGTGGAGGAGAGAGTGTGTGTTCGGGGCGGGGTGGGGGGGGAGGGGGAGGAAGTGGGTGGGGGATGTGGACAGGGGGTATACATTTATGAAAACAGTTCACGTGGTGATGTACCAAATATTTGGCTTTAGGCAGATATAACGTAGACAAAGAAATCCATGCATCCCTTAATTTGAACCAAGGGAAATTGTCAAAAGAAATGATACGCTGAAAGCAAGAACATCTCCGCATTTCATCTACCAACAACAAAGTTCAGATCAGCCTGCGCCTCTATATAGACTGAACAGGGAAATGCATAAATTCAAGAGTTTCCGTTGCTTCCGTAAGTAGGCAACGAAGGCCCACATTTTCTTTTTGCGGGAATGCATACGCTGATATGTACGGAACCCCGGAAGGGACATTTCTTTTCCGATATTTAGTAGAAAAGAAATCAAAACAATAAAAACAGAACGGAAATTAAAACGAAAATTAGACGTTTCCTTTCCGATATTTAGTAGAAAAGAAATCAAAACAATAAACACAGAACGGAAATTAAAACGAAACTTAGACGTTTCCTTTCCGATATTTAGTAGAAAAGAAATCAAAACCATAAAAACAGAACGGAAATTAAAACGAAAATTAGATGTTTCCTTTCCGATATTTAGCAGAAAAGAAATCAAAACAATAAAAACAGAACGAAAATTAAAACGAAAATTTGACGTTTCTTTTCCGATATTTAGCAGAACAGAAATCAAAAACAGAACAGAAATGAAAACAAACATCACGAAAACATGCCTGTATAATTTTGAACCCCTTAAACCCCACTTTTATAAAGTAAAACTCGGGTTTACAGGGGTATACATTATTTTCCTTATTTCTGCTCAAAACATAGATTGTGGGTACTCGTTAGAACCGCCTCGCGAGGCGGTTCTAACGAGTACCCACAATATATGTTTTGAGCAGAAATATGTAAAATATAGGATTTTTTTTTATCTGAAAATTTTCATTTTTTGGTGGTAAAATTGTTAGTATATTTGAATAGGCGTGTTTTCGTAATGACTGACGCATTTCCTTTTCGATATTTAGCAGAAAAGAAATGAAAAAAAAAAAAAAAAAAAAAAAAAAGAACTTAAATTAAAAAAAGCAACAAAATGAATGGAAATTAAAACAAAATATATAGTATCTCGTTTTAACGACTTATTATATCGTTTGTTCAACTAAAGATTTCGTTAAACAACATAATATGTCGTTTAAACGACTTATTATATCGTTTGTTCTACATAATGATCTCGTGACAAATCAACCAATGAGAGCCAGGAATTATGTTGAACAAACGATATAGTAAATCGTTTAATTAAACGATATATTATGTCGTTAAAACCGAGATCATTAAGTTGATAAATCGACATAATAAGTCGTTCAAAATGGTATACTATGTTGGTTTAATGTCCATTCTATTTTTTTTTTTTTTTTGTTTTTTTTTGTTTGTTTTGATTTCCGTTCTGTTTTGTTGTTTTGATTTTCATAAAGATCGCGTTAGTAAACAAGAAACTGTCTAAATTGTTTTCTGCTAAATAATGGAAAGGAAATGTCCTTTCCGGGTTCCGTAGATATGGGCCATTTGGGGCACGGAACCTTTCTTGTTCAAATATCCTCTGTCAATTACGTTTCTATTCAAATAAAGAATTATGTTTGAAATGTTGTGACTTCAAATGCACAAATTCAGAAATCCGTCTTTAGATGCATTTGCTCTCTCTCTCTCTCTCTCTCTCTCTCTCTCTCTCTCTCTCTCTCTCTCTCTCTCTCTCTCTCTGTGAGATGTAAGAGACAAAGATAGAGAGAGAGAGACTCTTACAGAGAGAGAGAGACAGAGAGAGAGAGAGAGAGAGAGAGAGAGAGAGAGAGAGAGAGAGAGAGAGAGAGACGGTATGTGAAAAGTTTTAATAATTCTGTCTGCCTCTTGGTCTCTTATTCTCTGTGTGTGTGTGTGTGTGTGTGTGTGTGTGTGTGTGTGTGTGCGATGAAATCCTAGTTGTCGTCTATTATCAACGTGTTACAGATTGTCGTGCTGTACATTTACGAGTTTATTGATTCAAGGGAAGACTTTGTCAATACTATCTTTCAATATATCTTGATATATAGGAAACAAATTACAAACTGCAACCGCATTGACTCATTTGAATAAACATGAAAAACAGTCTCTTCAAAGAGAAAACCGCATTACAGTCGAACTGCAATGGCTCGAACATCTTTTCGATTGTATTATATGAAATATTTATCTTGAATTACAAAGAAACCAAAATTATATGATCCGTAACGTACGAAAACACATCACCGGACATGTGCGTCCAACGAAGAATCTGATCAACATGCGCATTACCTGTGCATTCGCGCAGTCTAATCAGGATCTTCACTTGGCGCATTTTAGATAGCAAAGGGTGCATAGTTTCTTCATGCGGACAACGGAAACTCTGATCAGACTGCACGGAATGTACAGGCTAATCTGTCTTCGATGGGCACAGACAGCAGAAGGTATATTTTTCTCACGTTGCGGCTCAGATAAGATAAGTTATAATGTAAAGGAAAGATCATTATTGTAACATGTACATGGATCAACTGCCGGCCTCGGTTGATGCGCGTCCGACTGGAGACCAGGAGGTCGCGGGTTCGATCCCCGCCGGATCGGCAGCATTCTTTCGTGGAGATTGATCATGACATATTTTCTGTGGTCTTTCTATCCCTTCCGCTGATTCAAAAAGAGAAGTTGTCAGTTTCTGAAGAAAGAAAGAAAGTGCACAATACTTGTTAACCGCTGAGAGGACTAAGCCTGCCCAGTAAACGTGTGGTTAGGTAAACTGACCGCCCTCGAAATGACCCCATTGGGTTGACTGGGCCGTAAAACCTCAACAGAAACAAGCAAACATGGACCAGCCGTTTCATCCTTGGATTTCTGAAATGAACTATTTCATATTTGAATTTGTGCATTGTTGCAAATTTGTTCGAAATAGGACAAACGAAAAGCGGTGACTCTGTACATTCTGATGGGATGTTGGATCTACATGTACACTGTTTGCGTAAGTAGTCAGAATATAATTTTAACGAATGCTGTCATTGTATTGAGTGTCGGTAAAAAGAAGGCTGACTGTATACCACAAAACAAGCCAAATCTGACCAGAAAGTATTTATCTGTTCTCAGAGATGTTTATACATAAAAACACTTGATACACTCGGAAAAGTGTTCGCAATTTTTTACAAGGGAGAAAAAAAATTGTGACAACCGGTTTGCTTTCCTGCACCTTGAGTCTCTTCTGAAAATGGGTTTACTCATAAAAGGAGATGATTTGCTCTCCCTTGAAAATTACTATACATTATGAAAACACGCTTATTCTAATGTATAGAAAATTTCACCCCCTAAAACTGATTTTTTTTTTAGATTAAAAGCTCTGATATTTTTCTTATTTCTGCTCAAAACATAGATTGTGGGTACTCGTTAGAACCGCCTCGGCAAAGCGGTTCTAACGAGTACTAACAATCTATGTTTTTGTGCAGAAATAATAATGTATACCCCTGTAAACCACAGTTTTAGTATATAAAAGTGGGGTTTCAGGGGTCAAAATTATATAGGCATGTTTTCGTGATGAAATTACATGTACTATATCTTATTTTTACCCCTTGGGAACTAATTTTCTTTTCTTTTAGAACAGACCCTTTTCGGAAGGAAATAAAACAATTTTGAAAGCATTGTTTCCGTTGAAAGTGTACCATTTCCCTATCATAACTAATATCTAATTTAAACATGGTTATATAGCAATAAAACTTGTAAAGTATCAAAAAAAAAAAAAAAAAAAAAAAAAAAAAAAAAAAAACACACCATTTTCTGTGCAGTAAAATATATAATGTGAATAATTTATTCATGTGGATGAGGAAGCTATAATGTTAAATATCAGTTAAATTCCAGAAGAGTTCAATTAGAAGGACCTAGATACATATATAATGTTTGGTCTACCTGGCGCTTTAGTTATCAAGGTAGCTGAAAGAAATTTAATGCAATCTCTCATTCATATTAATAGTAATGTTTGATCGTCAGACTATGCTTGTTTTCTTTTTCCTTTTTCTTAAGACAACACTTAATGCCTGCTTATTTTTTGTTGTCTAATATTGATGAGGGAATGAAGACAATGACAAATAGACCAGACGCTAAATTGAATGAAATCACGTTTAGAAACATCTTTGAGCGTTTCCCTGCAACGGAAACTGGGCCGATCCAAGCAACACAGTGCCTTCGAGCATGCGCAAAACGTGCGGATTCATATCATCCTGCGCATGCGCAAGGTCTCATCCGGGCCTTTGCTCTCCTTTGATGAATTTTATAGTATCAAATTATTCTGGAAGCGGACAGCAAAAGGCCCTGATCGGACTGCGGGTCGCGCATTCTGATCAGGGCTTTCGCTGTCCACGCAAGCCCCGAAGGCTTATTTTTGCTTGGCGAGGCTAAATTACATTGTATTAACTGCCTCAGAAGATAAACGTAGGTCAGTCGAATTCAAAGAGGCATACAGTCTGACCGTGTTATCAAGTTATTTCACTGAAATTAGTTCCGTCGGATATAGCAGTCTGTGGTAAACAAATAGTTAGCTTTAAGCGTAACAAAGTAGATTTGCGGAAGTATTTTTGACTTCTATTCTAATGATGCCAAATATACAAATCCTGTTGATGAAATTTCAGAATGCTTCGAAGCCAGACGTTACCTCATTAGAAGTAATACTTAGCATGCTGGGTAAAACAATCAGAAAAATGACCTTTTTTTTAAGTATTTTTCCATATTATCCCCAGAAAATATGGTATGGTTTTTCCTGCAAATGGTTTCATTAGAGATCTAATCATGAATTATCAAAGCGTATTTTCTAGGAAAAATTAAGAAGAAAAATACGCATTTGTCGTCTACTGAATTTGCTCAGAGAGTGCTAAAGATTAATAAAACTGTGTGTTTGTATCCTAATTAACTTGCTGCAATATATATATAGCAGGCGACATTTGCGACATTTGAGAATATAATATTTGTTTTCCGACATCACGAAAACATGCCTATATAATTTTGACGCCCTTAAACCACACTTTTATATAGAAAAACTGGGGTTTACTGGGGTATACATTATTTTTCTTATTTCTGCTCAAAATATAGATTGTGGGTACTCGTTAGAACCGCCTCGGCAAAGCGGTTCTAACGAGTACCAACAATCTATGTTTTTGAACAGAAATAAGAATAATAATGTATACCCCTGTAAACCCCTGTTGTCGTATATAAAAGTGGGGTTTCAGGGGTCAAAATTATATAGGCATGTTTTCGTGATGAAATTACTATATCTTATTTTTACCCCTTGGGAACTAATTTTCTTTTCTTTTAGAACAGACCCTTTCGGAAGGGAATAAAACAATTTTGAAAGCATTGTTTCCGTTGAAAGTGTACCATTTTCCTGTCATAACAAATATCTAATTTAAACATGGTTATATAGCAATAAAGCTTGTAAAGTATCAAAAACGAATCATTTTCTGTTCAGTAAAAGATATAATGTGACTATTGTTTTTCATGTAGATAGGGAAGCTATAATGTTAAACATCAGTTAAATTCCAGAAGAATTCAATTAGAAGGACCTAGATACATATATATAGTGTTTGGTTAGCCTAGCTACTAGGCCAATGTATAAGTATGTTTGTCACTTTTTTTTTTTTTACTTTTTTTTTTTTTCATTTATATTCTACTTTTTGATGCAATGTTTAGCTAGTCTATGGGTGAACTTTTCTTCTGTGGTTGTCTCTGAAATATATTATCTGAAATAAGAATAATAATGTCCAAGTTACGTACATATTCAAAAGTGAATTTAAACTAGAAGATTATGTAAATATGGACCTGTCTCTGGCAGAAATGTCGATTCGAGCTCAAATCCGATATTGAATCTTGCCACCGCGTGTCGAACGTAAATTTACGCAATTCTGAAATTATGCAGACAATAAGTGCTAAAACCACTCAATATATTTTTTTCTCCCCTCTGTCCAAAGAGACTGAAACAACTCACCAACATAAGTCAAACAAATAGGTAGTTTAGGTTTGTTTGAATATTTCTTAAAGAAAGATAAAAAGTCTGTACCAAAACATTATTATTTTGGAAACTGAAAGGCCGAGACATTTCACACATGACAGCGAACTAGACGCAGTTCTCTAAATCTTGACCTGTTTCTCAAAACCATAACAGATTCACCACTACGTAACTGTGGTAGCATCGAAGATGCGCAGCACTTCTTTTTCCGCCGTAGGTTCTATCAAAGACACAGAGATGCACTCCTAAACTCTATCAAAATACATCAAACACCCTCCTTTGATATCACCTTGCATTGTGATGATTCACTGTCTATAGAGATAAACCACATTTGCCCACGTTCATAAGTATATTATAAAATCAAGATGTTTTCAATAACCTTCAATATGTTCTATTGTAATTCACAACCTGCGATGAAACAAAAAAAAAAAAAAAAAAAAAAAAAAAAAACAAACAAAAAAAAAAAAAATATATATATATATATATATATATATATATATATATATATATATATATATATATATATATATATATATACAGTATTTTAATTTAGTCATTTAGTGGGCCCGCGCCAAACCCTCCTCCCATTTACCTGTTGTCTTTAGTCATTCAAAGGTGCCCCCATTTTCGATTGTTATTATTATTATTATTATTATTATTATCTGGTTTAAGTATCCCCATGCTAAAATAAAAGTAAAGTCATTTTACATTCACGAGTGTACGCCATCAGAAATACATTGTCACAGGTAAGGAAAGGAACTATATAAGCATTGCTTTCGTTGTAATCCTATGTATGTATTCAATTTTGTACGTTGTATTAAGTTGTAAACTTATTTAATAAAATACGTTTAAACCAAACGAGAAGGTTTGAAGGAATAGCAGAAGCCGAATTTTGTGATACAAACGCTGTTGAATCAGAAACCCATTTCATCTTCAAATGTTCACATTACACAAATCACATAAATATTCTCTTACACGTCTAAAACTGACATTAAGTTAGTTTATCCTGAATTTAGAAGATGAATTTTAATTGTCAGCTGTGCATTTTGATGAAAGAAAAACATATATATTATTCTATATATAAGACTATTCGTTATCTACAAAACTCATACTCAATAAAAATTCTGTACAGTGAAGAACGTTTCATTACAAATCTACTTTCTGAAGGTTTCGCTTTACATCCATCTATCTTGACAAGTTAGAGTAATTTCTGCGATAATTCAAAAAGCGCTGGTTCCCTATTGTCATACGTTTAGATATTTGTATGTCTACTTTTCTTGTGTCTCTTAAGCCTACAAGGCTGGGTGTATACTTATTATCACATGGCATATTAATAAAGAATTGTCTTCGATCTTCTATCTATCTCCTAAGAAGAAATAAAATAAATAATTTGAGATTTGTGATGGCAAATTCGTTCTAACAAATTCTTTCCACACTATGAGATTAATATGTTAGGTGCATTGCTGTGAACTATATTTCAAAAAGTTATAAAAGAAAAATATGTTGGTACAATAGTGACCGTTTGCTACAATAGTGATCATCGCTAGTGTGCGCTATTGTACCAATGGTCATAATTGTAATACTACAATAGTGACCGTTTGCTACAATAACGCACGCTACAAAGCATACACTTGCAATGTTCTATTAATTGTCACTCAATACCAAGGATAGCACAAAATAGACAAAGGGATTTCTCTTATTTCCATAATGGCGCTTATAGATATTGGTTGCAAGCCATAGTGAGGCACAAATATCTAGTGTAGCAATGCTCCTGTGCTTCTACAGAATCTTAATTTAGTACAAAGAAAATCTCACTTTATGAAAGGGGACGGAGCCTCGTCTAGCATAAACATTACGAAAACACGCCTATTCAAATATATGGAAAATTTCACTTCCAAAAAAGAAATGAATTTTTCAGATAAAAAACTCTGATATTTTTCATATTTCTGCTCAAAACATAGATTGTGGGTACTCGTTAGAACCGCCTCGGCGAGGCGGTTCTAACGGGTATCCACAATCTATGTTTTATGCAGTAATAAGAAAAATAATGTATACCCCTGTAAACCCCAGTTTTACTGTATAAAAGTGGGGTTTAAAGGGGTCAAAATTATATAGGCATGTTTTCGTGATGGAAACTTTTAAGCACATGTCGATAGACTTGAACAAAACATTATATTCTTTATTACTTTAATGATCCTTCAGTACTGGACAGACATTGATTTGTAGAACGTTTTTAGGCTCGGTATATACAGATTGTAGTTGTGAGAGGCCGACAGAGAAAAGGGAGGGAACACTACGACAATGATCTGAAGTACCATATGATCTTGCAAACCAAATGGCCATCTACATTGCTGTCAGTTTTGGGATGAGCAATGCTGTGAAACACCACATGATCTATTTGACAAACAGGCCATCAACATTGTTGGCAGCTGTTCTGTTTATTTTAGACAATGCTACGAAACACCATTTAATCTTATAGACTAAGTTGCCATGTACATTGTAACCAGCTGTTATCCCTTAGTTTGTAGACCAGTACAGTATTTCCTTCACCCTTAAGCAATGTTGGGAAGTACCATATGATCGCCATAAGACCAAGTGGCCATCTACATTACTATTTTATAAAATCTTTCATCTAGTAGCAATGAGAATTACCATATGATCGCCATATGACTAAGATGTCATCTACCCTGCCATTTTATCACCTCTTTCATCTTAGAGCAATGAGTACTATTGATGGCCATATGATCAAGTGGCCATTTACATTGCGTGCATATCTTTCGTTGAGCGTTAAATCAGTATAAATATCTATTTTTTTTTTTTCATAGCAATAAGAAGCACCATATGGTCGCCGTATGACTAAAGGACCATCGATATTGCTTATTGTAGTTTTCTGCTCTGATGAGTTAGATTTGATTGATCAAAAGAATATTACTGATCTAAGGTCTCTCTCTTAGGTCTGCTGCACTATGATCTCGCATGAGTCGTTTTACAAAGTCTCCGCACTGCAGTTATCTATTATCTTTCAGCCTCCTTTATCTAATTCCAGGACATCCCTCTTTGCTGAATTCTTGAAGTACGCTGTAACTGGATGGAAACAAAGATATTTTACAAATGTCCATCTTACGAGAGTTTGTTTTCACACAAACAACATTTGTGCTTGTCTATCTCTAATGCATCTGATGCCGTTAAACTAACGCAGGAACCTTAGTACCAATTGTCACAATAGTCAAACTGGATCATGAAACGTCCTTGCCAGAGCTCAAGACATAGACAATAAGACCCATCAATGCCTGATTAGATGAACTCGAGTATCTGGGCCCGATTTCCATTCCATGATCCATTTGGGTATCTTCCTGTCGTCCTTGCAGGGCTTTAGTCGGTCATGGTTGACGACAAAGATTGCGTTCTTTACCTTTACTCTGAAAGTAATGTAAAGCTGTTCTTTGTTATAATGGGTTTTCCCTGAAGGTTGGGATAGCTTTTAACATTTTGCTTTTGAAACTAGCCGTGTCAAGCAGATATACTAGATCACCTTCTTCGCAGGTTCTTTCTAGTATCCGCAGGTCATAATCTCTTTTCATGCGGTGAAAAGACATCTTGAGTTTTGTCCTCTCTGTGTCATACGCTCCATTCTGGATGCTACTCGTGTGTTTAGCAACGTATTCATCTACGTCAGTTGGTTTGGTAGCAGGATGAGGGAACATGAGGTGAGCTGACAGATTTACTTCCCTGTCTAACATCAATCTGTTAGCCGTGTACATGGTACTACGGTTAACAGATGATTTTAGGGTTCCAGCAATCTGTTGCAAATGAAGGTCTTCCGTCCTTTAAGCATTGCGATTACCTGCTTTGGGAAGAAAGAGCTAAACTCTTAACATCTTGGTCTGGATCTACCTTGGCGGTCCTAATTTCACCCGCTTTCTGATTACCATCAGCCATGATTTCAGAGATAGGGTAGGCTTTTTCAATTGGACTGCCTTTTTTTCAGCAGTTCGAACCTGTCTGTCGGGTTTAGAACATATAGTACTGGGTCTGTACTCGATGCCCTAAATGTGTTCGGAGTGAAAATCTTCGCATTCTCTACGGGTTCAATTAAATAGCCTGGCATCTCCCTCTGCGACTGGCACTTCACACGCACAACTGAGTTGAGCGGGATCACATGTCTTTTTTGCGACAGTTATCTTCGCTGTCTGTGGTGCATCATGGCTGGAATCGGGGCTGTTTTGTTTCACCCAACCCTTTTATACCAAAATGTCCTTCAAGTCGTCCAAGATGACGGAAATAGTCAAATAATCATTTTTCCATCCTTAGCGCATAAAACTCTGATGCTCTATCAGCCAACACTAGCAAGGTAGTTCAAACATTTCTTTTTAATCCACTTGCAAGATTTTGCATAGCGAGTGAACTTGTGTTTGAATGTCATCCAGCTGCCCTTGCCATGATAGGTCAGATTTCTTTGTAATTGCCTTATGATGGACGACCTGGACTTCTTAGTTTTATGAGACATGTTTTAGATGGGTTTCATCATCAGATCCGGACTTCTCAGATTTGTTTTTTTCAGACCCTCATCATCAGACACACCACTTGTACTAGAGGTCTCAGACTGATGAATTTTTAGACTTGCTATTGCCTTTAACCTGTTTAGACTTCTTTTGTCTAGCAGAAGTCTTCTCATCAGAATCTGAATTGGATTTATGACTGCTACAAAGGAGTGATTTAATCTGATGCTTTTTGTGTTTATGGGGCTCAAATTTATTCATCAGAGTTCAAAAAGGAACCCGTACTGGATGACTTAGTAATTTATTACCTCTTAAACCAAAGACGTCTTTACGTCACCCTAGACTAGGTATTCAAGAGTTTCATAGGAGGTATGTTTTGGCTCCGGCAGACAAGGCAGCAAACCATGTCATCGGTGTTTGACGGCTCCATTATGTTAATACTCCTAAGCAAGAACTTGGTGCTACAACGGCCTATGAACTTCAACCCTCGACTGGAGAGAGGTCCGTGGTTACTGATCATACCTATCATTCAGCCACCGAGTTTGCTGTAAGTGTTGAAAAAGGGCAAGATAAGCTTCCTACGTTATATTGGCTGCCTAAACTTTACAAAATATCACACAAAGCACGGTTTATTGCCAATTCAAGCCCTTGTAAAATTACTGAACTTTCTACATTGCTGATTTCTTGTCCTACTGCCATCAGAAAGCATGTGATTAAATATTGCGATAAGGTCTATGAAAGATAAGGAAAAAAATATGTTAAGGTCCATTACAAATTCGAGTGAAGTTTTGAATCAACTGAAATTCAAAATGTTTCGTGCTTCATGTCTGTCTACGTATGATTTTTCACGCTTTACACTACATTTACTCATTATCTTATGAAAGAAAAAAAAATATTGTTAATTGAATTGACATTTCATAGGGAAGGTGCCCTCTATCTTGCATGTAACGGAAGAAATGCGGGTTTTTTTCACTTCCGAAAAGCATACAAATTATACTTTATGGTCATGTCAGAAAGTGTGTGAAGCGCTCACCTTTCTACTTGACAATATTTATATAAGATTTGGTACTAAGCTATTTGGACAAATTGTGGGTATTCCGATGGGTACAAATTGTGCACCTCTTGTGGCTGATTTGTTCTTGTTCTGTTATGAAGGAGACTTCATGATGTCTTTTTCTGGAGAAAAGCAATCTGAAGTTATTGAAGCTTTCAGCTCAGTGTCTAGATATTTGGACGATATATTGAATCTGACAGTAACTACTTCGCTGGTTTAATCAATTAAATTTATAATTCAGAGCTTCAATTAAATAAAGCAAAATTTTCTGAAACTAAAGCCCCGTTTTTGGATTAGCCTTTGTCTATTTTAGATGAGTTTATTTCATGCAAAATTTATGCTAAACGCGATGATTTGATATTGAAATTGTAAATTTTCCTTACTTATATAGGGATGTTCCTCGTCGAGCATCCTACGGTGTTTATATATCGCAACTAATTCGGTTCGCCAGAGTGTCTAGTCATGATACTGACTTCAACACTCGAAATAAATTTTTAACTACTAAACTTCTACATCACGGTTATCGGCACCATAAACTCCGCAAAGCCTTTCCTGAATTTTAAAGACGTCATTTCGATTTAGTTTCAAAATTCGATGTTGGACTTAAATCTCTTCTGCAGCAAGGCCTATCGGAACCTGAATTTTATGGTGACTTTAAAGTGCTTTAAACATCCCTGTGGTTTATCCTACTGAACGTTCCAAGGCAGTGGTCCCGGTGTTGGTCTTACTCTTTGTTGCTTTATGGTTTATTCTACGGGGCGATTTGTTTTAGGTCTTGCCTTGTATTATTTCGTTCTTGTGTTTTTCAGTCCGTTGAGCATTGCGATTACCTCGCTTGGGGAAGAGATACAGCTAATCTCAGTGCTTTTCGTACGTTTGTTCGATTTGCGCTTGTTTGGTTTTGTCTATTTCCTCTTCCTCTTGGTGTCTGGGAAGGGCTGCGGTTTGTGGCTAGTGTCCCTGGACTTTTCTCCTACCTTTCTTTAGTATAAAAATGCAGGAAAATGTATGCATTCAATGATTCTAGCACACAATTTCGTAAAATAATTCTTTGATATATAAAGATTGGATACAACATAAATGGATTGCGACAGACTGCATGCATGTAGTTAAATAAAAGTAAAAAAGGAATGCCTTGGGAACAACGAACACACAAAATCACGAAAATCGGAGACTTGGTTTGATTGAGTCTCTTTATATGCAACAACGTAGTTTGCGAGGTTGCATACGCCCCTGCTAGCGCCGGCATAAGCGGTATTCGATTTTCAAAATAGCCAGGAAGGGCTCAACGATCCCAAGGAAATAAAATATAATCTACATTATGATGATGTACGGAGATACTTTTTACGGCCGCTACACGGCACAACACCAGCTACAGTAGAGTAAAATAAAAGTAAAACATTAACCCTATCACGGTTAATAACTTTGCTTCCCTCTTTGGTTGCACGCCGGCGGTTCGGGCCACAGACTCTAGGGCGGCTTAAGCCTTAAGACTTAAGTGTTGGTTGGTGCCTGATGCTCTGGGTCTGGTCGGTCCCACCGGAGTCCTACTATTGGTTTTCATTTGCTTCAGCATTTCAATTATTTCTTGTTGTCGAGTCCTCATCATTGCTTCATCTCTGTATTCGTTTGATATTTATGTACTCGAAGATGTTGCACTGATGAGTTAGAAACCCTTCATGCGGGCTGATCAAATGTCTTGTGTATACCACGGCAGAACTAAAAGATTGTGACCACGTAAAACCAATTTAAGCCCCCCTAGTAATTGTTTTACTAACCGTTCCAAGGCGGTGCTTCTGCTATGGTGTAGTGTTTTTGTCAATGTATGTCTTTGCATGTATGTCCTGATTTTTTTTTTTATTTTGGATAGCCTTTTGACCAGACACTGTCCTTTTGGCTTTGTGCTTGTAGTGTTTTCATTGTAATGCCGTTGCTTTAAGTGCGTCCTACTTTCCCTTTGGTGTTTTCGACGGAAGGTGTTAGGTAGTTGTATCCATTCCTGATCATTGCCTTCCTTTCTATTTACTTAACTAATATGAAGCTAGTTGTTTAGATGTGGATTGTTTAGGAACAGCCACTTGTTTTTCTTTTGCAAGAGTTTTTGCAACTGCTCGAAGGCCTGTTTTCTTGTTTGTAGAAGCTAAGAAATTTGCTAATCCTCCACATGGCTTGGCTTAGGTTCTTTGACCACAGTTCTCTCCATTAGTTTTTTTTTCTTTTGTGGCGGAAACTTGCCTTATAGGATTGCTAGTTGCCTGTGGGATATACTCTTTAAAAAAAAAAAAATAAAAAATAAAATAACTTTCCTACAATGTCACATAATCGAGATCAGGGATTTAAGATTATAACTGCTCGAAATGTACGTGAGGATCTTCACTCATCTGCTAGGTAGCTGATTTTTTTTATATTGAATTCAGCAATACATTTCTGCTTCTATTCTTAACCCTTACACCACTTTGGCGAGCTGGATTCGTCTGATCTGGGCCCGTCAGACGAAACTGGCTAGATTCCCTCCGGTCAGTACGCTGGAAGGCCAGACATGTGTACACTTCTAAGCCAACCGTCCTCAGATTTATATGCGGATGCAGATGAGGGCCTTCTTATTGGCAAACTGATATCAGGGGGAAAAAGCTAAATTACGCAAAACCAGACTGTGCAACTTTGTGCCCATCAAAGTTTTCTATTGACCCTGATCAATGCTATCCCTTGTGTCACGCAGTGCAATAATGGCTTGTGCAGTAAACGGTCCAATATTAGGAATAAGTTGCAATTCCTTTGCACTTGCAAATTTAAAGTATATTATTTCTTTCGACATATTCGGTTCAATTTGTTGCAAAGAAAATGTCAAGATAAAAAAAAAAAAAAAAAAAAAAAAAACACTAAGTTTATTTAGAATATCTATTTTGTGTGTACCTCCTATAGCAACAAAAAAGCTATTTCTTTGAAACAGCACAATTTTAGTACTTTTCATTTTTTCCAAGTTTTCAAAGTTTAAATACCTTCTTTTGGTACAGCCCCCGCCTTCCCCCTCCCCCCTCCCACCCCCCACGCCCCCTTCCACCAATATTCTGAATATTTCAGTATTGAGACTAGAGCTAAAAATGTAGAAACACAGCTTTTATGCGGTTAAATTTGCACGAACATTTTCGGTTAATTTGACGCCATATGTCACGTAGTAAAATTTTCGCTGCAAAGTTTCATTTTTTTCTAGTCTCTTCAGACAACGCACAGACAATTTGATTGTCGGAATGACTGCAAAAGATCTGGTATCCGTAGAGAGGGCTGACTGCGTGAATAATGCTGTTTGGCAGAAGGGAAGTCAAGGACCAGTTTTCTAGTTTTGTTTTTGCAACTTTTGTTGCTAACTTCCGGCCTGGTATTTTCGTTTTGTGTCAGTAAAAGTATGGCCTTTCAGGTGTTGGGGTGATGTTAACCACTGTAATTTCACTATTACCTTTTTGTTTTCTAAGTTGTGCTGATCTCTCCAGACCAGACTTCTAAATACGTCTTTATAGCTTGGTGTCTAAGCATGTAGGCTGGATGAGCTTTACTCACGGATGATCTCTGTGACCTGAGTGGTATTTAAACTACCCACTTCTCCGACCAATAGAACAAACCGGCTTTGCTGTTGTTTATATTGGAGATACAAGTGCAAAACTACACTATTATACAACTATTTCATACCTGTCTGGGCGACAATCAAAACTATCAGCCCCGAAGTGCTGTGGACCTCCTGATAAACTATCCCCGAGGCCGCTAGGCATAAATTGGTTAAGCAAAATAATTATAAAATTATCATTTCTCCTTTAAACATATCTTGTTTTCAGATGAGTTATGATCAGTATCAACAACGTATGTTTTTGTGAAGAAATAAACAAAACACATTTATCTTAATACCCCTCATATCTAGAGCTATATAAGCTACGACATTTTCACCATATTCATATAGTATGGGAAATGAGGAAAATTTTGGATATCAATCACATTAAGACAATGCATTAAAATAGGTTGCAAGAAATGAAACGTGGGTTTAAAACCAATTAAAGTATGAAAATTTCGTTAATAGCAGCACTACATAAAATTGGATAATATTGGGTTAAGCACTTTATAACTCAAATGATTTTGTTCTAATATGTGCCAAACAGCCTGCATCATATCAGTGTAATGTTTGGCATGATTTTAATACGGTTTTGGCCGGGGGTTTATACGAGGGCTAATACTGAATGTTTCAGGGATTTAGGGGATAAAAATCCAAGGGTTCAGGAGAGCCAATATTTCACGGTATTAACTTGGCCAATAGTTCACGGTATTAACCAGCCGATGAGACTTTACAACACAGTGGTACTTCTTCTGTTTGGTGCTAAGAGTATATAAAAAAAGTTGTTTAATTAAAATGTCATGAAACGGATGTTTTCACACTGGCCCTGTTACAAGTCCTCGGCCAATCGTATTAGCCTTCGGATGACTGTACTGGCCCTTGGTTTCGCCTCCGGCCAATACAGCAATTCTCATGCCGACACGACTGCCCTCGGACCAGTAACCGGGCCAACATGAAAATATCCATTTAATAACATTATGATATAGACTTATTAACATAATATAATGGACTTCCTTCACTACTAGCTGATGTTTCTATAAACTGCTCAATGCACAAAGTAAACCATAATCAGAAAATGCGTACTGCGGTGTCTGATCTGGATCTGCACTGTTTCCTTAGATCTGGGCCCGGTTGTTCAAAGCGTCGTTAGCTTAACAAGCTCGTTAAGGGTCATTTCGTTAACTAGTTTTGGCTTATTTAGTACACAGTATTCTGATATTTTTTGCTGAAAAAATGTGAGTAGCTTTTGCACTGCAAAAGCTACTCACATTTTTTTCAGAAAAAAATTTCAGCATATTTGCGTATCACTCAATGTAAATTTTAACGAATCTTTAACTAACGACATCGTTAGCTTTGAACAACTGGGCCCTGGTTTTTAGCATAAAAAAGAAAAGCAATAACAACTCCCCTCCCCTTCCCCTCCCATCCTCCCCCCACCACACACACACACACAAAAACACAGAATCTAAATTCCTACTTTCATTAAAATGTCAAATAATTTGTAGGAAGTTTTAAAACCTATTCCCACACTACAATGTATTTGGTTGTATTGTAAAAGATAACTCCAAATGAGCGTACATAATTTGAAAACGATATACCAGGCAATTTATAAAATCCCTAAAATAACCTTATATAGAAAATAATAACAATAAATCTATCTTTCTAAGGGACAGACAAAATCCCATATGAGTGCTTAAAATTGGCCAGATATAACAGTTTATCACAAATTCTTTTACGTGATATTTGACACTGGCTTTATTCCTCCGTCTTGGGAGACAACAATTTATATGTTTTATATGAGACGCAACGTCAAAAAAACCTACCTTTTATCATGTGCGCCCAAAGAAGACTCAATTCAGCTCGCGCATCCGTGCAGTCTGATCAGATCATTCGATTTCCCCATGAAGAAATTTTGCATCCTTGGCTATCCAAAATGTGCCCAGAGAAGATTCTGATCAGACTGCGCGAATGCGCAGGCTGATCTGAATCTTTGCTGGGCGTGCATATACACATACGTTAAGGCTCGTATGTTCTATATAATGGTACAACTGTTCGCAGTGTGCAGATAAATTATGGACGATTCTGTCTGTTTTCTTTCATATGAAGTGAACATTAGAAGTCGTTCTTGGACAAACGTCTAGCGCATTAACTTAAGCACAGATACATGTATCATACCGTTTTATCTGATCTGGCGTAGAAATTATTTGCGACAAGGAGGAAGGATGCTTCGGACGGAGGGTAAATGAATATATGTACAATATATGTATAATCTAACACTGTGTGAATACACATAAAGATGAACCACCTTTCCGCTATGAGATTGATTTATCTTCTTACCACTGTCCGATAAACTGTGATTTATCACTCAACAAATCACGCACAAGAGCTGATCTAGTTCGATTCTACATGTAAAACATAGAAAACGACGAAAAAGTAATTGTATCCTTCAGATTCTTCCAACTTTCCGCCATCGAATAAAGAATCCCGCCAACAGTTTTGACTGTAACGCTGGCGTTTACATGCATTTCTTACGTTGTTGAGGCGAAAAAAATGAGGTTACATTCGTTTAACGTCGTGGAAACGAAGACTTACGTCAGCAAAGTGTCAAAATGACGCCGGAACGGTGCCAGATAGCGTCGCGCGCTTCCGCCCAGTGATCTGTTGCAGAATAAATCACTGAATTTTAACCATTCGCTATATAGGCGAGGAGTGTTAGAATAAATAAGACAAAATATTTAGACGTAAACATCTACGTACCGGCGCAAATTTTGTTCATGTTTACTTAGAGATATGTGACAAGGGTATACTAAAGTTTAATAAATTTTCAAGGTAACAGGTAAAAAAGAACAATAATGTGATTCTTTAATATATACTTTTATTAAACTTTATGAAATTTCTTGACCAAGCAAACTGCGAATACTAGTCATTTTGGGGACTCCACGAGATATATTTTATACATTATTATTTAAAAAAAAAAAAGAAAAAAAAAAAAAAAAAAAACATGTCAGAACTTAGATAACTTACTAGATATTATCTAGAAGCTTATTTTAGTGTGCGTCAGATATGGATATGTTTGAACTTTTTTTTCAGATTTTAGCATACAAATCCAGACCAAAATCACCAGTAGATACCCCACCCTCACCACCACCCGAAGCATGAGTCTTAAACACGAACTTTGTTTATCATTATTGTATACTTATTTTTTAGACTCTTAACATTGAAATGCATATCACGGTTTTATTTTATTTCTGCCACAGTTTTCCGATAAAGAAGCCTTTAGTTATACCCAACTCTGCTGCAGTAAAACTGGAAAATGAAATAAATCACTAACAACATAAACACTGAACAGTAATAAACCACAACAGAAGAACCAACTTGGGACGGGTCAGTTATAATCCTCGCCCTCAACGTTCACTGTGGTTCAAAACACTTATTTTGTGCGGCTCGCTGAGCGATCTTCTAACTCATTGCGCAATTGTGCAATCTCGCCAGAATCTTAGCTAGTTGCTCATACGAGCATTCTCAGCCAAACAAACCAGGTCCTAGCCCCTGTGGGTGTCTCATGCGCATTCAGACATCACCGAAATCAACAAATTAATAGCCTGGATGAAAAGTCAGACACTGGTGTTTCCGACAGACACAAACACACACTTAAATGCGTCGGTAAAACGTCACTCACCGACGATCCGGCAAAATATAAAAAAAATCCTTTGTGAGCTAATGGAACACTCTACTATACATGTACATAAAAATCCAAAGCTATACTAAGAGACCGGCGCGATTCGCGCGCCAGTCAATAATTTAGACTATTCATTATAATATAACGCCGAGAACAAGAAAACAACCTACAGATACACCGAGTACTGAATCAACATAAACAATGTCGCATACGAAAACCAGAATAGCATTGTCGTTTTGCGCCGAGGTACAGATTCACATCTAAATCACGATAGAAGCAGTTTTGGAAGCATTGACAGGTACAACCCAAAAGGATATAACAAAATAAGTTCGTGTTTAGTCTGAAACTGGTTCTGATCACGTGGTGTTGCGCCGCAGAAAGCAAAACTCCGAGGCTTTTCATAGAATTTGTTTACGTGCCTCCCGTGATAGTGTCGGAAAAAATGGTTCTCATTACTAATTCATACAAAAGCACTTCCATAGAAAAGAACAGAAGTAAATGTTCTTTCGATTCAATCAAAAAAGAAATGTTAGCAAAAAAAAAAAAAAAAAAAAAAAACGCAAACAGACTAAATTGCTGGCAAACCCCGTTTTTTCTTCTTTTTGCTGATTCGGTCCAGGCTTTTTGGCGTTTTGCACACTTTTGTTTTGTTTTCATTTTCGTGTATACTATCGCCTACATACGCTGACGAAGTAACCATTTAAAATGGCAAACATGAAATGTGCATTTGTTACCAGCAAGTTATAAATATATTTATTGGCAGTCCCTACCTTCGATTCTTTGGCAAAACATGCGCCGAAAGAAGACTATTAAAAAAAAAAAAAAAAAAAAAAAAAAAAAAAAAATAGCGGGAAAACATCCGAGATCAGAAAACGGTATGATACATTTTACATGTATTTACTGAAACAGCTGGCCAGTAAATCGGTATAATTTATAATAACTGGCCCAGATCAGCCTGCGCATCCGCACAGTCCCTATCCGTTATCAGAATCATTGGATACTATATATATAATGAATCTGTGGAGATCAAAGGTCCGGATGAAAGCTTGCGCATATGCAGTATGATGTGAATCTGCATACAGTCGAACTTCAATGGCTCGAACATATTTGGGACCGTAGAAAAAATTGTTCGAGACATGGGTAGTTCGAGCCACTGAGGGTTAATCATGGTGCCAGGTCAGGAAGCAATTAGAGATAATTTAGGGATTTTTTTTTCCTTCACAATAATTGTATGTTAAGTGTACTCATTAGAATCGCCTCGATGAGGCGATTCTAATGATTACATACAACATACAATTTTATGATAAAATAAGAAAATTTCCCTAAATATTTGTTTTCTTGAGCTAGCGGAAGAATTTCGTAGGGACTCAAAAATGAGTTCGAATTAGCCATGGTAAACGAGCCATCGGTCTTCGAGCTACTGAGGTTCGACTGTATTTTGCACATGCTCGAAGACACTGTTTCGCTTGACGCGGCCGAAAGGTAAAGTTAGATATGGTGTCATCAAAGTATAGTTGCGGCTAACTTATAATGAAACTTACAATGGAGTTCTGTCTTGCTGAACGAGAATAGAAGCACATATAAGATTTTCCGCCACGTTTGGATAAAAAAGTCATTTCTTGTGACTTATTGGTTAGCTTTCCTGTACACTAATCCACTTCTTGAAGGGTGTCTCGTCTGAAGGAAAGGATTTGCTCCCTATAGCAATTCTTTCCTTTCAGAGTAACCCCTTTCAATAGGAAGCAAAAACACTTTTGAAAGAGTTGTCTCCCCTGAAAGAGTATCAATGCCTCACATAGCATTGCGCTCGGATTACCAGGGTCCAGTTGTTCAAACCTTTTTTTTTTTGGTTTGGTCGGCACGACCGCCCCTTTCCGATTTTTTACAATCCGTGTTTTATACAACGTTATAATTATATACACAAAAACAAACGTAAAACGTGCATGCACGCTTGCGTGCATGCATGTACGCACGCACGTACACACGCACGCATGTACGTACGTACGAACGTACATAGGTACGTATGTTATGTTATGTTATGTTATGTTATGTATGCATGTATGTATGTATGTATGAATGTATGTCGGTAGGTAGGTAGGCAAATGAACGACAATTACGTATCTGGTTTTATGCATATATACATGTACGTATGTATGTTACTGAGTGATAATATCTGATGTATTAGTAGGTAGGTGGCAGTTAAGTAAGTTGGAACCTAAGTGAACAGTGTCCAGGCTGTATGCGCATAGTGTATGTATGTATGTATGTATGTATATTATTTTCTGAGTGATAAGTATCTGGATGCACCTGTAGATGAGTAGGAAGGTAGGTATGTAGGTAGGCAGGCAGGTAGATTGGTAGGTATGTAAGCAGGTAGGTAGATAGGTAGGTAGGCAGGTCGGTCGGTAGGTAGGTAGGCAAATGAACGACAATTACATATCTGGTTATGCATATATACGTATATATGTTACTGAGTGATAATATCTTGATGTATTAGAAGGTAAGTGGCTATTAAGTAAGTTGGAACCTAAGTGAACAGTGTCCAGGCTGCATGCGCATAGTGTATGTATGTATGTATGCATGTATGTATTCACAAGCGCATGCTTCTGCATGGGTATGCGCTCATGTTCAAACCTTAAAGGCCGACAGTGACCATAAATTTAGACCCTGAGTTTCTCCCAGAATTTGGCTATTTAACTAGTCAGAAATAATTATACTTGGTCCCAAGTGGCTGATACCATCAGTAGCTCATCAACACTGAACACCGAGGCTTATAATTCTACTAGTAGAACTATAAGCCTCTGCACTGAACTTTTTGGTTTGCATAAGAGGAATTACCTTATAGCCAGGGTCAGAGAATTTCTTCCAGATTCTAATGTGGCTAAAACACACACACACACACACATTCACATACACGCACGCACGCACACACACACACAGTGAAGAGCTGGATCTGCCTGCACAATGTATATTCACTGTCCTATTACAAAATCATTGAATATCATAGAATCTATAAACATATAAAATAGGTCCTAATTATATTATGCAGGCTGATCTGGACCTTTGCTGTTTGCTTATATGGCTATAGGGATAATTTATCACATTTATAGCCCCAGGATACATAGTAATCCAGGAGAGTATATAGTTTTTTTTCTTTTCTCTGTGTCTGTGTGTGGGTGTGTGTGTCTCTGTTAACATTTTCCATAGAACATTTTTCGATAACTATTGCACCTAGGATCTTGAAATTTGGTACAAATGTTGAATATGACTTGTTGTATTGTGGGAAAGAGAGCTGCTCCTGCTTAATATTTCATTTGTTTGTCCAGTTTTTATTCTCTCCTATCACAATTTTCCCTGCCAAACAGTTCTCTGGAAATATTGCACATAGGGTCTTGGAGTTGACACAAAAGTTCATTATGACACGTTAAACTGCAGGAAAGAGAAATGGCCTGCATCTGCCTATTCTTCTATTTATTTGTCCATTTTTCTTTCTCTCCAATCAAAATTTCCATCAGAGATTCCTGAGATTCTATAGAAACCTTGATCTCACCTTGAATCTGTTGTGGAAAAGAAAACCAAGCTGACGAGTTTTATCAATATGTTTTTATTCCCCCGCCACGAAGTGGAGGATTACTTTTGATTTACTTAGAAAATTTGTCTTAGTAGCGTTTGTGTCTCCGCAACTTCTTCTCCTACAGGCTTCAAACTTGCAGCAAGGTTAAAATATAGGATGGGCGTGTGCATAAAAGTCACAGCTCTGAAATTTTTTTATTGTTAGAGTTACATGCCCTTGATTAACTTAGAAATATGGCCCTTTTTATAATATAGATTTATGCCCCCCCCCAACCCCCCCCCACCCCCCAACCACGCAACGAAGAGGAGAAGGGCATATAGTTTGCCTACGCCACGAAGTGGAGGAGGGCATATAGTTGTACCCTCCGTCATACGTCCGTGTGTCTGTGTATGAATGTGACTGTCCATCCGTCCGTCCGTCAAACGTGGTTGTACTGTTCGTGTCTACAGAACTCCTCCTACAGCTTTCAAAGTAATGGTTTGAAACTTGCACCATAGGCATAGTAACAAGAGGTCCATGGGCCACAATTCGCTCACCTGATAAAATCAGCTATTGCATATCTGCAAATACCATGCAATTTCTTCTAGTATTGCCACAACAACTAGGACACAGATTTGATCATACCATAAACGGTCCAAGGTCATCCTAATATCATAATTTGAACAAATTTAGTAGACTTTGAGTCTCTGATGCTGTACACCAAGATTCATCCTCAGACCTTTCCTAGTTCTGGAGAAGTTTTTTTAAGTGTTTTACCATATATGGGCATGGCAGTCATCTTGTTGAATGGCGCAGAATTATTTAAACAATATCCTTTCGACAGAAGGCCCTATGTGAACTATGTGAAATCTAGCCCCAAAATTTTGACAGTAGCTAAACAGTTTTACTAATTTAATCATACGTTGTAAGTTTCAGCCAGTAGTCTTTATTATCCACTGAGAAAATGACTTTTCAACATTTTCCCCATACAAATGCTTGAGGGCGCAAATTTGACTTTGCCGTAAAAACGTCATATACGACCATCATTTTAACAAACATAGTAGACCTGGAGTCCCCGATGCTATATACCAATCAATATTCAGCCTTAAAGTTTTTTTGGTTCTGGAGAAGAAGATTTTTAAGGGTTTTTTTTTATTATATATGGGCCTGACGGCCATCTTGTTCAATGGCGTGGAACCATTCGAACATATTGTCAATGCCCTTTCAGTCCAGAAGTCACCGTATTGTCACAGAGCAAGTTTCGGCTCAACTCGACCAAAGTCTGGGAAGAGATGTCGAAAATTGATTTACAAGATGGCGGCTGTGGTGACCATCTTGGATTTTTGATCGACTCAGTTTTAGCTATTTTGTGTCTATTAGGCGTCGCAATGCACCTCACGAAGTTTCAGTTCAATTGGATCATAGTCTTTAGAAGAGATATCCAAAATATGAATTCTCATCATTTTTCTCATATAATTGTATAGGGCCCATACAACTGCATGGAGAAGCAAGTTTGACCTTGCCGTAGAAAGGTCAAACGTCAACGTAGGACCATCATCTTGGTCAATTTGGTAGACCTACCATCCTCCATGATTTGTATAAAGATTAGGCCCCAGGGCTTCTTTGGTTCTGGAGGAAGATTTTTTAAAGTTTTTTTTACAATATATGGGCATGACAGCCATCTTGGTCAATGGACCACAACCATTTTAGCAATATTTTGTTCCCCTGCCCCAAAGAGGCTCCACAGGAAATTTGAGCAACATTAGCCTGGCGGCTTCAGAGAAGAAGTCGTTTGAAATTCTTAACATTTTTTTCCCGCACAAATCTATGGGGCCCATACAAATGCATAGGGAAGCAGACGACCTCACCATAAAAAGATCAAACGTCAATGTACGACCATCATGTTAGCAACTTTGGTAGACCTCTCGTCTCCGATGATTTGTGCAGAGATTCAGCCCCAATGGATCCTTGGTTCTGGAGAAGAAGATTTTAAAGGTTTTTACCATATATGGACATGGCAGCTATCTTGGTCAACAGACCGTTACCATCTTAGCAAAATCATGTTCATCATGCTATTTCCTCCTAAACCACTAGGCGGAATTTAACCAGACTTGCTACATGATTTCCCCGCGTGTTAAGGGTGTGCAAGAACAACATTTTTAACCTCTCTGCTTAGTGGTGAAATCGTGGGCATTGTCGATGGCATGTCATCGATTGCGCGATCTAGTTTAAAACTTGCAGCAAAGTAAGAATATAGGCTAGGCATGTGCAATAAGGTCACAGAACTCTGATCAAGTTTTATTGCTAGAGTTGCCTTGATTTACTTAGAAATATGGCCTTGTACACATGACATATTAGGGTTCGTGTTCCCGCAACTTCTACAGTTTTCAAAATAATCATTTGAAACTTGCAGCAAAGTAAGAATATAGGCAGGGCATGTCCATGAAGGTCACAGAACTCTGATCAAATGTTTATTATTAGAGTTACATATCACTGATTTACTTAGAAATGCTAATAAAATCACTCTTCTTTTGCTTTTTGCTCAGAATAACAAACCTAAAAAGTCAAGCTGGCAGTAGCGGGGGCATTCATCCCCTTTAGGAATCTTCTTTTTTCTGTGTATTTTCTCTTTATCCCCCTTCTTTTTCTCCGTTGTACTACATAGATAATTTAGTGTCAAAGATTTCCTAGCTTCAGTAGAAGCCTGGGTCTTCAAACTCCGTAAACACCTGAGAGTAACCAAATATATTGTGGGAAAGGAAAACTTGCTGCTGGGTTTTATTTGTACAATCATGTTCTTCTATTTTTGTTTTCATTTTTTTTCTTCTATCTCTTCATTGTAATAAATAGGGAATTATTTTATGTTAATATTTTCTAAGGAACTACTGCATCTAGCATCACGTAAACACACCTATTTAATTTTAAGCCCCTTAAACCCCACTTTTATATAGTAAAACTGGGGGCTACAGGGGTATATATTATTTTTCTTATTTCTGCTCCAAGACATATATTGTAGGTACTCGTTAGAACTGCCTCGGAGAGGCGGTTCAAACGAGTACCCACAATCTATGTTTTGAGCAGAGATATGAAAAAATATCAGAATTTTTTATCTGAAAATTTTATTTTTTTTTTGGGTGGTAAAATTTTCAATATATTTGAATAGGCTTGTTTTCGTAATGGGATCTCTAGGCATGTGCAGAAAATACTGGTACCTTAGTTTACTCTTGTAATGCAAATCTCTGTTGTGAAGTGCTTGCTCTTCGTCCATTATTCAGTAATTTATGAAAGATCATATGGCCAGAACAAAGGCAGCCACAAAGTTTACTCAAACATATTTTATGAGACGGTTATAAAAGAAACTTGTGAAACATTATATATATAATTTACACACACACACACACACACACACACACACACACACACACACACACACATTATATTGTGATATATTTAGATTATTTGTGTGTTTCTATTATTCATACAAAAAATATATTAGTTCAAATATGATAGCCTTGATAAGGTGGATTCCCTGAAACAATGTTTTAGTCATTTTTAGATGGCAAGATGTCATGTAAACTAAAGCCAGTGGCCAGTCAGCTGGACAGATCAGCAACATGCTGTAATAATGGCTTCTCAGTGAAGTATTTATCACACGCACAAGTAATTAATGCCAATCACTGAAACGTTCTCCAGAACTACCGGGTTCTTAGCCAACGTGATGTTAAACTTTCTATCTTCAAATACGGTAAATACATTGATATTTGTTTGCTGAAAAAAAATGTGAGTAGCTTTTACGAGTTTGCCATAAACGAGCTCATTAAGCTAACGATACTTTGAACAACTGGGCCCAGGTATTCAATATTTGTTTGTGAACATCGGCCAAATAGTTGTCTACCCTTCAGGAACGCAAGGGATATTGTTTTTGTCTTCGGCGGACGTTTCTCCGTCCGTCTGTCAGTTCGTTCGTCTGTCACAATATCGTGTCATCTCTAAAACTTGGAAACCGTTCAAGATTTCATGAGATATGCAGAGCACAAGAACCATAACTCCGGAATCTGTATTTTTGAGTTATGCCCACTGAACTTTGTATGCAGTAGTTTCTGTGACAAGTCGTGTTCGCTCTACAACTAAAAAAATGTTAAGTATATCTTCATGAAACCACATAGACACATTGACCAACATTGGGCGATAAGCAAAGCACACAAGCCGTAAATCGGCGTTTTTCTCTTTTTTCTTTTTTTTTTAATTTGTAAGTACCCGTTCTGTGGCAAAATCCTGTCCGCTCCTAAAAACCAGTAAGGATACCTCGATCAAACTGCATAGAAAAGATAATTAGCATTGAATGACGTGTAGAGTGCAAGAACCACAGCTACATGTGTATGGATTTGATTTATATTCCTTTGAATCTGAATGTACAGTGTCGTATGATTCCAAAAGGGGTAGACATCTGTTTCATTTTTAGAGAGAGAGAAAAAAAAAAAGATTCTCGTAACAATTTGAATTTGTTGACAGACGACATCTGGCTAATGAATATATATCAACAAGGGAAATAATAATAATAATAATAATAATAATAATAATCGACTTATGACATGAAGAGTCTTCTGTCTCTAGGGGCTACAAATCAAAGATTGTACCATCACGAAAACATACCTAAATAATTTTGACCACCTCAAACCCTACTTTTATATAGTAAAACTGGGGTTTACAGGGGTATACATTATTTTTCTTATTTCTGCTCAAAGCATAGATTGTGTGTACTCGTTAGAACCGCCTTGCCGAGGCGGTTCTAACAAGTACCCACAATCTATGTTTTGAGCAGAAATAGGAAAAATATCAGAATGTTTTATCTGATTTTTTTTATTTTTTTTTGTGGTAAAATTTTCAGTATATTTGAATAATAATGTCTACGGTACTACATGTACTATACTATACGCATCATAATGTACCGAACAATAAAGTACCTGTAATGATAATATTTGATGAATTGATATCCATGATTTAAGGTGAATAGATACCCTTGATAAGTTTTCCACCATTTAGACAAGGGGCACAACTTTTGTGCCTTCCTGTTTGCTTTTCTGTACCTCAATACTGTTTTGTAAATGGGTCCACTCTAAAAGGAAAGAATTTGCTCCCAAAGGGAGCAAATTCTTCCCTTTTAGAGTAGACTCCTTTTCAGAATGAAGCAACTTTGACAGAGCTGTTTCTCTTAAAAGTGTATCAAATCCCAGTAATTATAAATGATTGAACATTTAAAATGCTTCAAATATGAAGAGCATTTCCGACAACTGCGCATCAAATACAGCAGGAGTACGAAAAAAAATGACACTTAACAGACAGTTTGCTTTTTATCAGTCTATGTTTCTGCCGATTGCTTTATTTGAAGTGTAGAGCTGAAAGATTGTTCAGAGAAGTATCAAAACTAGACCAGAATAACAAGACATGTTTTATCAATTTCCCAATCAGATAGAATTTGAGTTTTTGCATAAAGCTGTAAGTTGCATTTCCCACAGAGACTTAAGTGGTAGTCTTTAACTACTGGAAACGTTTAAGGATTTTATTGGTTGGCTTTTGGTGGCTTTTGGTGTTAGGCCGATAGGTGGCCGCTGGACGTCTCCCCACACTTTACATTACTTGAGTTTATATTTTCTGATACTCTGTGGTACTTTTGAGCAAATTCCGGAATTTATGAACATTCATGAAAGTCCTTGAAGAAGTCTTATTGGTCTAAACTAATTTATATGGGTGAGAAATCTGTGGCACTTCAGCTGTTTTCTGGTGTGTATGTGTGTGAACGTGTGTGTGTGTGTGTGTGTGTGTGTGTGTGTGTGTGTGCGCGCGCGTGTGTTTGTTCATTGCTGTCAAGGGCCATTCCGTTTAGAATAAACTGTTAACAGAAGTGCGCAACTCGTTATGTTTTCACATTTTTGGGTCTCGGCTTAACCTAGGACAATGAAAAATAATTACATATGACAAGCCATTTGGCTAGCATTAGTTAGAAAAGTAATCAAACTATTTTAATGGTTTAAGAGTTAGTTTTCACTAACTGACTACAATTTCACTTACTGACTATAACTTTGATCTCGACTTTGCCTAGAATAATGTAAAATGTCATCTGACATACCGTTGGCAAGATATTGTCAATATTTATAGCCATACAAACTTTTATTAAAATACCCCACAGGCTAAGCGTTGAAGATTACTAAACAACGTGTTTGATAATTGATTAAGTTTCAAATCTCCAGGCCCCATAGCGTAGTTGGTAGCGCGTCTGACTGCAAATGCAGGGGTCGCAAATACGAGTTCAGTTTTCGTGGAGACTGATCGTGAAATTATTTCTACGGTCATCTCCGCCCCTATTGCTGATTCAAGGACAGCTGTCAGTTACTGGCGAAAATATGTGCACATATATAGGTTAACTGACCGGCTCAACATGACATTAAAAATGTTGACTAGGCTGCAGATTCCAACTCAAATAAACAAGTTTACGATACATTAACATGTCTGTGCAGATTATTATTGTTTGCTATGTATTACGGATGTTCTTTGAAATATGCTGGACATCATTTGTTCAAAATAAGCGGGTTATTATCTGCAAACTATTGTTAAAATATTACCTTTGTAATGTTGAAATCCTTTGGAATAAATCTGAATGGCTATTATTTGCCATGTAGTACGAAGTACTTTAGGATATATTTCATTTGTTCAAAACAGATCGACATACTTGTGAGCAGTTCACCTTTACCACACTCTGGGAATTCAGCAGATGACAAAATTATGGAAACAATTGGCATGAAATGTCAAAGCCTGTTTTCTGAGAAACACTAAGAAAACATATTTCAAAATGTCATCTGCTGTAATGTTTACCCACAGTGCTAAGCGATAATATACATATCGTCTAAATAAATAACAGACTGACTTGAATTTGTTCCAATAACTCTTGAGGGAAGAGGCTACGCAAAAGTGTCCTTTCTGAATCCTTTATAAGAGAAACTAATCAGACAAGTTAATGCAGACTTCGTACTTATCGGAATACTCAATATTTGTCTGACTGTATGGTGAACCCTTTCAAACCTGCGTTTGTGAAATAGACTCTTCCCATCTTTCAATACGAATACAGCCATTGTTACAAATTGGGTTGTCTGCCATAATTCAAGAACAGAATGGCAAACAGTGTAGGGCCTGATGAGACGGCTTGTGATGCCATAGATCAAGAACAAAATGACAAACAGTGTAGAGCCTGTTGAGACGGCTTGTGATGCCATAGATCAAGAACAAAATAACAAACAGTGTAGAGCCTGATGAGACGGCTTGTGATGCCATAGATCAAGAACAAAATAACAAACAGTGTAGAGCCTGATGAGACGGCTTGTGATGCCATAGATCAAGAACAAAATGACAAACAGTGTAGAGCCTGTTGAGACGGCTTGTGATGCCATAGATCAAGAACACTATGACAAACAGTGTAGAGCCTGATGAGACGGCTTGTGATGCCATAGATCAAGAACAGAATAGCAAACAGTGTAGAGCCTGATGAGACGGCTTGTGATGCCATAGATCAAGAACAAAATGACAAACAGTGTAGAGCCTGATGAGACGGCTTGTGATGCCATAGATCAAGAACAGAATAGCAAACAGTGTAGAGCCTGATGAGACGGCTTGTGATGCCATAGATCAAGAACAGAATAGCAAACAGTGTAGAGCCTGATGAGACGGCTTGTTACGCCATAAATCAAGAACAGAATGGCAAACAGTGTAGATCCTAATGAGACGGCTTGTGACAAGCCGTCAGGATCTATAATGTTTGGAAAAGTATCTGTTTGGGTCTACAGAGCTGAAAGGATGAAAGGAACTACATTTGGTAGAATACTCGCCATCATATTACAAAGTAGACATCTATAGTGACGTCTTGTTTTGCTTCCAAGCCCACTCGTAAAAGTGCAGCTAGTCATTTTCTTTTAGTGTAGGTGTAGACCTTTTTCAAATTTTGCTTTACAACCTTTAGTTCCAAATCCTCCTGGAACTTATTCAGTAACACAATGATCGTTATCTGAAATGATGTACTCTTGTTGATTGATTATTGTAATCCAGGCAACTGAAATTGAATTCAGTCAAGCACGAAACAATATCTACGTATCGGCAGAACCACGTTACGGAAATAAACAACAAAATGATTTTGTTTAACCCTACAACTCCATGGGTAAGAAGAAAGTTTAGCAAACAATGTAGAACCGACGGAGATTGAGCATACAAGCCGTTTCATCAAGATCTATCATTTTCTATTTTGTCACTATTCTGCCATTTTTGTTTCGAGTTTTGTCTACGCGACGTTCCTTACTGAGATAATGGACACATTCAATTTCATAGACGGGAGATTCTACTTAAAAAAACTCAGGGGTCATATGTCACCCAGACTTCATACGCTGATCAGTATGTTTATTATAACGTCGTAGTACAGTTTGAAATTACATGTTGTAGTCTATTGCTTAGTATTTTATATCGATTTAATCTTTAAGAAATTGAATAATAGTTTAAGTCCATATATTGCATACAGGAAAAATATACAAAATATAAAAGGCTCTATTTGCCTCGAAAATAGACATTTGTTTTTAATCCGAAAAAGGGTAAATAAATTGATATATGGTATTAATATGATCATAAAATGTGGCATCTGATCACCTGTAAAATTTCATTTCGTCTCTCGTTTTAGAACTGGATCAAAATGAAATGATTGTTTTATCGTATCTCTGAAATAATGTTGGCAACGATAAAAACATTTCATTTTTTATCCATCCCAAGAGCGAGAGACTACTTGAAATTTTACAGGCTGCCAGATGCCACATTTTGTGATTGTATTATTACCATATATCAATTTATTAACCTTTCTTGGATTATAAAATGTCTGTTTCTGAGGAATATGGAGCCTTAAATGGGTACATTTTGCATGCAAAAAAAAAAAAAAAAAAAAAAAAAAAAAAAAAAATAGTGTAGAGCCTGATGAGACGGCTTGTGATGCCATAGATCAAGAACAAAATAACAAACAGTGTAGAGCCTGATGAGACGGCTTGTGATGCCATAGATCAAGAACAAAATGACAAACAGTGTAGAGCCTGATGAGACGGCTTGTGATGCCATAGATCAAGAACAAAATGACAAACAGTGTAGAGCCTGATGAGACGGCTTGTGATGCCATAGATCAAGAACAGAATAGCAAACAGTGTAGAGCCTGATGAGACGGCTTGTGATGCCATAGATGTTACCTCTTCTTGGTATCTCAGTTTAGTCTTTTCTAATTGGATTAAGCCTGTTCCACATCAGTCTTACGGCAGCCGTACGGCTCTCTGCGATCACCTGTTTGACAAAAATCGCTGGGTTTCATGCGGCAGCCGCAAGATCGTCGTACGAATTCTAAAAGTCGAAAGGTCGTCGCAACGTCGCAGACTGAATTCTCAACATGCACATTATTTCTGCGATTTTTTGGATTTTTTTAAACATCGCAAGGCTGCCACTAGGCAGTCTTGAGACACCCGCACGATTGACTCAAGATTTTGTAGCAGTTCACAAGTTTTCAGGCTGGGATTGCTGTGAATTATTTCTTGTCTTTGTCTTGCGACAGTCGTAAGGCAGCCGCACGAGCATTTTACGGCAGTCGTGCGTCCTAATAGAATGCTGTCGCAAGAATGTTGAGAATCGTAAGACAATCGCATAAATCGCACGGCAGCCGCGCGGCAGTACCACGATTGTTGTGTTTTGGCATCACGTGTTATGAGGGGACCTCCGCTGCTGCCTATCAAAAAGCTGAGATCCTTGACGCCAAGCACCGAGAATGACCTTACCTTGTCCATCCTCCTGGTTAACCTCGGGCAACTGAAGGGCGGCGCCCTGATCCGCTTCCAGTTGTGCAGTGTTAGAGCACCCCAAACAATGCTGATAGTATTGGCAACGCTGCATTGCATGGTCGCCAGCAAACACCTCCCCGGTGCGCCAAGATACCAAAGTCGTTCTCCACAATACGGTGGTCTCTGGACTGCCTGTAGTTTAACACATTTTGTCATGCCTCTCATGAAGTAGGGTTTCATCAGCAGCCATCTCCTAGCATAAAGTATGGACGTCCCGGTCATCCTAAGGGCGTGGCTCTGCTGGCGGGAAACCAATGGAGTTGTCCTCAGGAGCGGTCCGGAGTGGCTCGGCTGGCGGGAAACCAATGGAGTTGTCCTCAAGAGCGGTCCGGAGGGCGCACTCCTTGAAAATTCCAGCATCATACGCCGACTACTCGCTTTCCACACTTACCCATATGAACTTATAGTCCGCATCTACCACACTCAGCAGCACAATGGACCAAAAACGTTTTAGTTGAAGAATTCGCTCCCGGAGATATGTGGCTTCTTTACGGAGACATATTTACCGTCTATGGCACCTCAAGCATGATGGAAGTTCCAACGATTGCCAAACTTCTGCGACACTTCACGCCATTCGTCGTCGGTAGAAGGTAGGACGAAGCGTACTCCTCTGTATTCTTCAAACAACGACCGGCACACCTCAGGAACAAAAAGAGAGATTGTGTTGTGTCCTACCTTACTATAAGGACTTGAAACTCATCCCGTTGGCCAGAAAATAAAGCGTTATGACCAACTTCTCCCCGGTCTCACTGGAACCTCGTCCCCTGCAAACATAAACCATACGATGAACATTAGAATTTAGTATGACTCGTACGGTGGCTGAATATGTTGCAAAAGATAGTTGCAATTCAAAGTGGTAATCGAATGTTATATACACTTGCCTGTTCGATTTGCTGATAAGCGAGGTGACCCGTAACATCAACTCAGCAAATCCTTATGTAGCCAATGTAGTCACCCTCGGACTCTTTCCCCAGCTCCTGGAAAAGGGTATGGTACTGGCCAAACAATCGACATCGTTCGATCCAGGGTTTGTTCCACCAACGCCTCGTTTGTCTTTTTTGACCTTGACGTGCTCGGATAAGCAGCGCCAGAATTACTGTGTGACGCTCGTCTTCGTCACGGAGCCTTCTTTTTAGAAGAGGAATATGCTGTGTTGGGATAGCCATTATGATTTGACGTGCTTCCAACAAGCTATAGTGAAACTCTGAGGGTTGTTGGTAAAGCTCATGCATTTTATTCCAAACTTGAGATGAATTCATATCATGAACGCGCGGACATCGTAAGACATTCGTGCGACAGCCTTGCGAATTCTTGTGCGTCGTACGGTGCCCGCAAGAAAGTTTGCAAATTCTTATGACTGTCTTACGACAGTCTTACAAATTCGCTCGGCTGCTGCACGGCCATCTTGCGGCAGCCGTACAAAATGTTTTGTTTTTCTTCTACTTTCGAGCTGCAAACATCGTGCGACCCGTGAGTCAGTCGTACGAACATCGTACGGCTGCCTTGCAACCTCTAAGACCACTGTGGATCTGTGAGGATACACTGCGAATTTGTCTGCAATCTGTCTACGACACTCCTGGCCTACAAAATCGTACGAACAAAAATCGCACGGCTGATGTGAAACAGGCTTAAGATAGTCTCATCCAGTGATTGATAGCAAACAAAACTGGAAGGAAATGATGTGAAATAGATTTCTGAACTTTTATTTTATTTATTTTAATTTTTAATTGAAATACGGATGCAAAGGGGGAGTTCCAAATCTGCCCACGCATGGATTTCCTTCAAACTTCGCGTGTTATTTGCACAAGTCCCAGCAACTATGAAAATAGACTTGTTTTCTAGAACAAATAAGTGTGGGTCTCAGGAGAGCTCCCTGATATACACCCGTCATAAATGTATACCTGTGTCAAAACCTACCAGTATATAATTAACAATTCAACATTATGTCTAATAATGTGCATTGTTATAGTGAAGGAACTCAATAAGGAATAATTTACTACCAAAAACAGATTTGTATATATTTCTGTAATAATTAAATTAAATTTTGAAAGTCCAAAACTGGATAAAGTTTAGAAAAAAAAAGAAAAAAAAAGAAATTAATCTTTAAATTTATGTATGTTTTGGTTCTTGTCAAGCTACGATTTTTACACAAAAATATGCCACATGTGTCTTTTCCTGATATGTGGAGTTTCATGAAATTTAAAAACCGGTACATATCTATAAAGTACATGGTATGCACTTAGGTCTGTTGAGTGTAAAAATCAATTTTTTATTGACAAATCAAAGACGTCCGAAATATTCTGATTCGTCATATAAGTAATAGAAATCAGATTCAAATTATTCTTCACACTCCAGTTCTTGACAAAACGGATTAAATACGAATTGATTATGAAAAGTAGCTGGTGCATTACACAGACCAAAAGTACTCAGAATTGCAACATCTGTATGGGTCATGCAATAAATCCCTTATCATTCTTTTATCAAGAATAATCAACCTTACTCTTCAATTTAGGTGTAAGCAGAGTGGCCCACTATGTGTCTTCATCAATTGTCTTTTTTCGTGACTATAGAATGTCTTTAAAGGAAGAAATGCAAGCGCCTTTCGTCTGTAAAAAATGTATAATTCAAATTGAGCCATAAAAACGGCATTTTCACTACTAAATTTGAGATTTGCGTTTGTAAAGAATCAATAGCAGGGCGTTTCTTTATTTTTAGCTCAATCCTTCATTGCTTATGTATCAACTGATACATCACAGTGGAGTACAGGCATTCCTTATTTTTGTTTAACAACAAACTGAATTAGAGCTTAACAGAAACGTTTATTTCCTTGAGCACATGGCTCAACAGACCACAGTGGATCCGCTGCCAAGAGCAAAGAAATTCAAGTCATCTATACTATCTAAAAATTGTCTTTTAAAACAGTATTTTTTATGGCACTCTTTCAAAGGTGTTTGATTTTCCACAGTTTGAAATAACCGGTTAGTTGATTCTAAGCAAACTATTGATAATGGACCCCCAAAACCTGAACCAAAATGAAAAATCAAACATCACCTGAATAAAAATCAATTATTTTGTGTATTTTCTTATTTTGCTGTAATTTAGGTTATCATATTTAATGTTCAAATCAATTTCCTACCGGTTTTTGATTTCTAAGAAATTCTGTGAAAATAATCCAGATAGGTATGGCCAATTTTTATATCAAAATGATAGGTTGACAAGAACTGGAACCCAGTTTAATTAATGACTAAATTTGTCAGAAAATAATTATGCAGTTGAATTATGGGGACTATTTAAAACTTATCTAAGCATAAAAGCTCAAATGTCATACAAATAAGTAAATATGTGCTATAAACATTTTTAGCGGTGACTTAGTGTTTTTATCAGCAAATCGGACATCCAAATTATGAGTTACTGGTAGTTGTGGAGTGCGCTTTTCAGGGGTACCCATATATTCAGACGTGATTTTATACAAAATCGTCTATTTAAGCAAGGGAAATAGATAAAGTGGGATAGGTACCTTATGCATAACAGTCATATCCTAGGTAATACTTGTGCTTAATATTATAAGATTCTATCTGTGGGCAGAGTCCTATGTAAATTCTCTATAGGCTGAAATTCCCTCTTTCCATTTTTTCCAAATTGTGAATAAAAATTACTATTCGCTGCGTCACTTCCATTACCATTGTTGAGAATTTTAAGGTTGTTATATTTTGTTTGTTAAATTTTCATTATAACGTCAGTTACGACATCATTAATTTGGGGTTTTTATACACTGTACATAGGTATCTGCCCAAAAGTAAGAATTTCTGTGGCAGTTGGGTGACGATTGCACAAATGCAACAGACAAATAGTCTTACTCTGACCTCACGACGTCACGCATGGACGCGAGATCACAGTCGGTCGACAACACGCCCCGTCTCCCTTGAATGTCTGACACAACAAAATTGTGCGTTACTTTTTCACTTCAGTATACATAATAGCTATTGTCATTTTGCATAAGAGCGAAGATATATATTGTATAGACATACTTTACATACAAATGTATACATGCTAAACGAGCCGCGTCACGACATACCCTGTCTCGTGACATTTTCGAACTATGCATATTCAGGCGAGTCCGAAATTTGTCATATTTAATTTAATAAAAATATTTGAGGAGACTGGATACAGTTTGTAGATTGCATGGGAGGTAAATTTTATGACGTACTGTTTGTATTCCTACATATTAAGCCAACCAGTGTGCTGTTTTACGGATGGGCCATAGGACCGGAACCTTCGCGGACTGAACATAGATATGTAATTTTGAGCTGCATCAGAATTATGGGCGATGTTTCAAACCCAGTTTAAGCCCACTCGGTAATTGTTTCTAATGTTAGTTCCGGGGCGATTCCTGTTTTGCGATTCACCTTAGACTGGCTCCAGTCTCCAGTGACTATATATATATATTTCTTCTGTTTAATAATCCTCTAAAATAAAACCAAAATAGTATCATGACTATATAGGCTGGTCACTAGTGATCAGCCTTAATAGTCATGATATTTTTTATTGTGTTTTAAAGGATTATCAACAGGATTATAAGAAAAAAATATTTAGTCACTAGAGACTGGGGCCAGTCTACGATTCACCTTTGTATGTCGATTATTGCAGCTGTTCAGTCTCTTCTTCTGTGGCACCGTAGAGGCTGTGCTTCATGATTGTGGCATGTCCTGGTTAACATTTATACTTTTGCAGCTGATGAACATTCGGAATACAACGACACTTACTTGGCTCTGTCCTAATTAAGTTGTGTGCACTTAGAACCAGCAAGCAGTGGAATTGATGATGAAGTCAACAACCACAAAACGCCACCGTTACCAGGAAACGGAAAAAGAAGTAAGAGATGTGCTGTAGCTACCACATTTACCCTTAGTATTCGGACACCCTATCCCGTTACTGCAGAGTAGACTCTTCTACCTCAATTCTTTAGATAGGTCCGTTTCCACTGTAAGGGGTGTCTGTATTGTTTTAACCCTTGTATTGCTGAATAAATTAAGATGCCACGCCCACTTCTAATTTTCAGCCAATCAAATTACTTGATTTTTTTTTTATACAAATCCACATATTAAATGACAAACAGTGCAGATCTAGATCAGTTGGCTTCTTCAGAAGCCAACCGATCTGGATCTACATTGTTTGCTAAGACAGGACATGTCCGGTTCAGCAAGAGAAGGGTTTACTTAATATTATCATTTATTATAGAAATTCCTGTACTTAATGCAAATAGTGTAGACTCTGATCAGACGCCGCGTTCTGCGGCGTCTGATCTGGGTCCGCACTATTTGCCAATGTTCCTTTTATGCGACATCAGGCATAAATGGGTTAAGGGAAATTTATGCACAAATAGGGGATCTAAATCTGCTAACAACAGTTTGCATCGTTTTTAAAGGGAAAAATATCCCCAAGAATAGACCGCTTATAGAAGGGGCTTGGTGTGCAGAAGAGCAAACAGGAAATCACAAAATTTTTCTCTCTTGTACAAAAATGGCGGAATTTTTTCCAAGTGTGTCCAGTCCCCTTAACGCTCTACCGTACTTATCCCAAAACTTTGAACAAAAAAAAATCAGTTCTACTACCCGTTAGTGTGTCTACAATCGGTGAATGTGTGACAAATGATGTCTGATCTGTATCTACGTTGTTTGCTCAGACCTGCCTGTCTAAATACTTATAATAAGTATCGTAAGCAACAAAAAAAAAAAAAAAAAAAAAAAAAAAAAAAAAAATGCTGCCGATACATTTTTAAAACAACTGGCCAACGGAATGAACACAGATTGAGGAATCTCAAAAGAAACGCAAGCGTTCACATGCGCGATACGTTATGTGTCAAAACAAAGTAATAACATATTAACTCGTTGAAGCGTTAGACGAGATGAAGTGCGAGGGTAAGATATGAGCAATGCACTCGGGTTTAATTACAATATTTCTCCAGAGCATTGTGAATTAATCCTCCATAAGCTCATGTTATGATCTCTTATGAGGGCAGTTGGTGAAGTAACTTACCTCAGTCATCTTAAGTCTCGCATTTAATGTTCGGCAATGCCATATTAGGCATACAAGCAAAAATAGGTCAGGAAATATTTGTGGATACCAAAACAAGTCGTGTAATTTTAGAATGTGCTCGCATTCTGTAATCATAGTTTGATATCAATTCATTTTATAAACGTACTTCTTGACAATACAATATTAATAGAATAGAAGTCAAGAAGGATTTTATTGATCAAAACAAAACTATTCCATTCTTGTGCTAGTTTGGTTGGTTTGGAGTTTCAGGGCCCAGTCAACACTATTAAGGTCATTTCGAGCTGGTCAGTTTACTTAATCACACTTTTCTGTCCATACTAAGTCCTCCAAGTAGTTAACCAGTACAAACATTTGTACATTTTTTCCGCCAGAAACTGACAACTGCACATCTTGAATCAGCGGAAGGGAGAAAATGACCGTAGAAAATGTTTTATGATCAATCTCCATGAACTAATGTTGCTGAAGCCGGCAGAGATCGACCCCACGATATCCTGATCACCATTCGGACGCGCATCCGAGTGAGCTAACCAATTATCCATTGTCTAACATCGCCTGTCAATATTATATATTATTAATGATTCATGTTAAAACTGACCAAGTTATTGAACATTGATATGTAGGTCACGATAACAAAATGTATGATACCACAGTGTATTGTGTCCTGTTAAGGAGGAAACGTGTGCCAAATTGATGAATGTAGGTCATATCGTTATTTAGAAATGGAGCTAAATACTAGGGTTGTCGCAAAAGATGACAAAGTCATTAAAACGTGAAATATAGGTCAGGGTCATAAAATGATAACGTAGTGTTTGATTCCATTTTCTACGTCTGGTTTTATGACTATCGATCATAGTTTTACTCCGCAAAGGGATTAAATACTAGGGTTGATGCAAAATAATAGTTATATATCTTAGGTTCATATATATGATATCGTACTGTTTGAGTCCCTGCTCTGTAGAACGGTGTATGTCAGGTTTGGTGGCTGCAGGTTATACAATTAATCAGAAATGGAGCTCAATCACGAAAACACGCCTTTATAATTTTGACCCCCTTAAACCTCACTTTTATAGAGTAAAACTGGGGTTTACAGGGGTATACATTATTTTTCTTATTTTGCTATAAAACATTGAATGTGGGTACTCGTTAGAACCACCGCGCCGAGGCGGTTTCTAACGGGTACCAACAAGCTATGTTTTGAGCAGAAATATGAGAAATATCAGAATTATCTGAAAAATTTCCTTTAGTTGGTTGTAAAGTTTTCAATATATTTGAATAGGCGTGTTTTCGTAATGCAACCCAACTGTTATTCGACCGTGAAATATAGGTCAGGATTATAAAATGCCGCTTGAGTCCATGTTATCTTCGTAACGTGAAACCATGTACCATGTAAGATGATTGCTGACGTTACAGGCAATCACAACTAGCGCCAAATGCTAGGGTTGACATATAAAGGTAATGTCGTTAGACCGTGAAAATATCGGTCAGGGTCATGAACTAACACCGCATTGTTTGAGTGCATGCTGGAGAGAAAGGATATGCCACGTTAAAAAATGGATTTGAACGCTAGGGCTAAAACATATATATTGACGGATAGACGTACTGTAAACTGGACGTCAATATCACGGTGTTAAAGGCTCAATATTCCTCAAACATTAGACATTATTATCAAAGAAAGTATTAATAAATTGATATATGGTATTAATACAGTTATAAAATGTGGCATCTGGCAGCCTGTAAAATTTTAGTTTATCTCTCGTTCTTGAAATAAAATGATTTTCTTATCGTATCTCTGAATTAATGTTGCCAACATTAATTCAGAAATCCGATAGAAAAAACATTTCATTATTGATCCAGTTCAAAAACGAGAGACTAACTGAAATTTTACAGGCTGTCAAATGCCACATTTTATGATTGTATTAACACCAAATATCAATTTTATTATATCTTTCTTGGAGGGAAAATGTCAACTTTTAGGAATATGGAACTTTAAACATTTGCAAAAAAAGAAGAAGAAAAAAAAAACAAAAAACAAAAAAAAAAAAAAAAAAAAAAAAACAACAAAAAACAGAAAGATCCCTCAGTCATTTCTGACTTCAATTTTCCTTTCGATACTGGGTTGATCATTTTTTGTCAATATCTTAGGGGTGTGACTTGATCAGGCAGAAAACTATTTGAGCCAGCACATAAGAAAAGGATACATCAGATAGGCGAACAAAAGGGTCCATCATGAGCGCAGTCTCGCCAGAGCCTTTACTGTTCGCAGACATATAGTAGAGACCTAGAGGAAGCTTCAGGCAAAAAACGCATGTCTGCAGCCCAAAAAGGGGACTACGCATATGCATTAAATAAATACAAACCGGAAAACCGTCAGGTCCCTGTTTCGTGTGCAAGCACAATTATCAGTTTGTTTGTTTTTTTGTTTTTTTTTGTATTGATTCTACTTAATGACATTTGTGCACGCAAGAAAAAGTAAGTGCGGCTCAAGGAAATGAACGACAGCTGTTCTATCAGAAGACTATCGTAAGTTCTATACTTTTGTCATCACAAATTGCATCTAAATAGCTTGTAGGCATATGTGGTTCGAAGACGAATACAGTATTTATGAACCAATTAACTTGTTGAAAACTTATCACAGTGGTCAACAGATCACCATGACCGACAAAGGCACTGAATTCAGAACGAGTCCAAGCTAAGAAAGATACGATATATGACATATGAGCCGGGACACAGCGTTTTCTGCAAGATTGCATGTGCATCCAGCGAAGACTAAGATCAGCCTGCGCATTTGCGCAGTCTGAGCAGAGTCTTCGCCAGGCACTCCCAATAGCCAAAACTTCAAAGCGTCTTCAGGTGGACAGCAAAGACTCTGATCAGACTGCGCTGATGCGCAGGCTGATCTGAGTCTTCGCTGGGTACACATGCAATATTGTAGCAAAGGGCTGTACCTGGATGTTATATGACATAAATACGTCTATTTCTGACACACCCAGGCGAACAAATAAATGAATAAGGCAGCTGAATGACCAATATATCTACCACCATAATATATGTACAAAGGACATATCGTATATTTTTACTTCTATTAGGTACCCTCAATAAATAGTTACTATGCTTGCAGAGAGGCTTGTCGGAAGAGAGCAAACAATATGAATTTGTGGAAAGAACTATGTATAGTGGGTAAGACTAAATCAATAAGACAAGAGGACCATGATGGTCCTATATCGCTCACCTGACCAAACAGATTTGCATATTTACTGTTGAAGTTTCAGCCAAGTTCACTGCTCTAGGATTTTTGTATAAACTTTATAGCACTAACCACCCCCACCCCCCTCCACCACACCCCCGCCATGCTTTTTTACAAATCTTGACGACTTGAACTGAATCTTAAAAGAGGGTCACCAAAGGCACATTTCTGCCAAGTTATATTGAAATTGGTCCAGTGGTTTAAAAAGTTTTATATAGCTATAAAGCCCTATGCCCTAACGGCCATGTTTTTTGACGAATCATGAAAGCTTGAACAAACTTGGTAGAGGGTCACCAAAGGAACATTCCTGCCAAGTTATATTGAAATCTGTTCAGTGGTTTCTGACAAGAAGATTTTTAAAGTTTTCTATTTAGATATATAGGGAAAATAAGCCCCACCCCATGGCAGCCATGTTTTTTGACGAATCATGACTGCTTGTACAATCTTTATAGAGGTTCACCAAAGCAACATTCCAGCCAAATAATATTGAAATCGATCATGGGGTATGTGACAATAAGAATTTTAAAATTTTCTATGCAGATATAGACGAAAAATAAGCTCCGCCCCCCCCCCCCCCCCCCCCCCCTGGGGGCCATGGTTTTTGACATATCATGAAGGCTTGAACAATCTTGGTAGAAGGTCACCAAAGCAACATTCCTGCGAAGTTACATTGAAGTCGGTCCAACTGTTTCTTACGAGAAGATTTTTAAAGTTTTCTATATAGATATATAGGGAAAATAAGCCCCGCCCCCTAGCGGCTATGTTTTTTGATGAATCATGACGGCTTGAACAATCTTTGTAGAGGGTCACCAAAGAAACATTCCTGCCAAGTTGTATTGAAATCGGTCCATTGGTTTCTGAAAAGAAGATTTTTAAAGTTTTATATATAGATATATAGGGAAAATAAGCCCTGCCCCCGGCAGCCATGTTTTTTGACGAATCATGATTACTTGTACAATCTTAGTAGAGGGTCACCAAGGAAACATTTCTGCAAAGTTATAATGAAATCAGTTCAGTGGTTTCTGACAAGAAGAGTTTTAAAGTTTTCTATAGATATAGAAGGAAAATAAGCCCCGACTCCTGGCGGCCATGTTTTTTGACGAATCATGACGGCTTGAACAATCTTGATAGAGGGTTACATAAGAAACATTCCTGCAATGTTACATTGAAATCGGTCAAGTGGTTTCTGAAAAGATTATTAAAATTTTCTATATAGATATATAGGAAAATAAGCCCCGCCCCCTAGTGGCCATGTTTTTTGACAAATCATAACGGTTTGAACAATCTTGGTAAAGGGTCACCAAGGAAACATTTCTGTGAAGTTATATTGAAATCAGTCCTGTGGTTTCTGACGACAAGATTTTTTCAAGTTTTCTATATAGATATATATGGAAAATAAGCCCCGCACCCTCTAGAGGCCATGTTTTTTGACAAATCATGACGGCTTGAACAATCTTGATAGAGGGTCACTAAAGAAACATTTCTGCCAAGTTATATTGAAATTGGTCCAGTCGTTTATGACATGAAGATTTTTAAAGTTTTCTATACAGATATATATGAAAAATTAGCCCCGCCCCCTAGCGGCCATGTTTTTTAACGAATCATGGCGGCTTGAACAATCTTGGTAGAGGATCATCGAAGAAACATTACTGTAAAATTATATTGAAATCTGTCCAGTGCTTTATGACAAGAAGATTTTTAAAGTTTTCTCTATAGATATATAAGAAAAATAAGCCCCGCCCCCTGGCGGCCATGTTTTTTGACAAATCCAAATGGCTTGAACAATCTTGCAAAAGGATAACCAAAGGAACATTTCTGCAAAATCATATGGAAATCGGTTCAGTGGTTTCGGACAAGAAGATTTTTAAAGTTTACAGATATATAGTGAAAATAAGCCCCGCCCCCTGGCGGCCATGTTTTTTGACAAATCCAAATGGCTTGAACAATCTTGGTACAGGATCACCAAGGGAACATTTCTGCAAAATTATATTGAAATCGGTCCAGTGGTTTCGGACAAGAAGATTTTTAAACTTTTCTATATAGATATATAGGGAAAATAAGCCCCGCGCCCTGGCGGCCATGTTTTTTGACGAATCCGAATGACTTGAACAATCTTGGTAGAGGATAACCACAGGAACATTTCTGCAAAATTATATTGAAATCGGTCCAGTGGTTTCTGACAAGAAGATTTTTTAAAGTTTTCTATATAGATGTAAAGGGGAAATAAGCCCCGCCCCCTGGCGGCCATGTTTTTTGACGAATCCAAATGTCTTGAACAATCTTGGTAGAGGATCACCAAAGGAACATTTCTGCAAAATTATATTGAAATCGGTCTAGTGGTATCTGACAAGAAGATTTTTATAGATTTCTATATAGATATATAGCGAAAATAAGCCCCGCCCCCTGGCGGCCATGTTTTTTGATGAATCCAAATGGCTTGAACAATCTTGGTAGAGGATTACCAAAGGAACATTTCTGCAAAATTATATTGAAATCGGTCCAGTGGTTTCTGACAAGAAGATTTTTTAAAGTTTTCTATATAGATGTAAAGGGAAAATAAGCCCCGCCCCCTGGCAGACATGTTTTTTGACCAATCCAAATGTCTTGAACAATCTTGGTAGAGGATCACCAAAGAAACATTTCTGCAAAATTATATTGAAATCGGTCCAGTGGTTTCTGACAAGAAGATTTTTAAAGTTTTCTGTACAGATATATAGGGAAAATAAGCCCCGCCCCCTGGCGGCCATGTTTTTTGACGAATCCAAATGTCTCGAACAATCTTGGTAGAGGATCACCAAAGAAACATTTCTGCAAAATTATATTGAAATCGGTCCAGTGGTTTCTGACAAGAAGATTTTTAAAGTTTTCTATACAGATATATAGGGAAAATAAGCCCCGCCCCCTGGCGGCCATGTTTTTTGACGAATCCAAAAGGCTTGTACAATCTTGGTAGAGGATCACCAAAGGAACATTTCTGCAAAATTGTATTGAAATTGGTCCAGTGGTTTCTGACAAGAAGATTTTTTAAGTTTTCTATATAGATATATAGGGAAAATAAGCCCCGCCCCCCTGGCGGCCATGTTTTTTGACGAATCCAAATGGCTTGAACAATCTTGGTAGAGGATCACCAAAGGAACATTTCTGCAAAATTTTATTGAAATCGGTCCAGTGGTTTCTGACGAGAAGATTTTTTGAGTTTTTAGTTAAAAAATCTATTTTTAGCTCCTGTGACCTAGATATGCAATGGACCGGAACCATTTGAACAAGTTTGAAAGAAGATCAACCAAGGATCATTCCTGTGAAATTTGGTCAAAATCCAATCAGTGGTTTAGGAGGAGATGTTGTTTAAAGATTGTGAACGGACGGACGGACAGACGGACGACGACGACGACGCCGACGACGACGACGACGGACGGTGAGTGATCACAATACCTCACCTTGAGCCTTCGGCTCAGGTGAGCTAAAAACGATTACGATACAAAGAAATGATGGTAGCGAACCCAGTGGCACACCGGCTTAGACTGGCTCAATCTTTACAGAACTTGACGCTTTAGAGAAAAAAAGGTATACATTACGTTAGGGTAACAATATGAGTCCGTAATATATAGTACATGTAACAATATGGGTATACCGGGGTATATACTTTTAATCTCCAACAAAGCCAATATGTGTGTCATTTTCAAGTTCCGTTTATTCATTGAAACTAACACGCGTGACATCACACATACATCTGAATGACTCATTATGTATTTTTTTCGACATGGCAGATATTTAAAGTCCCCTGATCCGAACACTTTTCATTGATTATGCAGCTATATTTGATAACTTACTTTTGGACTGATGCGGTCACAATTGTCCAGACATCTGATATTCTGTGACTGATATGTCAATCATTGCTCATATATCTTACGCGACACTGAAAAGGACCGTGAGGGATTTACAACGCCAAGAATAACTTCATATAGCAAAAATAACTTCACATTATAACAATGATAAAATATATACAAAACACCTATTTATAAATAGTTATTACGAATTAAAGAATTATATGAGCCGCGGCATGAGAAAAGATGGCATGAAACAGCAAAGATTTAGGCGAGCCTGGGCATCTGCGCGGTCTCACCAGAACCTGTGCTGTTCGCGCACATAAACAGTAGAGAAACTTCAGCCAATAGCCATGTGACTTTGTGAAGGGACCGGGCATGCACACTGAAAGATTGATTCGACGGAAGGTTCGAAGAACATTTTTAATACTCACCATTATCCTTTATATACTTATTTTGTAATATTTCTCTGCTAATAATGTGTAATAGATATCTCGGAGACGATTGCCTGGCTCCTTACGATAAGCTTACAATTCGGCGGCGCATGGGGAAGTCAACATGAATCATAGTTCTAGATAAGATTCCATTCTAAAATAAAATATCATAGCAATAGTTAAGGCACTTTTTTCAGTTCAAAAGTATTGATATTTTTCTTATTTCTCCACAAAAAACATATATTGTGGGTACTCATTAGAAGCGCCTCACCGAGACGCTTCTAATGAGTACCCACAACATATGTTTTCGTGGAGAAATAAGAAAAATATTTATCGGATACCCACCCTTATCTAGACCTATGAAATATTATCCCATGAACACCCAGAATGAAGAAACTCGGGTTACTTTATAATGATGTTACACTGTTTTTACCCAGTGATGGCTGATCACGTTTCTTCCTTCTTTAATCGCACGACGATCAGTCCGGCCAGTCTGAATGACAGCTTTTTCCTCAATGTATTTCAGAAGGCCGGTGCCTTGCTATTGCTGTTTGTGGTCTGGCTTATTGTGGTTCAACTTGTGTTTTTCATTCGCACTTGCTTGATGTCTCCACCGAGTCAGCTGCTTTGTTTCCACGCAGTAATGTGATTATTTGTGTTTAATTATCATGTTTCACTGATAAGATAGAGAATCCGACGCCGATTAGACCTATATTATAATTTAGAGCTTCGTCAAAATTTAGGCGAGGTTTCCATAAATAAAAACAAACAAACTGAGTTAGCCTATTTTTTATGCTGACCGTTCCAAGGCGGTTCTCTGTTTATCTTTGTTGTATATCTGTTATTTCAACATTGTCATTTTATCTAGACATTATTGTTTCTTCACATTTTCTTCTTTAGGTGCCTGATTGTGGCTTTACCTAGGTTATTACTTTTATATTTTTATATTGTAGAACAAATGAGTAAAGTTGTTTTAGCAAAGTAAAATTACCAAAAACAGTAACAACTGTGATTAAAGGGTTTAGAAAATTTGTGCCCTGTTGCCTTCCATACAAAGTTATCCTACGTATATTTGTTATAATAATTTACTATAATTCTTATGCCCCAGTGCTTCAGGAATATCTGCATGTTAAGCGGAGACCTTACTCTGACGCAACAGAGACAAAAATATAATTATTATAAATTGTCCTCGGTGTTCCGGAATCAGTCTGGATTAAAAACCGCAGTCATGCAAAATATACATGTATTTCCCAAGAAACTTCTAGTTGTCACAGACAATTAATTTGTAAGACAGTTAAATAAAGAAACAATAAACAATTCAGAGATTAACAAGTTCTCTGAATTGCTTGTAGTTTATTTTATTTAATTGGTTTGTAAGGCACAATTTTGTATGTAATTCTGTATGTACTCCTGGATAAACGAATAAATTATGCACTGACTGATGTGTTGCAAAACAATTGCTAACTTTAAGAGCATAAATCTTGCTTATGATTCTCGCCCAGACACGATGCAAAATATGTTATCAACCTAAACATGTTTTAATGTCCGAACATGATATGTGTTTTTGTTATTTGATAGTGCATCGGGATCTAATATACTAAAATGTATATAGGTAAAATGTAGACTATAGACTGTTTGATGTTTAGGCACTTCATGTGAGATACAGAAAATGCAGAAACTTTCAGCCTATCTGACAGCACTAACACTTGAACTATTTTCCAATAAAATTATATGCAATAAAAATTCCGTAGGACCAGAAAAAGTACTTAACGGTACTGATATCGAAGTATAGGGCTATATTTTACCCCTACATGCAGGCAATTAACACTTCCATCCCTGCAGACCAATGCCTTTGCAAATAGTGGAGATCAAGATGAGACGGCTCGTAAAACAGTCTCATCTTGCTATGCACTGTTTGCCATTTTGTTCATGAGTCCTGACTAAAACCCCTATTTGCAACAATGAATGTGACTCGATTCGGAAATTGAAAAGTCCATTACATAACTGAGGGGTAAAAAGGTTAACGGCAGCTAATGTGACATAATAATCTGGAGAATATTATCCTTGTCAATGCTTGTAGAGATTCCCTAACACATTCGTGAATTGGCATAGAAAACATATGATATTTAAGTTTAAGATGCCATTCTGGTGGCCGTTCTTTGGTATTATTATAAAACATTTAACAGGGGGTCAAAACAATTTATTTTTTAATGCCTCGATTAGATGGTATATACAGTAACAATAAAAAGACGACTTTATCACTTAGCGACTGTTTATGGTATAACGTCAGCTGACGCAATAATTGTGGCTGGTGTTTTCTTTTTTTTTTTTTTTTTTTTTTTTTTTAAACATTTAACTGAGGCTTATTAAAACGCTTTATTAATGTCTTTTAACCCTCAGTTATTTGCTAAACTTTTAGGGACATGAAAGTGAGAATGACAGCATTATTACTTAGTAGTCACTTAGTAACACTGAGAAACACGATAGATTAACGCCATTAGGCGCGATGGCACATTGGTGGTAAGTGTGTCTTATTATTATTAAACAGTTTCTACCTAGTGACAACAAACTAACGACGCTATCAACTAGGAATTATCATTGGGATAACGTTATTCACAAAGACAAGAAAACTGAACTTTACTAGCTTAATATGTGTACAGAATCTAATTCTTTGAGCGATAACAGACATTTTGATGTAATGTTCGGTGCTCAAGACGTGCTATAAAGCTAAAAAATATTCCAAGTCCGGTGACCAGTCGAGCCGGGCTGCAGATGTTTCTTGTGACGACACAACAAGCTGTCAAAAACACCAGTTTAACAAGGTTCGAAGACACTATCTCTACCAATGCCGACAGGCAGAGGTAGTCAATAGTGAAAGTGAACTTTGACCATGCAAAATTTCATGAAATGAAATGTGTATGCAGTACAAATTCTGCATCCCGTTGACCTAGCCAGTAAATACACAAATCAGAATGGCGGACATCAACATTCTTTCACTTCCTGGTTGTGAAGACGGCGCACTATGCAATTCTATATGACTGTGACGTTACCTGAATGAAGTTTTCAACAATAATGAGATGGAATCCATCTAAAGGATTGCAAGTTGATTGGATAAAGTGACCCCTTCCATCCAGAATTATTGTGGAAAACAGGGACTGTTTACACAGAAAAAAAGTGTTCTCCTAAGTAGGTAAATTAAGACAAAATTTGCCGTTCTGTGGGTCGTTGAGAAATTACCGATAACTTATATTTGAAACTATCATTGGAGTTTACGGTTTATCACTTTGTGCCAATGTTAAATGCCGAAAACGGTTGTGTTCTGCATCTGATGTTCATACAATCAGGGACAGTCTATTACAGTATAGTGACAATAAAATAACGACGTTATTACTTAGCAACAGTTAATACCATAACGTAATTTGACCCCAACGTGGTGGCATGTGTTTTGTGTTACTATAAAAACGGTGGTTGCAAGGTCTCGCTATTATTAAAAAACAGTTATTATATATATTGACAGTAAAATAACGACATTATCACATAGCAAAGGTTAATGGCATAATATAATTTGACTCTACCGTGGTGACATATATTTGGTATTACTATTATTCAGTGGTTGCAAGGTTTTGCTATTAAAAAAAAAATAAATAAACAGAAACATTTTATATCTAGCGACAATACGAAATGGCGTCCTCACTTGTAAACGATATAACATAATTTGACCACAGTTGTGGCATGTGTATCGTATTACTATAAAACAGTGGTTACAAGGTTTTGTTATTATCAAGAACAGTTTATATCTAGCGACAAGTTTAGTTTCATAATTCCAAATAATCAACAAGCAAGTGGAATGGACTCACAATATTAGACGATCTAGCGACGATAAAATAACGTCATCACTTAGCCTCAGTAAATGGCATAACGTAATTAGACCCCATCCTTATGACATTGTGATAAAACATTATAACATTTTGTTAATGTTTTAAATTTCACATATTATATGCCTAGTGGCAAACATTCACTACGCTATCCCTTAGCAACTTTTAAATGGCATAGCGTTTTTAAACGCCATAATGGGCGATGTGTTCGATATTATTATAAATCATTTAACTACGACTTTAAACATCACTTCGTAACTATTTATGATATAACATCATTAGACTCCATTATGGTGGGAATAGTCTGCTATTATTTAAAAAACATTTAACGGAAAATTTAACATATTTTATTACTTAGCACATGTATATGACAAAACATCATCAGGCGCCATAATGGTGGCGATGTTTGATACTATGATACTAAGATAACGACGTTATAGCGTAGGAGAAGGTGCTAGTAAGATCTCCCCAATTCCCCACGACAGATTGGGCTACCAACTATTCTAAGTCAGTGCTTCTGTTGTTAGTTGTTAGTAGTAGTTGTTCTTTGTTTGCCTTGTGGTTGTTCGCTCTGGGGCTGTTTTATGTTTTGTCCTGCTGATTGTCATAGTTTTGTGGTTAATGGATCGTGTCCAATATTGTGATCACCTTGTTTGGGAAGAGTGAGCTGGTTCCTTTGCTTTTATTTGGTCTCTGGCTTGTGTGCTGTACGATATGGTTTATTTGCATTTTGGTAGGCTATGGCTTTTGAGTGTAGCTATTCCTGGACATCTTCTATACTAGCTTTCAGATAGCATATAGGAGATATATTGTGAGTATTTATTTTGCAAGTGGCCAACTAGTAGGAAAGAGTCAGGTTAGATTTTACCACACTGGTCATTTTCACACACTTATGGTACGCAACACAGCACATTTTCTAAACGAACCCATATTTCATTTTTTTTCCTTTTTGTTTATTTCCTTTGGTATTACTTAGCCCATATATATTCTGGTTATTTTGAATATCGAATACCGTTTAAGCAGGATGTGAGGTGGGGATGAAGAGGGTAGGTGTGTATGTGAGGGGTGTGGAGGGGGCGTCTGGTCTCTGAACTGAACATTTGAGAGACAACATTATTGAGATGACTCTCTTAAAAATAGCTTTTAGGACGGGACAGGTTTGACTGCCGTTACTTGACAGACAAACACAAGAAACTAATTCCTGGATGAGAATGGGATTTTTTATTTAGCCATTTCGCTTGTACCTTTCACACGGACTGAACAAATGTCTTGTACCACGGCAGAACTAAGGGTGAGGGTTGTGGCCACGTAAAATCGATTTAAGCCCCAATGAATTTTTATGGGCCGTTCCAAGGCGGTGCTTCTGTTGTGGTTGACTAATTTTTATCATTGTATGTCTTTGCATCTATGTCCTCGTGAAATTTTTTATTTTGGATAGCCATTTGGCCAATTGTTTGGATTCCTGATAATATCCTTCCTTTCTATTCATTGGTGCGGACACTCCCGGTCCCTAGGTTATAAAACTTGTTTCATGTTCAACTTAGCTCAGCCATGCGACCTGCTAATAAATCTCAAAATACTGACAACTGCAGATTCTTCTTGCTAAACGTCGCGTTGCATGAAACTTTCTCTGGTAGTCAGCAAAGAGTTTTATAACATCGGGGCCAGAAAATTGAAACTTCTTGCTTGTTATAAATGAAATTTCTACAAAGTCTATTAATGGCTATAAAGTGTAAAGAACAGGCTGTACTTTATCAAGAAATGATATTCAAAAGAAGAAACGAAAGTCACAGATTGTTGGTTTTTATTAGCCAATTGTCTACATAATGATAATTTTGACAGCTACTCTATCTAGGTAATGTTTCAGATTCTGAAAGCACCCTCGTGTTAATGTCCCACAGCTCGCCAACTTCTCATCTGATAACAGTTCTAATATTCTTTATCAGTTGCCATAATTAAACTCCAGGATGGGAAACAAAGAGGGTTGCACATGCGAACAACGAGTACTTTGGCCAACCTGTGCGTTTTCGCACTCTTGTCAGCTGATTCATTGTTCGCGTACGTACTATTTGAATACTAATTAACTATTTTCATGGCAATACTGAGCGGATGTCTAGATTGGCGATGCATACTGGTAAACCAGTGCTTTTAGTATTTACAATAATACCGGTTTTCTATTGGAGAGACTCAATTAAAGAATACACATAAGATTGGAGGAAATTATTTATCGTGTCCTGTCATTTCTGGTCTAATTAACAGGAAGTGTTTCTTCTACAGCCAGTGTTGGATGGCATAGCTTATTTATGCGGTTTATAGCTAATGATGATCGGTTAATATTGAGTCGAGCTGTGTGAAAATGGAACCGTTGGCGGCGATGACCCAGATAGGCTAATGCAGAACATATCAATCAAACAATGCCGGCCTTGGTGGCTCAGTTGGATGCGCCGTCCGACTGGAGACCAGGAGATCGTGGGTTCAACCCCCGCCGAGGTCGGCAATATTCTTTCGTGGAGATTGATCATGAAATATTTTCTACGGTGATTCTCTTCCTTCCGCTGATTCAAGAAGGGCAGTTGTCAGTTTCTGGCGAAAGAATGTGCACAATACTGGTTAACTGCTTAGAGGACTAAGCCTGCCCAGTAAACGTGTGGTTAGGTAAACTGACCGCGCTCGACATGACCCCATCGGGTTGACTGGGCCGTAAAACCTCAACACAATCAAACAAATCAATCAAACAATGACGGATTTGATCAGAGTAAGTACATTTATGAGCCGCAACACCATTTTGTGATAAATAAGATGTAATTTTTTTTTGTTTTTCATGAGGACAGGAAAAACTATAAGATTGCGCGGCTGTGCAGGTTGATTTGAGTCTTCGTTGGGCGCGTATTTGAGAAGGTACATTTTCACACGTTACGATTCATATGTATTTGTTTGATATTCATACATGCCTCAAGAATTCATTTTATCATGGTATGCTTATATTCATGAGGACCAAGATTTATCAAATCGAAATCAGAATTGCTGTAATTTATAACTGACCATTAACAAGTCAGTGCCAGTTGTTGTTACAGAGTTGCCATCAATTTTGGGAAAGGGCTGTAAATTTTGATTTCCACCTTTTCTTGTTTGGGTTGTTTAGTTTTATTTGTCAGACTTTCCCTTTGATGTTGAGAACTTGATGTTGATGTGTATCAGTTGCTTAGTTCACTTATTTAAAATTACTGGTATTATAGCGTCTTAGAGAAAGCTTTAATGCCAGTGCCAGGCGAGGCATAAAGGGGGCGAATGCAGTTCTGCAAACTACATTGCTGTCATATGAAGAGTCTCAATGAAACCGAGACTCTCAGTTTCGTTCTTTTTTGTGTGTTCTTTGTTCTCACTGGCACGATTTTAAGATTTTATTCTTTCTACACTCAGTAGGTAAAATGTTTAAGAGTTACTATACAACTCAGGAAAGGAAAGGCGTGCTCATGATAGCTACTTAAAATGTAATTCCAAAGACAAACGGCTATATATCACGCTGTGTTTATATCTTGTGCCTTCAGTAAACAGACTGTGTCTTTAAAACAAAACAAAAAACGAAAACAACAACAACAACAAAAAAAAAAACAAAAAAAAAACACTCTAGATCGCGCACTCGATAGCACGCCATCGCAAATCCCCACACCTTCACCACCAAGCACAGAAAAGTGAAACATAATGTTGCTCTCGCACACCCTTTTTACGCGGGGAAGTCATGTAGCAAGTGCAGTTAAATTCTGCCCTGTAGTTAAGGAGGAGATAGCGTGTGGGACAGACGGACGAACAGACGGAAAAATAATGTTGCTGTCACACACCCTTACCTTGTGGGGACGTCATGTTTCACGTTTGAATTAATTCCGCCAAGTGGTTGAGGAGAAGGTAGTGTGACGGACATATGGACAGACGGATTGACGCCTGACAGACGGACAGAAAAAAAATATGTTGCTCTCGCACACCCTTACCACGAGAGGGAAGTCATGTAGCAAGTTTCATTAAATTCCGCCTAGTGTTTTAGAAGAAAATAGTATGACGGACAGATGGACAGACGCCGGACGGATGGACGGGCGAACGGACAAAAAAATAATGTTACTCTCGCACACCCTTACCACAAGGGCAAGTTTAGTTTAATTACGCCCATTGGTTTAGAAGGAGACAGCGTGACGGAAGGGCGGAGGTACGGCCGGCCGGACGGAGGTGTCCCCAATATCCCCACTGTCCTTTTTTTTAAGCGTGAGGATAATGAACTGCATAAAGAGAAAGTGTATCGTCTGTGTGACATGAACAGTACAGGCCCTGTCTAGATAATACATATGGACAGTTAGTTTAGAATATTTGCCTGTTATAACAAGATACTTTGATAAAAGTCTTAACAAGTTGCCTATGAAAACAATGACTCGGTTTTATTCAGTCTCTGCATGGCAACAATATAGTTTTCGAGGCTGCATACGCCCCTAGCACCGGTTTAAGCAGTACTCGAGTTTACAAGTAACCAGAATAGGCTCAGTGATCCCAAAGGAAATACAAAATATAATCTGCACTATGTTGAGGTACGGGGAGACGTGTTCTTAAGGATCCAGAAAAGATAAACAAACCAATAAAGGTCCTTTGGGCTCCAGATAAGAACAATAAACAATATAGACTTTTAGGGCTCCGTATAAAAGAGAAATATTAATAGGGGTTCTAAAGGCTTGCGATAGGAGATATAGGAGAGATGAAACGGTTTTCTTTGCGCTCCAGATAAGACATGTGATATTATGAAACTGCTCGGAATATTTTGACTTATTTTGTTTTTCTGCTAGATAACGATAAGATCTAATCAATGAACTTGCTAGATATCAACAATCATGTCAATGTGTTTTTCGCATGTCGTGCACCTTAGCGCAAATTGATTTTATAGCACAGCAATTGTAAAAGTGAGATATATTTGGTAAAAAAGGGTAAGAGAAAAGTCCAGGGAGTGCCACAGTCGCAAGCCGTAAGCCCTTCCCGAACACCAAGAGGAAGAGGAAACAGACAAAATCAAACAAGCGCTAATCGAACAAACGTACGAAAAGCCCTCTCTTTCCCAAACGAGGTAATCGCAGTGCTAAAATGACTAAAAATACAAGAACAAAATAGCACAAGGCAAGCCTTAAAACAAATCGCCTAGAATCACAATGCAACAAAGAGTAAGACTAACACCGGGACCACCGCTTTACAATGGTCAGTAGAATAAACCACCGGGGTTTGTGTGTGTGTGAATGGGGGCGGGGGGAGGCGAGGAGAGGGAGGGGGGGGGGGGGGGGTAAAGCACTTTCACAGCCGACCAACTTCACCCTGGGGTCCCGGTGCCACTCTTAATCACCACAAGTAAAACAGAAAGCAAAATGGGCAGATGTTAAAGACGGTGACCAGAATGCTAGCATCACGACACATACAGAAAAAAACAGAAAGCAATGCGGGAAGCATAAAGCTACAAAGAGCTACAAAGAGTAAGAACAACATCAGGACCACCGTCTTAGAACGGTCGGTAGAATAAACTACCGGGTGTGTGTGTGTGTGGGGGGGGGGGGTGGGGGGGGGGGGTGGGGTGGTGTTTACAGCCGTCCAACTTCACCCTGGGTCCCGATGCTACTCTTTATACAGAAATACATAAAAATTCGGTTCGCATTAATCCTCCAACTCAATCAATGCATCAAATCAAAAACACAAAAAATCAAAGTAATAACTATGATAAACAAAGACGAGTACTCATGGCTAATTCTTCTGTGTGCCAAAGTAAATGAAACCCAGTAGTTGAACCATGGCGGGCCAAGCCAAAGACATATCGTCAAGCCCCATCCCACTGGTTAAAATTTTACGAAGAGGCCGTCATTGGGCCTGAGGCCCGAACCGCCGTCGTTCAATTAAAGAGTGAAGCATAGCTATCAACAATGACTGAGTTGATAACTAGACATGCAGTCTGTCGCATCATATTCAGGCTATAGCCAATTCTTTTATAACGGTTAATTTGTTACTTTATCCACTAAAATAGATTTATAGAATAAATTTGACTTAATAGATTTATAGAATGGAAAAGTCAAGTATTGGAAAAGAATATTCCATTTAGGTGTGCTATAGTATGTTTCTTTACCACCTCTTAAACCTGAACTAAATCTGTTTTAATATCTTATTTTGCAGTGAGCTCATCATTTATAGCAGAATCTTGGACTTCTAAACGAGCAGCTTTCTGTATTTTATTGAAGTAGTTGCGGTCATGGTATCAAAGCCGTAATCCAAACTCATAAAGCCATAAACGAATGACGAATCAGAATGTTCAGACCAACAGACATGGACCCAATACAAAGGGTGTAATCAGGCGTCCGCGGATAGTAAGCATTACTTGGTAAGCAAGCTTCGCCTACCATGCCCATGGGCCTGAACGAAGGAAATATCGGTAGAAGCGTATGTCCGGGATTTGGGAAGTTTACTTATGGCGCGTCACTGGCAAAAACATCAGAAACAATTCTGGAAACTGATAAAACTGATATAACTGATAAAATCTCAGGATCTGTCAATTTACCATAATAACGTATCGAAATGTAATTCGTAATGTATTTGTTAACACAAACCTGCAAATAGAATAGCCCCACAGCATACTGAGATAGAACTGTGTATATGATAATCAGACGACACCGATATGCGAGCTGACACATGAATATGTAATTTGACTCCTGAGGATAGAGATACATTGAAAACATTGTGGAAACGGGGAGAACATTGCTCCTTAGGAGCAATTTCTCCTCTTTTCAACAATATTTTGTTACCTGTTGTTAGATTTCTATGTTAAAACAGGGACCAGTTTTCCACTTCGAGATAAACGATTATTCGAGATAGGCGAAGTCGAGGTAACGATAGTCGACTGTAATTTCACTGGCGCCTAGCCTCTATCCGAGTCTGAACCCGTGTACAATTTCAGCAACAGAAACATGCGTGGTCCTCGTAGAGGTTCTCACATAGTAACAGTATGCTAAAATGCATTTGTAGGTTCGACCACAAACTGTAAATCAGATTAACTCACCTATGTCCAGCGTCCCATAAAAAAATCATTGGCAAACAGTGTTGACCAACGTCTGATCAGGGTCTACACTGGTTGCATTTAGGAAAGGAATTTCTTTTAAATAGGTAATAATCGAAAATAACCAGACACCACTTCTATTGGAAATAGACCTGTCCAAAGACATGATGTAGAAGATTTCATTCGGTATAAATGGATTAAAGAAAAAACCAAAAGTAAAACGACGAGCAAAGACGAGTAGGGTCAGATAAAGCCGTTTAGAAAAGATTTAAGGTTGAGATGTCATTTGACTCACCATCAAGCAAAGAGTGCAGCAAAGGTGTTCGCCGGGAAGGATTAACCATTATACAGTTGACTCTCGTTATCTCGACCTCGCTTATCTCGAATAACCGCTTATCTCGAAGTGAAAACCTGGTCCCTGCCTAAAGATGAAAATCTAACAACAGGTAACAAAATATTGTGGAAAAGAGGAGATTTCTCCTCTTTTCCACAATATTTTCAATATATCTCGAATTTCAAGTCCAATTACATATATGTTTGTTAAATATGGTTGTTCGATTTATGTTCTCCTCAATTCTGCAATTCTGATATGTCGAGGTACGGATATCTCGAAGTATTTCAGAAAGCCCCTCGGAATTCGAGATAACGAGAGTCGACTGTATATGCAAAGTGTTGTATGGCATGTCCATTATACCCTGTCTTTTATACAGATTGATATCTTTATAAATTGTTCTTTCGAATCGGGAAACAGCATTTCCTACAATATTGCATATGTGCTCAGCAGAGACTCAGATCAGCCTGTGCATCCTCACTGTCTGATCAGTCTTCACGGGGTACTCTGTCTGTAGCCAAGGCTCCAAAGCGTATTCAGACGGATAGTGGAGACAATGTGCGACTTTGATGGCTACGCGTGCAATCTTGAAAGAAATATTGTGCCCCAGCTCTTTTGAGTTTGTCAAGTAAGTCGTCATAAAGCTCATGTTCCGATAAGCACTCTTGAAACAGATTATTTCAAGCCAATACGTGATTTTCTTTTACTCTGACTCTGACCGCTAAAATTAAACGTGTAGATACCTAAACGTCACAAAAGCATCTCACAGCTAATCACTGGAGTGAAATCTACCTCTTATATCAAATCTCTTACATGTAAACGCTGCTATGTTTCTAATGTTGTTGACATACGTTAAGACGAACATACCCATCTGGAATTTTATTGTTCGCATTTATCCAGGACTGACCTCTTTTCTGTTATTTGCATAAGAACTGGCTCATTGAAATGGATAACAAAGGATGTTGAGCACAGACAAATTGATAATTTATTTAACGAGACCATTGACCTTTTCTGAAGGAAGAAAATCTGCTGTAAGATATTGTCGTTCCATTTACAAAGCTTTAATCTTATTAACCCATTCAAGCCTAGCGTCCCATAAAAGGGACATTGGCAAACATTGTAGACCCGGATCAGACGCCGCAGAACGCGGCGTCTGATCAGGGTCTACACTGTTTGCATTAAGTTCAGATATTTCTACAAAACATGACAATAATAAAAACTAACCAGACATCCCTTATATAGGAAATGACCCACGACAAATGAATCACAACGTCGGAAAACGTACCGTCTGATATGTGCGCTCAACGACGACTCAAATAAACCTGCGCATCCGTGCAGACTTATTAGAGTCTTCGTTGTCCGCATGTACACACTTTGTATCACTGACTATCCAGACTGCATCCAGTGAAGATTCTGATCAGACGGTGCGAATGCGACGGCTGATCTGAATCTGCGCTGAGCGCACATGCCGAAGGTACAATTTCAGACGTTGCGGTACAAATGGACCTTGTTATTAGAAAAGCGATTTCAACCCATGTAAGCCTAGCGTCCTATGAAGGGGACACTGGCAAACAGGGTAGACCTAGATCAGGCGCCGCAGAACGTAGCATCTGATCAGGGTCTACAATGTTTGGATTAAGTTCAGAAATTTCTACTAAACATGATAATGATAAAAACTAACCAGACACCCCATATACAAAATGGACCTGTCCAAAGAGTTTAGGTAGAAAAATCCACTCGGCACAAATGGTTTCAGCCCTATTGGAACAACAAATACTCAGACCCGCTTGCCAGGGGGGAGGAGGGGGGCGCCGCCTAATTGGGTCCATTTTGCCTTTCATCATTTATCGTGCACTACACAATAATACTGTGAGAAGACAACAAAGACCCTGTACAAGACTGTTCAGATCCGAAGCAAATTAATTTTATTGTTTTTGCTGTCGTCGTGTGTACTCGTACTTTGTGTGTTAAGGAGCGGTTTCGATGATGACCAATTCTCTTTAAGATGTAAAATGCTATCTTGTAAAAAGGAAAAAAAATCTTCAAGCATATTAAAGATAGAGTCTATAAAAAGCGTAATAGGACCGCCTTTGAAATTCAGACTCGTATGAAAGCATTTACATTAGACTCTCGTTATCTCAAGCTCCAAGGGATCATGATTTTCAGTTTCAGATAAGAGTAGTGTGAGATAACGGGAGTGAAACGTAAATAATGCATATAGCAAAACTAAACCAATATGATCAAAAGTTTGGTTTGATATTTAAGCAGTAGTTTGAGTTTTCAGTGTTTGAGATAGCGAGAGTCAACTGTATTGAAAATATTGTGGAAAAAAGGAGTAATTGCTCCTTAGGAGCAATATCTTCTCTTTTTCACAATATTTTGTTACCTGTTGTTAGATTTCCAAAGAGTTTGTTAAAACAGGGGCCAGATTTTTCGAGATAAGCGAAGTCGAGATGACAAGAGTCGACTGTAAAAAATAAATTCTAGTTTCTGTTACATGTAGCTCATAAAGAATGTGATGGAAAGGAAGAAGAACTATACTCTTCTGTCCTTTCGACATCACTCGGAAAGACGGTCTTTGCTTGGCGTTTTATTTTAAATGAACAAAATTGTTCTGATTGACCATATCTTATCAGAAACTATTTGTCTTTTCTGATTCTGTGTTTTGTTCTCAAATATTTACCCTTGACTTAAGTATACAGCCTAAAACTGGTCTGACCTATGCAATTTCTATAGTAGAGTGATTTTTTTTTTTTTTTTAATTTTTGTCTAAACAATTTTTTTTTTGTTGTTTTTTTGTTTGTTTTTTTTTTGTTTTTTTGTTTTCTTTCCTGAATTTGAATTATTGATGTTTCACAACAATATTGTAAAGATTTTAGAAAAAATAAACCAGGTGAACTTGTTGAAAATCTGCCTGTAAGTGACCTACCGTACAGATTTCTGCCAAATTTGCATTCATTTTTACTGTGGGAAAAACTAAAACTATTTAAAAAAAAAAACAAAAAAAAACAAAAAAAACAACAACAACAAAAAACAATGAGCAGAATAAAACTTTTTGTGCATAGGTATTTACGACAAATGGTTTTGCATTAAATCATGACAACAGTTTACATCTATACTTCTTCATTGTAAAGCGGCATTCAAAAACTCTGAAGGATGTCGCAAGCACAGTTGGAAATATTTTTGAGGGGATTGGATACATCAAAGAGAGAGAGAGAGAGAGAGAGAGAGAGAGAGAGAGAGAGAGAGAGAGAGAGAGAGAGAGAGAGAGTTTCCGCCATTTCTACAAGGGAGATAAATTTTGTGATTTCCTGTTTGTTTTCTTGCGCATGAAACTCTTCTGAAACTGGGTCTTCTTTAAAAAGAAATAGATATACTTCGTTCCTTTAAGAGCGACTTCGTTCCTTTTTGAGTGGACTCTTTTCAGAAAGTAGGCAGACTATATGTTATAGTGCACCGCCCCTGAAGTTTATCAACTTTTATTGTTGTCTCTCCTGACGCCGCAACAGTTTCCCTTGAAGCAGCTGTTATATACAACATCCCTTAAATAGATATTTCCAACTTGATTTATGGCATTAATCATTTACATAAACAAATTAACCGATTTAAGCCTAGCATCCCATAAAAGGGACATTGGCAAACAACGAAGACCCAGATCGGACGGCGCAGAATGCGGCGTCTGATCAGGGTGTACACTGTTTGCATTACACTGTTTCCATATTCCTCAAATATAGACATTTTCATTATCCAAGAAAGGTTTCATAAATTGATATATGGTATTGACAAAATCATTTAATGTGGCACCTGACAGCCTGTAAAATTTCAGTTTCTCATTCTTGAAATGAAATGATTTTTTATCGTATCTCTGAATTAATGTTGCCAACATTAATTCAGAGATACGATATAAAATCATTTCATTTTTGATCCAGTTCAAAAACGAGAGACTAACTGAAATTTTACAGACTGTCAGATGCCACATTTTACGATCGTATTAATACTATATATCAATTTATTAAAAAATTCTTGGATAAGAAATGTCTATTTTTGAGGAATATGGAGCCTTTGAGTTCAGAAATTTCTACAAAACATGATAATAATAAAAGACTATGGACCTGTCCAATGAGTAATGGTAGTAGAATCAATTCGGCATAAATGGTTTTAATTCCAGACATCTTAAATATACTTTTCGATAACTGCATGTTTGGACAGGTCAATTTTCCATTCAAAAGTGTTCTGTAAATAGAAAATACTTATTTGAAACGGTGTTATCAAGCAAGTATCTATTTATATTATAGAAACTGCCTTGCTGAAATCAGATTTGTAAACGAAACACTAATAACAATATTCGCTTCTTTTCAGGAACACACACACACACACACACATGAGAGAGAGAGAGAGAGAGAGAGAGAGAGAGAGAGAGAGAGAGAGAGAGAGAGAGAGAGAGATATTATAGCATGTGGTTTATTATGTTAACAATTCTTTATAATTGTAAAGGGCACAGGGAACCAATTGTGTCAAGACTGCTGATTGGTGCAAAAAAGTGCAGGGATATTTTTTTTTTTTTTTTTTTTTTTTATGGCAGGCGACCTGTGGTTGGTTAATAGTAAAAATGAATTAAAACGTTTTAATCTAATTTGAAGAAAAATGCTTGTGTGGAATGTTCTGATTGTTTCAAAGAAATAAATGTTTCTGTTTGTTTTGCTGGAGCCCCCAAAAAAGAAGTAGTGAAATTCCAATGTTTCAATTTTTGATACCTGCCAACTGAGGGGTTCAGCTTCCAAAAAGCTGTGGTAACTCTAGTCTTTGAATTAAACAAACTTTGGAAGCCCAGCCATACCCTGAATTGAACTTTTAACCACCAAACGTGTGAACGTACGAATTACTATGGAGCCTTATAGGAAAAATAATCGGTTCCCTGTACCCTAAACCCAAACGTTACCCTTTAACATATCGCGAAAACCGATGTATGCGCGGGTATACAATTTTAATGTATTATGTGGCGATAGTTTTGCAGTTTGGCTGTTTGGGGACTAATTTACTTGCAGTTCTTTTTTGTTTTTTTTTCACCTCTTGCTCAAGCATCTCAAGTGAATACTGTGTTTGGTGGATCATGACGGTTTGTCTTCTGTATGTATACCACGGCAGAACAAAGGGCGAGTGTTGCGGCCACGTAAAATCGATTTAAGCCCCCACACCCCCACCCCCACCATTAATATTTTTACTGACCGTTCCAAGGCGTAGCTTCTGCTGTGGTTTACTATATCTGTCATAGTATGTCTTTGCATGCATTTCTTGGTGAAATCTTTATTTTGGATAGCCGTTTGGCAATTTTTGGGAAGAAACTGTCCTTTAGGCTTTCTGCTTGTAGTGTTTTGATTGTGGTGCCGTTATTTTAAGTGCATCCTTCTTTCCCTTTGGTGTCTTGGAACGAAAGGTGTTAGGTATTTGTATCAATTCCTGATCATTACCTTCCTTTTTGTATTTGTGTGTAATTGGTGGAGAATGTATAGTGCTTACAGCTTTCAGAAATGTGCACATCTAAATTTGATATCGCTGCGTTATTTATTATTATTATTATTATTATTATTATTATTATTATTATTATTACAAATGTATAATTATTATTATCATTATAGACTTCCGGTTTGACGTAAATGCGGCGAAACAAATTTTCTGAGGAGTAAAAGAAAAATACGGCTTTTTGATGCATGTATGGAGCATATCGTCCACAGCCACAACATGAAATTCCTTGATGAGGAAAATATCCTCTCCGACCAACAACATGGTTTTAGGAAAAGAAGATCCTGTGAGACGCAGCTGATCAACACTATCCAGGACCTTGCTGATGGCTTGAATAACCATAAACAGATAGATGCCATCTTGTTGGAGTTTTCAAAGGCATTCAATAAAGTGGCACACGATCGCCTGGCCAGAAAGTTACACCACTATGGCATATGGGGAAGGACCCTAGAATGGATAAAGAGTTTCTTGCATGGAAGAACCCAACAAGTGGTGCTCGATGAGAAGACCTCTTCTGCCTCACCAGTCAGCTCAGGAGTCCCTCAGGGAACAGTTCTTGGACCCTTGTTGTTTTTGATCTATATCAATGAACACCCTAGCAAGGTTAGATCAACTGCCACCTTTTCGCTGATGACTGCCTGCTCTACCGGACTATACCCTCCGAAGAAGACGCCACAGCACTACAAGAGGACCTTGATCAACTGCAACAATGGGAACGGGACTGGCAAATAAAGTCCAACCCTGACAAATGCGAGGTCATATGCATAACAAACAAGTGTAAAGTCATCAACAGCAGCTACAAGATACATAACCAGATTCTCCAATAGACCAGCAAAGCCAGATATCTGGGCCTCACCATCAACAGCTCCCTATCGTGGAATCCGCACGTTACCAAGAAAGTAAACAACACTGTGCCTTTCCTGCAAAAGGATTTATCTATATGTCCGAAGGATGTCAAGGCTACCTGCTATAAGACCCTGGTGCACCCCCAGTTAGAGTATGGATCCTCTGTTTGGGACCCTCCTACCAAGTCTACCATCAACAAACTGGAAGCCGTCCAACGCCGCGAAGCAAGATTTTGTCACCTTGACTACAGGCGCAAAAGCAGTGTAACAGCTATGATGGAAAATTTAGGCTGGTAACAACTTCAGACCCGCCGCCAACAGGCCAAGACCATCATGATATACAGGATCGTCAACCAACTTGTTGATATCCAGGCAGCATCGCTACTGACCCCTACAGGTACCCACACCAGAGGACATGCCAACAGATTCCTAGTGCCATACTGCAGTATCAACGCCTACAAGAATCCCTTCTACCCGTCCAGTATCCGTCTCTGGAACAGCTTGCAGGCTGAGCTCACCATATCGCCTTCCCTAGATGTCTTTAAGGTAAGGATAGGCGTCACAGCTCCCTAGACCATCAGAGCAACGTGTTTTAACCTGTTTTTAACCTGCACCGCGGACTTTCCGTCACACATGTAAATATCACATATGCGTGAGAATGTTCCAGAGGAACCCAGCGCATTACTGGAAGATGAAGAATATGATGTACAGTAAATCAGTGGCGAAAGTAAAATAATAGGTATGAACAATTAACGAGGAAGCTAAACAAAGTGTAAAAGTACGATCCGACGCGATTTCGTAGATAAAACTGAGAGAACAGAGACTGCATGTGATAAACAATTACTTCACCCATCTGAAACGTGATTTATGTAGAGCAGCCCAATACACAGTGTGATTAAATGATGTCGAGCGGAACTAGGAGAACTGAAAGTAAAGGAGATGTTGCTGAGACATAGTTTGAACAGGATTTCCAGAAGTTCACTAATGAGATGAAGGCCATGTTCAAGGAGTCTGATCAGAAAATGGTAAAACGGGTAGATGAGATGGATAAGAAGTTTAGGGGTATTCTGGATGAAATAAAATAAGAACTTAAAGGAATGAAGGAATGTGTGGTTGGAGTAAACAAAGAAATACAGAATGTTACAAGTCAGACAGATGAGGTTGAGAAGAGTATAGAGTATCATGCAGGGAAAGTAGATCAGGTAGAAAAAGAAGAGGAGAAAGGGGCCAGAATGAACAGTGATATTAATGAGAAACTACAAGCATTGGAAAATAAACTGACGATGCTCGAAAAGCACGACCGCAAATTTATTTTAATTTTTCATGGAATTGCAGAAGAGTGGAGAGACTATAACAAGATGAGGAGTTTCTTTGTCTCAGATATGAAAATAGAGCAAGAAAGGGCTTCCAAAATCCACTTTTTGAATGGGCAAAGACTTCCTACTGAAACATATTCTGTTGGGCCAGCCAGTAATCATGACGTTTGCTTGCTATGAGGATAGGGAGTTGATACTGTCAAAAGCATACAATTTAGGGGGGCTATAGTAAAAGAATCCTGACAAACTTACTAGTCCAGATGAAAAAGAGAGACAAAGCTTAGTAAAAATAGCTTATGATTTTAGACTAAAAAAAAGACTTGAAAACAAGAATAAGGAATAAAGGGCTTAAAATGGTACTAGAAATTAGAAAAGATGGGACAGAAAAATGGGTGATCCGAAATGTTGACAAAGTAACCTTATAGATAAAAATCTGATATAAAGAACAACAATGAAGATATAAAGTATTACTGCTGTTATTGTTATTATTAATGTTTAATTGACTTTCTAATTAAATTTCTTAACTTACCCATATTATAAAACGTATATGGTGTAAGAGAGCAAATTTGAGCCGGGGCACAGCGTTTCCTATAAGATTGCATACCAATTTGGGTTTTTGGCTACCCGCAGGGTGCCCTGCGAAGACACTGATCAGATTGTGTAGATGCGCAAGCTCATCTAAGTCTTCGCTTGGCGCACATGCAGTCTTATAGGAAATGCTGTACCCCGGTTTATTTAACACAGGGCTGTCAACGTAATGCGGCCAAACATGGGCGTAGACAATCTTAGGATTTGCCATTGCTCCGTAAGTACTTTATGAAAGATCATGGACTGATCCAATTCTGTTCTTCACTAACTATTTGAACTGGATTGGCGCAGACAATCTTAGAGTTAATATTGCTCCGGAAACACATTATCAAAAATCATGGACTGGTCTAAGTTTGTTTCCAACTAACTAGTTAAAGTGCATGAGCATAGAAAATCTTTCACTGACTGCTCAACGTGTATGGGCGTAGACAATTATAAAGGTTCTTCATTGGGCCGGAAGCAGTTATTAAAGGTAATGTACTGGTCCAATTCTATTTTCCATTGACTGTTAGACTATATCTATATCTATATTCATATATATTGTATTATTAGGGGACAATTTGCATGAAATATCAAAGTCTATTTCTCTGGGAAAATCAGAAACACATTGCAAAATGTCGTCTGCTGTTTTTTTTTTTTTTTTTTTTTTTTGTTCTTTTTTTACAAGATCAATCAACAGCGCTATATCCAGATATTCTTATGCGCAAATGCATATTTTTTTTTCTATTCTAATAGCCTCAATTTGTTATCAGTCTCCCCCATTTTCTACGCAATGGTCCAGATAACCGATGATGTCACTATCTTAATGGTAGGCCATCAATAGATCAATAAAGCAGGCTCCGTCATACCAAATAATCTACAGCGTACGAAAAAATCCACCGTATACCGTGTCCTGTGCGAACGGGGAAAACCTACATCTCGCGCGTTCATGCATGTTGAAGATTCCCTGTAGAATTTACATAATGCAGATGTGTGCTTGCAAGGGAAAATATCAGCAAATATCATTCTGAAAAAAAGTGTTCTTATCAGAAAATATTGTTTTCAAACCCGGTATTGTTATTTATTTGAAGGAGTTTTTTTTTTTTTTTTTTTTTTTTTTTTTTTTGTTTTGTTTTGTGTGTGTGTGTGTGTGTGTGTGTGTGCGCGCGCGTGCGCGCGCGCTTATTTTGAGTCCCAAATGTTAGCTCTTTTAAGATGTTTTATCATCAGTACTCCTGGTGTTGTGCTTTGGTGCGGACCTAAAACGTCTCCTTGTACTTCTTTTCAATGCAGTTTATACTTTCAAGTATTTTGAGATTATGTTTGGATTTATCTTAAAATAAAATATCGCTCCTACATGGGCTAGGAGCCGTGGGTAGTGTCGCATAATATATTATTGTTCTTGAACAGTCCAATTTGAACAGGGTCGGGGTACGGTATTTACCCTAAATAGTCAGACACCTCAACTCTTTACCATACGTTCTAAAATTTGAACAAGCATAATTTACTACCGGTTGTGTCTACAAATTGCTGGATGTGGCAAACAGTGTAGACCTTGATGAGACGCCGCAGAACACGGCGTCTCATCTGGGTCCCCACCGTTTACGCAGGTCTGTCTGTCCGAATACATACGGTAAATACGGTAACTAGACATACAAGAATAATGTTTCAGATTTTATATATGCTTTTATACAATTAACACTGCCACTAACTTTTATAATAACTGGAGATAAAAGATGTAACGGTTTATAGTAATGACAGTTTGCAAATAGTCATTACTTGTCAATAGTAATAATTAAATACTTACATTTTCCTTCCTGCAGCCCTGATAATTTCCTTCTCCTTGAAAAGTTATTAGCAAGTCTGCCATATTGTTACTGCCCGCTTCCTCCAAACCTGCTCCCATAGTAACTGACGTCAGTGATGTCAACGTTATTAGACGTTCATGTAAATTGCCAAGTATTTTAAAATGTTCAGTGAATAAAGCAATTATAGAAGCGTCCGAGTGGTCGAGTGGTTAACGTTCCCGACTGAATCACTAGGTCCCTGGTTCGAATCCCGTTGAATGCGAAATTCAGCTTAAGACTGTACGGCACTTCATTGCACAGAGCCTTCAATTATCACCGTACTATCGTCTCGATATAACTTAGGTAATGTTGAAAGGGACGTAAAACACCAAACCATACAAAAAAGTCTGACCATGATCATCAAGTAAACAATTAATAAAACATTATTGAAAAATCATATTGAATAAAGAATATTTGAACCACGTTAAAATGAAATCACGAGTTCTGTGACACGAGTCTTCTATTTTCGTTTATATTTTCAAAGGATCTCTGTTTCCAGAATCTATTTAGCAATGCATGCAATTTGCATAATGCCAATCCCATTTTCTGAAAAAAAGACACCTATTATTCTGTTTTCGTCGGTGATACTACGTACAGCTATTTATAGATTATATAACAAGCTTTAAATAAAAAAGCTGTGTCATAAAATACCGAAGTGCATTGTTTCTATATTAGTCAGGGGTGTTTTCTCGCGATTGTATTCGACAAAATGGAGCCTCCCCGTAAAATAAATCAAGCATATGACATATGTAGCTAGCGTAGACCCAGATCAGCCTGTGCATCTGCATCAGGGTATATAGTAGTTGCTAACATATGGGCTTCAACAATAATATTAGCTAACAGCGTAGGCCCTGACCAGACTGCGCTAAGTATCATCCGGGTCTTTACTCGCCATTCATCCATTCTGTGTATCGCTGTAAGCGGACAGCGAAGGCCCAAATCAGATTGTGCAGCTGCACAATCTGATCTGGGCCTTCACTGTCCGCACATTTTAAGGACGAGTTTTCGCATGGCGCGGTCCAGTTACTGTTGTTTCTAGTGCATGCTTTTTGTAAAATACAGATTTAATGATAATCATAAACTAAAGGCATACTTTGAAGCTGAAAGAGCATGTACATTATGTTGTCAAAAAGCGCAAGTTGCATGCTGATTATTTCGCATTTATCCGCTGGTAACATACCTTGCCTAATGGATTTGGTACATAAATTGAATGAAATGCACATTTTGAGAACTTGTATACGTATGTAACAGTAGGAAATGTTTTACGATTTCTTTCTGTTCTGTTTTGTTTTTTTTTTTTCTTTGGAAGCAAATTCCTTACTGTACGAGGGGTGTTCAAATATGAATGCAACTGGGTTAATTTTCAGAAGCGCTTAACAAACAATGCCAAAATCTTTATCTCAATCCTTCAAAATACTCGCCACCATGTGATACACAAAGTTTCAGTCTTTTAATCCAATTTTCAAATGCGTTTTCATAATCTTTTCGAGGTATACTGTTCAGACACTGCAAAATAGCCGAACCGAGATTTTTGCGCGTTTGATATTTTCTTCCAGCGAGGTGTTTTCTGAGCCTCGGGAATAGGAAAAGGTCACAAGGGGCAAGATCTGGCGAATAAGGAGGGTGCGGAAGCTCGACAACCTTTTCCTGTTTCAGATATTCGCGTACAATGGCCGCTTTGTTTCATTTAATATCTCGTTCGCCTGTATACCAAGAGTACAGCGGTTCTTGACATAGGACTGTATTTGGTCAGTGAACGGAGACCTTTTCCCAACCATTTTAGCTTTAGTGTACACGAGTAGACAGTGTTAATCGAGCAATTGTCAAAGCTAGACTGAACGGATTTACACATGTATTGTATCAATGGAGAGCTTATACAACCCTCCATACGATACATGTACCTACTTTGTGCAAATCGCGGTTAAAAGCGAGATATTTGCCTGGTTGCATTCATATTTGAACACCCCTCGTAAGAGTAGATCTTTTTCAAAATGGAGGCAAAACAATCTGGACAATTACCCTCCTCCCCTGCTCCCCCCCCTCCCACGATCACACACACACGGCATGTTTATCAATTCCCCTTAACAAAAATCAATCCATATGTCCGATCGCTTCTAAATGATTTTATTAGGTGTAATAAGTATGTTTTGCAATTTGCATACATTTGAAAATGCACGTATGCAACGTAAACATCTAGTTTCAAGACATCTGTTGAATATTTATAGCTTTTCTGTTAAAACAATGGCATACACCTCGGAATGTAAACTTCTATATAATACATAGATATGAGTGAGCTTTAAATGTACCATATAACTAAGCCTGGAAACGTATTTCTTGCATACCAGATAAGGATTTCCGCAAATTACACCGGTGCCAGCAAATCTTACATTTGCATCTCACACACCCGTATCCGTCCCGTGGGAAAGACGAAAATCGAGAATTTTCACGTGTTAGATATACACTTGTAGTATAAGACGTGACTGTACGCCATCGCTAAGGTTGACGTCACTGAACATAACGACGTCATTAAACAGGTCACGGCATTGTTATCACAATATGGCGGACGTCAAAGTGACTGCATTATCAAAAACATCCACTTTCGGAAATGAAAGTTATGCAAGAAAAAGAATCTACGATTAAGGCTGTGAGGGACAGATAGAAAAATCCGTTCCTCGGGATCACAGTATGACATCACTCGGCAAGCGCCGCGATGCCAGACAGTAACCATCGAGACGGACTTTTCTATCTACATCTCACAGCCATAATTGATTCTTATATTCTTGCACACCAGATAAGGAAATCCTAGATTTAACCCTGGAATAGAAATTCTTATCCTACCGAGGGTTAGATAAAAATCAAGAATTCTTACGCGTTTGATATGCACAGGTTATAATGGACGTCACGCACGCCATCGTTAAGGTTTACATGTACATAATTGGACATAATGACGTCATTAAACGCCAGTAATGTCATCACAATATGGCGGCCGTCAGCAATCAAAGTGACTGCATTATTAAAAAAAAAATCTACGTTCAGAAATGAAAGGTGTGCAAGAAAAAAATCCATCATGGTTGTGAGGGGTAGATAAAAGAAATCCGTCCCTCGCGATCACAGTCTGACATCTCTCGGCAAACTTCGTGATGCATTACAAAAACATGCCTATTCACATATACTGAAAATTTTACCTCCAAAAAATGAAAATTTTCAGATAAAAAATTCTGATATTCTTTATATTTCTGCTTAAAACATGGATTGTGGGTACTCGTTAGAACCGTATCGGCGAGACGGTTCTAACGAATACCCATAATCTATGTTTTTGAGTAGAAATAAGAAAAATAGTGTATACCCCTGTAAACCCCAGTTTTACTATATAAAAGTTGGGATTAAGGGGGTCAAAATTGTATAGGCATGCTTTCGTGATGGCCAGACAGTGATCCTCGGGACGAATTTTCTATATACCCTTCACACCAGTTATCGCTCTTATATTATTTTTCCAGTTTTAGGTATAAAACCTGCAAATGTTGACCTTGGAAACAAAGAACACATAAAGGAACAAAATAAGTGTCTCGGTTTCATTAGGACTCTTCATATGACACCATTGTAGTTTGCAGGGCTGCTTATGACCCTGAGCCCCACCCCGGCCCCGCACTCGCCTCACTTTAGCACTAGTTTAATTGGAACTCAATTTCCCAAACTGTCAGAATAAGCCCGATGATCCAAGAAAATAAAAACAAGGGAGCCAAGATGGCGTTGCATCGCTCACCTGATTAGAAGACAAGTTTCGAGTCAGTTGTCCTTTCTGTTCAAGAGAAGAAGTTCAATATAGATTTTTAAGATGGCGGCCATCTTGAATTTCAAATCAGAATGATTTGTAGCTAGGTTTAATCCACAAGTCACCTCGATACTTCCAATGAAGTTTGAAGTCCGTTGGCCTTTTGGTTCAGGATAAAAAAAAAGTTCAAATTAGATTTTCAAAATGGCTGCTAAGGCAACATCTTGGATTTCTGATCAAGATGAATTTAGCTATTTTTGATCAACAAGTCATCCAAATACTTCCTACCAAGTTTCGAGTGAATTGGCCTTTCGGTTCAGGAGAAAACGTGCAAACTAGATTTCTAAGATAGCGGCCATGGCGTCCACCTTAGATTTTCCGATCAGAACGATTTTAACTATTTTTGATGTACTAGTCACCCCGATGCTTCCTACCAAATTTCAAGTCAACTGGCCTTTAGGTTCAGGAGAAGAATAAAAAAAAATAGCTTTTCAAGATAGCGGCCATGGCCGCCATCTTGGATTTCCGACCGGAACAATTTTAGCTATATTTGTTCTACAAGTCAGCCCGATGCTTCCTACCGTATCAAGTCAATTGGCCTTTCTGTTCAGGAGAAAAAAAGCAAAAAATAGTGTTTCAAAATGGCGACCATCTTGGACCCGATCGAAACGATTATATCTGGTTTTAATTTACAAGTCACCATGATGCTTCCTACAAGTTTCAGGTCAACTGACCTTTTGGTTCGGGAGAAGAAGCGAAAAATAGATTTTGAAGATGGATGCCACGATTTTAGCTTTGTTTGATCTACAAGTCAGCCCGATGCTTCTTTCCAAGTTTGCAATCAATGGGCATAGGGGTGTTTGAAGAGTAGGCTTTTAAAGCAAATTGTTGACGCCGCACGACGGACATTGACCGATCACAATAGCTCTGAGCACTTCGTGCTTAAGTGAGCCAATAAAAGACTGTATTATGACGAAAATGTTATATAAACCCCAATCCCAGTCTCTTCCGTTTTCATCCGGCATGTTAATGGCCTATTTTCTTTTCCTTTGAATGGAGCAATAACACTGGATCTTTTAAAAGCTAATAATACCTTAACTCATTATGCTTGGCGTCTCATGAAAGAGACATTGGCAAACAGCGTAGATCCAGACCAGCCGCCGCAGACCACGGCGTCTGATCAGGATCTACTGTGTTTGCCCCAATTACAGGAATTTCTATAAAACACGATACTAATACAAATTAACCAGACACATTTTCTATTGGAAATGGACTGGTCCAAAGAATGGAGATAGAAGAGACCACTCGGCATAAATGGGTTAAAGAAAGAAAAAAAAAAAAAAAAATACATAATTGATTAACCCTAACCTTTTTAGGGGCTAATACATTTTGAACGGGATAAACCTCATAATCTTGTCCAAAATAGCCCCACTAACTATTAATATTCGCCCAGGCGGACGGACGGACTCACAAGTCGATTACAGGGCACAGATGGTCAACATTTGTCGGATGGTCGAACTTGGTCATGTATATGATAGGCGGATTGCTAATTTTCCAAAAAGCAAATCCTAACCAAAGTCTTTGTTAACTTACACCAACCCCAAATCTGTTCATATACATAGGGGCATACTTCCATTTAAATGCTAACAGAACAACGGTTCTTGCTTTCTGCACATCGTCTAATGATAATTTGTATTTATTCAAATTTTCGCAAAAACATCCACAATGACACGATTTGTTACTCAGAGACTCATGGACCGTCAAATGACCGCTGGTGGAAGAACTAAAAGTCACCTTAAAACGGTCAGTAGCAGGTCTACATGTGGAGAAATGAGGGAAACAAATTTTCGGAATTTTATAGACACGGTCTACGCCCTTTCACCTAAAGAATGCAATGTACATATCCATGATTTTAGCCCTTATAACGTTCTGATCAGATTAAGTAGATGACAAACTGATGATGATTTTTTTTTATACTTTTTTCCCTAGAAACAGGCTTTTACATATTAAAGGTCAATACGCGTATGCCAAATTTTATTTATTATTTCAAATGGACCGAGCCATGCTAAAATGTGTCATCGGGGATATGCGGACAGAAAAGTTCCAGATCAGTCTGCGCATCTGCGCATGTTCGAAGGCACGTTTCGCTTGACACGGTCCAAATAGTATGATTAGAGTATACTACATATGGATTCGTTAGCTATGCCTTTGTGGCGTACTATACGGATCAAACATAGTTTTTCATGCATTAACATTCGCCAGGTCACGTGGGACGTGTTGAAAACCGAGGCCGAAGGCCGCGGTTTTCAACACCTCCCATGGGACCTGGCGAATGTTAATGCATTGAAAAACCATGTTTGATCGCTATTATTGCATAAAAACTGAAAACATTTGCTACATTTCGCGTTATTGCTTGCACTATTTTGTTTCGCCTTTTCACTGATGTCTAGCGAACGTAATTTCTACAGACTATGCACGTTCTAGGGCCGTGAAGAACACAACTCGTAACAGCAGCAAATCTGTGGCCACGGTACGATCATATTGAAAGTTGCGTAGCCGTGCATTAACAGCGCGTGAATTGCTTACACGGCTTTTCGCCGGTTAATGCACGGCTGTTAATAATGTGCGACACTGTTTTTTATGACATAATTAGGTTTTATAGATGGGACATGTTGGAGTAGTTGCACTATATTTTCAACAGTATTGCTGTTTAGGCCGTGAGAGAAGGTAAAGAAAAGAACATAACGGAACAGTCACGGGACATACAAGGACCATTTATTATACAATCGGCCTAAACTATGTATCATCACCCCTCACTTTTCTTTCTTTTTCCATATAATTACTATTGAGGTCGATGTAGTTTGTCCAGCGATGGTTAAGGGCCAAAAGTCCACTCTAAAAGAAACAAGGGTTTGTTCATACCCAGCTTTACTGCTTTATAAATCAAACTACTGATGGTGTCGGTTGCCTAAAACTGATGGTGTCGGTTGCCCCTTAAACCGAGCAAGGCATGTGAACAATAAGCAAGAAAGAGAAAAAGAGAAAAGGAAAACACAAAGAGAGAGAGAGAGAGAGAGAGAGAGAGAGAGAGAGAGAGAGAGAGAGATTCAAATGCATACAGTATATTTTTTTCTTCGTTATTAATTCAGATTACACGCATTGAGTAGCTATTTTTTCTACCAATTTATGATTCGAAAAGGCTTGTGAGGTTTAATTGCCAGCACTTAACCACAAAGCCTTTTGTCACAAATGGTCTTCCTAGAAAGAAGAGCTAATTGACCATGTATTAAATATAGCAATCAAGGGTTGAGGATTGCACAGGCCCTACAATAATTAGTACTGTAAATTACGGACATATAACGAAGCATTTGATAACTTGTTGCGACTTGCCAAAGATAAATTACGCACCAATACTCTACAGCCTACAATTACAACGAGTGAAAGAGTCCTCCCTCCCGTATTAGCAAGCTCTGGTCTGGTTACCGAAAGCTAGATGCTCATATATGAGCCAGCGAACGATACAACCAACATAATAGCATGTGTGCTCAGCGAAGAATCAGATCAGCCTGGGCATCCGCCCAGCTGATCAGTCTTCGCTTTGTGCTCAGTGGGAAGCTAAGGACCCAAACTTTCTTCATGCGGACAGCGAAGACTCTGATCAGACTGGGCGGATGTTCAGGCTGATCTGAGTCTTCGCTGGGCGCACATGCCATTTTGTTGGTTTTGTCATTCGCTGGCTTATATACAAATACACTGCAGGGCGATTTATAGAGACACATTTGTAAAAGAGATTTCTGGCAGATAATTTGGCTGAATAAATAGGCCCAATTTCTTCAAGCCAGATATATATCGAAAAGATATGGTAAACTGTAAATAAATGTTCGGTAAAAGAGAATAAAGAAGAAAATAACACAATTAGCTGTCTGTAACTTGTCCCAGTTTTGAACAAGATCGAGTAATAATCTTGTTTTACAATGCTTCCAGAGCAATTATTTCAGTATCTCTTATTGTTAATATAATCCAAAGGGCGCTACGGTCGACTTTAGGGCTTTTAATCAATCAAGTGAAGCAGATGACCTGCTATTGTCCTGAAGTTGATTACCACGTTCTCATGTATGTGTCATAATAGCGGGCCTTTCTCGTCGCTTCAGGGTGATTAGGTGGCACTTTATAATGAAAGACCTGCGAGCTCACTGGATGCACCTTATCAGCTAAAGTAAATAGAACCGAATGAGATTTGATTGGTGTGAAATCATCGTATTGCTGTGAAATAAAAAAGTCGTATCGTTTTATATAATTATAATTCATAGATTGTTGTATATGTGTGTTACTCAAAATATAATCGTTGAACGTGCATACTTTCACTAAGTTGGTTGTACATTTAAGCAATGACACAGCATTTCCCGCATGATTTACATGTCATCACGAAAACATGCCTATATAATTTTGACTCCCTTAAACCCCACTTTTGTATAGTAAAACTGGGGTTTACAGGGATATACATTAGTTTTCTTATTACTGCTCAAAAACATAGAGTGTGGGTACTCGTTAGAACCACCTCGCCGAGGCGGTTCTAACGAGTACCACAATCTATATTTTGAGCAGAAATATGAAAAATATCAGAATTTTTCATCTGAAAACTTTCATTTTTTGGTGATAAACTTTTCAGTATATTTGAATAAGCATGTTCTCGTAATGTGCGCCATGCAAAGACGCAGATCATCCCGCACATCCACGCAGTCTGCTCAAAATCATCGCAGAGCACTCTGCGGGTAGCCAAGAACCCAAAGCGTCTTCAGGCAATCAGCGAAGATTCTGATCAGCCTGTACGGACGTGCCTCCTGTAGGAAATGCTGTGCCTCGGCTAACTTGGGAACTTTGAGGTGGTCGTTTGAGGTGTTATCAGCTCTACCCGATTGTACATGAACATCGCTACACAATAGAAAGTAGGACATATCTTGGCATTTATAAAATATAAAAAGCTTGTCAGGTACGTGTAAAGAAAACGCGCAGCTGACACATAGCTTATCCTATAGACGGTGGAAAGGTGAGCTGGTGCCTTCCTAAATCGGGAAGTAATAGAACGTTATTAACGCCACCAGTTGCATTCTTCCAGATCCATAACGCGACCGCCCCTGACCGAAATGGAATAACTGTGGTGAAATTAATAAATAGATAATGAATGACCGAACAAGCAAACAGTCAAATGATTGAATATCGATCCTCATTCTTCAGTGTCATCAAATGAGCCCATTTTTGCTTGGGAAAAACCAGTCTGTGCGTCATTACGGAAACATGCCTATTCAAAACTATAGAAAATTTCACCTCCAAAAACCGAAAATATTCCGATAAAACATTTTGATTGTGGGTACTCGTTAGAACCGCCTCGGCGAGGCGAGGCGGTTCTAACGAGTACCCACAATCTATGTTTTGAGCAGAAATAAGAAAAAATAATGGATACCCCTGTAAATCCCAGTTTTACGATATAAAAGTGGGGTTTAAGAGGGTCAAAATAAGTTAGGCATGTTTGCCTGATGGATACATCAATAAATGTACGAAATTGGTTATATGTAACCATGTCGCGGAGGGACGAACAATTTAATTTATTTATTGCTTTTTTTTTTTTTTTTTTTTTTTTTTTTTTTTTTTCAATTTTCCTTTTAGCCGTTTATCTAACCTTACAACTAAGTTACGTCATATATTTATGTATATTAGATTATGAAAATAATAAGTTAGTAAAACAGTTAGACAACCAAAGGTCTTGTATTTTTTTTCTTGAACCTGCCAGAATTAACAAGGTCTTAAATTCTTTTCTTGTAACTGAGCAGAGGCAGTTACATACAGATTGTGAAATATTGTGGGTAAAGGTGGAACTTGAAGGTTGTAATCCTCTGTATATTGCAGCTTACTAGAGGCCCAAAGAAAACGATATCTATAGCTTGGAAGAATTTAAGCAATCTCTAAACTTGGTTTCGGCATTAAATGGTGATATTAGGGTCCAACGAGACTTAAATTTTCCCAAATTGTCATGGAATAATGACTTTGTCCATGAAATCAAAGCTGGATGCAACTTAACCAGATTATATGACAACTTTACATCACTGATTGATAACCGTAACGGATTTTTATGTATTTTTGTATTAAGCGTAGCATCGGGACCCAGGGTAAAGTTGGTCGGCTGTAAAAGAGCTTTAACCCCACCCCTCGTACTCCGATTGGAAGACGGCCATTGTTACCCTCTGTTTAAAAAGGGCGATAAAAGCGACCCTAGACATTACAGGCCCATCTCCTTACATTGCGTTTGTTTCAAGTTAATGGAGCATATTGTAGCATCAAACCTCATAAGGCATCTCGGCAAAGATAACATCTTGTATGATCTGCAGCATGGGTTTAGGGAAAGGAGGTCCTGTGAAACTCAACTCATCCAACTTGTTGATGAGCTTGCGCGAAACTCATCCTCAGGTCACCTGATATACCTGATACTCCTGGAATTTAGTAAGGCATTTGATAATATTAACCATATCAAATTACTTCATAAATTGCACCAGCATGGCGTATCCTCACATACCCTGAACTGGATCAAGGCCTTTCTTCTGGGCCGCACCCAATGTGTAGCACTAGAAGGGGACACCTCATCCCATCTTCCGAATACATCAGGGGTTCATCTAGGATCAGTCTTGGGACCGATCCTGTTTCTCTTATATATCAGTGACCTATTCGAGCAGATCCACTCACAGGTCAGACTTTTTGAAGACGATACTGCAATTTATTTGGCTGTCAATGGTGAAAGTAACTGTAATAAATTGCGGAAGGACCTCCAGAAACTTGAAATTTGGGAAAAGAATTGGGAAATGTTTTTTTCACGCGGGAAATGCCAGGTCCTGTACATTTACCGTTCTAAAGGCCATATCAAAGACTCAATATTCTTCAAGTCCTCCAGACGGTTGATCATGCCAAATACCTGGGACTTGAAACCAGCAATGATTTATCCCATATCCAAAATGTGACCACCAAGTCAAAATAGGACCCTGGGCTTCTTTCGAAAAAATATTCGCACCAAACATCAAGGCATACGAGAGGACTGCTTACAACATTTTGGTCAGACCCCAAGTCGAGTATGCCTCCCCTGTGTAGAGCCCATATACCCAGTCAATCATAAATAAAGCTGAAAAGATACAGAGGAGAGTAGCTAGATGGGTAAAAAATGACTACTCCTCATATGGTATTGTGACCCAGCTACTCAATACCCTTGGTTGGAGATCTCTGGAACAGAGGTGTGCAGATGCACGTCTCATATTGTTCTACAAGATTATGGCCTTGTCGAGACACCACTACCATCATATATCTGCCATCGAATAAGAACCACTAAAACCATGCATCCCATGCACTTCATTCAAATTCCCACTACTGCCAATTACTACAAATGCAGTTTCTTCCCCTTGGCTGTTGTACAGTTGAATCATCTTTCTTCTCGGGCTGTTGTATGATCTGATTTGGGTTGCTTTATATCAGTCATATGCACCCTCCAACATTCAATGCCATAGACCATGAAATATTGTTTTTATCAGCTTTTAGTCTCTTCTTAACTAACACCGATTTTTCTTTTAAATTCTTCTAAAGTCTAATACTTTTTCTTCTATCACACTTTGCTTTCTCTGGCGCGCGCAGCTGCACATAATCCTTTTCGAGAGGGTGTTGCAGGATGTAAAAATAGATAAATCAAAATAAGGACTTTTAAAGCACTCAAAGGCAAGCATCTGGAAGATGAATAGTCCAATTCTACCAGTTTTCAAACTTGTCCAATATTCCGTGCCTGTCCAAATTATCTGCAAGTTTCGTGCTGAGGTGATCAAAAGTAAAAGAACTATACGAAAGACAAATACGAGTTGTTTTAAACATATTCAATGGCAAATCACTCTAATGTCAATTAATCAATCATGCCGGTTTTCTTACCTATCTTATGTTTCATGCATATCCTGGTTGTCTGTAAATTTCGAAAAAAATCGCATACATAACAAACAGAATGTACTAGGGGCAAAATCAAATACACAAACAGTCTTTTTCAGCATTCAAGGGCAAGTAATTCTAAGGTGAATGATCTGATCTGGCCATTTTCTAAACTTGATCGGGATTTCATGCCTGTTAAAGGCAAGCATCTGGAAGATGAATAGTCCAATTCTACCAGTTTTCAAACTTGTCCAATATTCCGTGCCTGTCCAAATTATCTGCAAGTTTCGTGCTGAGGTGATCAAAAGTAAAAGAACTATACGAAAGACAAATACGAGTTGTTTTATACATATTCAATGGCAAATCACTCTACTGTCAATTAATCAATCATGCCGGTTTTCTTACCTATCTTATGTTTCATGCATATCCTGGTTGTCTGTAAATTTCGAAAAAATCGCATACATAACAAACAGAATGTACTAGGGGCAAAATCAAATACACAAACAGTCTTTTTCAGCATTCAAGGGCAAGTAATTCTAAGGTGAATGATCTGATCTGGCCATTTTCTAAACTTGATCGGGATTTCATGCCTGTCGTGGTTGTCTGTGGGTTATGGAAAGGGAAATGTCAAATACAGAATTTTTCAGCGTGCATGGGCAAGCAGCTCTAAGGTGTACCTGCCTGGTTTTCGAACACATCCGAGAATTCACGCTTGTCATGGGGTTGTCTGCAAGTTTCATAAGGACTCGATTTAAATACGCTATGTCTGGGACAAGGTCAAATACAGACTTTTTCATCTTATAACGGCAAGTAGCTCTAAGGTGAAAAGTCCGAGCTTGCTGTTTTTTGTTGTTTTTTTTTTTTTTTTTTTTTTTTTTTTTTTTGTGTGTGTGTGTGTGTGTGTGTGTGTGTGTGTGTGTGTGTGTGTGTGTTTTAACTCATCAAATACAGATTATTGCGTTTATGGGGAAGTACCGCTCAGGTGAATAAACCGATCGGACTGGTTTTCAAACTCGTCAGATAGTTTATGCCTGTCACAGTTGTCTGCAAGGTTGTATAGATTCGATGAATAATAAACAGGCTATAGCTGGGACAAGGTCAAATACAGACTTGTTTAGCATTCAAAAGGAAGTGCATATAACTCGAAGGTGAACAGTCCGATTAGGCCAGTTTTTTTTGTTTTTGTTTTTTAATTTATCGGAGATTTTATGCCTGTCATAGTTGTCTTTAAGTTTCCTGAAGATCTGATAACTAACAAAAAGGTTATGCTTGGACATAGTGGAATATGGACTTTTTCAGCACTCAAGTGCGAGTAATTCTAAAGTGAATAGTCCGATATGGCTCGTTTCCGATCTCGTATGAGGTTTAATGTCTGTAACGCCTCTCTGCATGTTTGATGAATTTATGAAACGAAGTTGCTATGCCAAGGACAACACTTTCGCCATGGTAAGTATATGTGAAAAAATTCAGTGCTCAAGAGCGAGTAACTCCTAAGTGAATAATCTGTCTGGATAGTTTTCGAACTCATCCGAGATTTTGTGTCTGTCCTAATTTCCTGCAAGCTAGAAGATCTGATCAAATATAGATGCTATGGCTTGGACAACGTTTTCCCCATTATAAGTGTATGGGAACATTTGATGGCCATGACAGTGTCAGTTTTGAACGTGTTTGTCCCAAAATCTTATGTGATGAATCCCCACGCAAACAATACTACATAAAAGAGTTGATTAAGTCTGGTCAACTGGCCTTAGAGATGTCCATATTTGAAAGTATGGACGGGCGGATGGAAGCCGGACCTGGCTTATACTAAAGCTCATCTAGTGGCACTCCGGCCTACCAAACAACCCTTTAAAGGAATCTACCTTTCAGGCTTTTTTTTTTTTTTTTTGTCGAGTCTATATATATATAATGAATTTGTAAAAGATAGCAAAAACTAGAATTCCGAGAATCGGATGTGTCGCCTGCTTTAAGCGCCAACCATTTGATATGAAAAAAGAAAGAAAAAAAAGAAAAAAAGAAACACACACAAAAAAAAACAAAAAACACTGTATTTGTCCTAATAATCGCTCTTATAACTTGACCGGTGTTTTACAATCATATATCCTGCTAACTTCCAATAAAATCAATGCATCTGCAAAAGTTATTGAGCGGAAACCAATATCAACACTAGAAAAATAACAAAGTGAGAGTTATCCTTCTTGCATATGACGCTTCTACATGACCTAATATATGTCTCTAATCAACATTTTCAAATTATCTCAAACAGTATGGGAATGACGGCCTGCACATGATTTTGGGTTTAGGGGATATAAGTACATAACGAAGATAGTGAGAGTTGTCTCTCTTGCATGTGACAGACCTATAGGCATTTATGTATGTCTCTACCAAATATTAGCAAAATATTCCAAACCAATTTGAAGTTATGGCACGCACAAAAATTTTGCTTAGAAATTCGTTTTGGGAAGATAACCAGAAGATGAGCAATGCAAGAGTTGTCTTTCCTGTAGGCGATACCCCTACTTGAGCTGATATATGTTCCTACCAATTATTATCAAATTATCTCAAACAGTATGGGAGTTATAGCCTGCAGAAGATTTGGCTTCATGGGATATAAGTACATAATGAAGAAAGTGAAAGTTGTCTCTCTTGTACTCAACACGCCTACAATCCTTATCTTTGCCTCTACCAAATGTTATTAAAATATATCAACCCATTAAGAAGTTATTGAGTGCAGAAGAATATGGCTAGGAAATTCGTTCATGGGAGATTACTAGAAAAAAAAAACACATCAAGAGTTGTCATTCTTGCACATAACACTCCTACTTGACTTGATATATGTCCCTGCCAAATGATATCAAATTATCTCAAACGGTATTGGAGTTATGGCCTGTACAAGATTTTGGCTTCAGGGGAGATAAATACATAACGAAAAAAGTGAGAGTTGTTTTTCTTTTCAGGCCTACTGCTCCTCCTCTTCATCCCTACCTAATATTATGAAAATACCTCTAAGGGTTTCAAAGTTATGAAGCACACAAGGATGCATCGACGTATATAACCCTACAACAAAAACTAAGTAAAAAAAAAAGAGCCATAACTAAGCCAAACGTTTGCGGGTGGTTACCAAAATCGAACGACATGTATTGTACAATGATGTATCTTTTTGCAAATATCTGATAAAGTAAATGCATGCTTCAGAACATATTGAACTGAAACCAATATCTTGACCCATTAGTAAAAACTAAGTCGAAAAAGAATCATAACTCCGCCAAAATTTGGCGGAATTTACCAATTTCGCACTTGGCCTGTATTTTACAATGATATATGAATGAAATCAATGCATCCGTTAATAAAAGTTATTGAGGGGAAACTAAACAGTAAAATCTAAGTCAAAAAGGGGCCATAACTCAGCCAAAATTTGGCGGAAGATAACCGATATACAACTTGACCTATATTTTACAGTGATATGAACTTCTGCACATTTCAAATGAAATCAATGCAATCCTTCAAAAGTTACTGAGCTGAAACGAAAAGTGTGACGACGACACCGACGACGACGAGGATGCGGACGTATATTAATTTCTTTTGACACACGTTGTTTCATTGATTTATGCAGTTGCAGTTGTGTTCATTTCATTTTGGAAAGTTAACTTCTGTATACAAGGAACAAACAAAAATCCGAATACAGTGTTACTCTTCAAATGAGTGGTAAACTCAAAAAGAGTGGCCACGATCTGTTTTTCATTGATATAACTGGACAAAATATTATAAACTGTGACACTTAAACTTATTAGTTATCCGCGTAAGGTTTCTGCATGGTTGTTTGCTTCGAAATCAAAGTTTATCATTATATATCTACCATTATTGCATAAAAAGCAGTGTCGCGAGTTATTAACAGCCGTGCATTAACCGGCGAAAAACCGTGTATTAAGGCAATTCACGCGCTGTTAATGCACGGCTACGCAACTTTCAATATGCTCGTACCGGGGCCACAGAATTGCTGCTGTCACGAGATGTGTACTGTCCGGCCCTAGAATGGGCATAGTCCGTGAAATAGCGTTCGCGCGACATCGGGGAAAAAGGCGAAACAAAATAGTGCCAGAAATAACGCGAAATGTAGCAAATGTTTCCAGTTTTTATGCAATAATGGCGATCGAGCATGGTTTTCAATGCATTAACATTCGGCTTCGGTTTTCAACACCTCCCAAGGGACCTGGCGAATGTTAATGCAAAACCATGTTTGATCCCTATACTAAATAAAAACAAAATTCAAAGCACTCTTCAAACCTCATGGCTTGTTTACTCAAATAAGTCGGATAGGTCCAATCATACCGGTAAAAAGTGATCAAAATATTATAAATGGAAAATTTAACAAAAATTAATAGGTTCAGTGCCTACCTTCTATCTCAGTGGTTAGTTAGTTCAGTCAGTTAGTTAGTTCAGTCAAGTGGTCAGACTGGTGATCATTGATAATAGTGACACAACAATTGCCATGCATATACTAAAATATACTAAAAGGGTTTTTCAGTTCAATCATAACAAAAAAAAACAACAGACACCTCAGAATTCTAATAGTAATTATGAGATATACCTTATGCAAGTTTTTTTTTTTTTTTTTTTTTTTTTTTTTTTTTGTGCGCATACTGACTGAGTTGTGATTTTACGGCCCAGTCAACAAAAGACCGTAGAAAATAGTTTATGATTAATCTCTAAGAAAGAATGTTTGCCAAATCCGGCGGGGATCGAACCCGCGACCTCATTATCAACAGTCGGACGCGGATCCACCTGGGCCACCGAGGCCAGTTTGTTCGCATATACCTCTCTCTCTCTCTCTCTCTCTCTCTCTCTCTCTCTCTCTGTGTGTGTGTGTGTGTGTGTGTGTGTGTGTGTGTGTGTGTGTGTTGAAACTTTCTTAGTATAGATTTATTGATACATTTGTATGTGTATGCAAAGTTGGGGACCCGCGGTAGCACTAAAACTGTAGGAGTTCAAACTTTTTTTGTCATTTTTGCGGCTCATAAATTGTCCTGATATTTTGAGAGGGTGTGTGGGTCACGATTCCGCATTTCGCTTTGCTTTATTGGTACTGAGAGATTGTTTTCATTACGAAAACACGCCTATTCAAATACACTGAAAATTTTACCACCAAAAAATGGCAATTTGTCAGATAAAAAATTCTGATATTTTTCATATTTCTGCTCAAAACATAGCATCACATAAAAACATGCCTATATAATTTTGACCCCCTAAAACCCCACTTTTATACAGTAAAACTGGGGTTTACAGGGGTATACATTATTTTTCTTATTTCTGCTCAAAAACATAGATTGTGGGTACTCGTTAGAACCGCCTCGCCGAGGCGGTTCTAACGAGTACCCACAATCTATGTTTTGAGCAGAAATAAGAAAAATATCAGAATTTTTATCTGAAAATTTTCATTTTTTTGGTGGTAAAATTTTCAATATATTTGAATAGGCGTGTTTTCGTAATGGATTGTGGGTACTCGTTAGAACCGCCTCGGCTCTATCGGCGAGGCGGTTCTAACGAGTACCCACAATCTATGTTTTTGAGCAGAAATAAGAAAAATAATGCATACACCTGTAAACCCCAGTTTTACTATATAAAAGTGGGGTTTAAGGGGGTATTAATTATATAGGCGTGTTTTCGTGATGTTAATTTTATATTAATTCCGGTTGCTTTTGTTGAGCCAGTGTAGCAGACACAAATAATCCGAGTACCCATTTGAATCTCCCTCGGACACCTATATATGGAGAGATTTGTGACGATGACTCCATGTTAAAGACGTAGCCTAGTCATCATACAGCCATAAATCTAGAGTAAATTCATAGAATATTGGTTTACTTGTGTGTTTGAGTTCATTATGAAAACACGCTTATTCAAATATTTGAAAATTTCACAACCAAAAAATTAAAGTTTTCAGATAAAAATTCTGATATTTTTTCATATTTCTGCTCAAAAACTTAGAAATAAGAAAAATAGTGTATACCTCTGTAAACCCCAGTTTTACTACAATAAAGAGGGGTTTAAGGGGGTCAAAATTATAAAGGCATGTTTTCGTGATGTCGAGTTTGACGGCATAGGCAAGACTGGTTAAGGTCATGTCGAGCTGGTCAGCTGACCTGCTCACATTATTCCTGGACAAGTTTCGTCCTCCAAGCGGTTAACCAGAACCTGTGCACATTCTTTCGCCAGAAACTGACAACATACATTAAACTATCGAATGGTTTGTGGAAAAGGCTTCAAAATCTGTTCTCATGCCTGCATAGAAATTTTAAAATATGTTTGGTCGAATTGTAAAAGATGACTCCAAATGATCGTGCCTAATTTGAAAAACGATAGGCCCGACAATTTATAAAATCTCTAAAATAACATTATAATGAATATAATGATGGTAAATCAATCTTTCTAGTAAATAGAGGATATTCAAATGTTTGAAGTGAATATGACTTTTATTTCATCGAGTGAAGTGAAAAAATGTATATTTCATGAGTGTCGAAGGCACGAATGAAATATACATTTTTTCACTTACCGAGATGAAATAAAAGTCATATTCACGACAAACATTTGAATTTTCTTTTTATTATATACATCACTTTCGATAGAAGAGATGCAAAGCTTGCATTTGCAAAGGGAAGTCTGACACGCAGTTTTGTCCCTTGGCGCCATGACGTTCATGTTTTGTTTTGTTTGGTGACGTTAGATATTACGTCAGAAACGCGCATTGGCGTGTAAAAATAAAATAAAAAGAAAATTTACTCTTTTTCAGTGAATACCATAAAAATTTTCATCTCGTGTAATGAAAACATCAATGTAAATAAGAAAAAAGTAGATCCAGATCTGATATTTTTCACTGCTCAGAGGAGTGAAAATATAAGTTTTATATTTTCACTAGTGAAAATATAAAACTTATATTTCACTAGTGAAAATATGCATTTTATTTCATTAATAATTCTCTATATTTCATTGCTTTGTATATAATAAATGACAAAAATCTCACTTGCATGTTTAAAATTGCCCTGAGTTATACCAGTTTTTCACTAATTCGTTTACGTGATATTTGATACTGGCTTTATTCTTTTGTCTTGGGAGGAACTATTCTCCCATTTTTGCCTATATGAGATAGGCTTTTTGCCCATGTGGGAAACTTCTATCATACATGACCACTGAAGTTCACCATTTAATCCGCTGGTCCTAGGAACAATCCACTTAAAGAATCCACCATAAGCCAGTCAATGCAGAATAGGGAAATCTCACCCTCGGGACAGGAATTTCAAACAGGGACTCGGCAAGTCTCGTCCCGGGTTGAAATTCCTACCACTTGGATGAGATTTTCCTATCCTGCATGGACACTCATGATGGATTCTTATATTCTAAATGAGCCACAACGTGAGAAAAGTACCCTTTGACATGTCCGCCCGATAAAGACTCAAGTCAGCCCAGATTAGACGCAACAGAATACGGCGTCTGATCAGGTTCTATACTGACTGCCATGAAATGAGCAGCTTATAGAAACATCAGCTGGTTGGACTCCATTACATATTATCACTATCTTTATTAAACAATCGCCACGAAAACATGCCTATATAATGTTGACCCCCTTAAACCCCACTTTTGTATAGAAAAACTGGGGTTTACAGTGGTAAACATTATTTTTCTTTTTTCTGCTCAAAACATAGATTGTGGGTACTCGTTAGAACCGCCTCGGCGAGGCGATTCTAACGAGTACCCACAATCTTTGTTTTCGAGCAAAAACAAGAAAAAAATGTATACCCCTGTAAACCCCAGTTTTACAATATAAAAGTGGGGTTTAAGGGGGTCAAAGTTACACATGTATATAGGCATGTTTTCGTGGAGCGCTGTGGTGCAGTGGTATAGCGTCGGACTCGAGATCGAGAGGTACCGGGTTCGATCCCCACTAACAGCAAGTGTTGTTTCCTTGAGCAAGAGACTTTATCCACATTGCTTAGTACTGGTTTCTACCCAGGAAAAAAGAGGGCCACATGGAAGATTAGTACTAGATTACTAAATGTGTTACCCTCTATAAATAAGGTCGATTATTATTATTATTATTATTATTATGAGCCACGACCATTTTCACCATGGGAAAAAAAAAGAGCAAATTTAGACATGCTGTAAATTTTTGGCAAAATGTAAGCAATAAATGGAAAAGCCGGCTTAGAAACTGCAAAATTCTGAAATTCGCCTGTTGCAGACCCCTTTATATCCCCGTTTGTTTTGTTAACTATATATTATTGGGGAACACATAGATACGCATAGCATAAACTTGTTAAAATTAAAAAAACAAAAAAAAACAAAAAAAAAAAAAAAACGTCTGCTATTTTGACCAGATAGTGATAAAGGTTAAATTAAAGGTTTAATCTGAAAATATAAAAATAGGTCGTTTCATGTCAATAATCCGCACCATGATAAAAAGGACTTTAGAGTGTATGCGAACAGTAGAGGTCCGGATAAACCAGAGAAGCCATAGAGACCTGCTATTGACTCGGTATCGAATCATCACGAAAACATGCCTATATAATTTTGACCCCCTTAAACCCACTTTTATCTAGTAAAACTGGGATTTACAGGTGTATAAATTATTGTTTCTTATTTCTGCTCAAAAATATAGATTGTGGGTACTCGTTGGAACCGCCTCGCCGAGGCGGGTCTAACGAGTACCACAATCTATGTTTTGATCAGAAATATCAGCATTTTTTTTTATCTAAAAATCAGTTTTTGGATGTGAAATTTTCTATATCATTACGAAAACACGCTTATTCAAATGTATACGAAATTTCACCTCCAAAAATTTTCAGATAAAAATTCTGATGTTTTCATATTTGTACTCAAAACATAGATTGTGGGTACTCGTTATAGCCGCCTCGCCGAGGCGTTCTAACGAGTACCCACAATCTATGTAGCCTGGAAACCTATAACTCCATTCACCTAAGGTTCAATAATCCTGCTATCATTTTTTTATTGCAAGGATGATTTTCTGTACATATACTTTATACATTTGACTAAATACCTATAAGAACCTTAAAATTAAAAGAAATAAAACTCGCATCTTTACATTCTACAATCTTCAGAAAATGAAAGGGGGTGTTTTGAGCATGTTCTCATAACTCCGTTCACTCATATTTCTTTGATTATCACAGGCAACCAGATTCATTCTGGGCATATTATATATAATGAGCATTTAATTTAGACTATAACTGTTCTAAATTGTTGGTACTATTTATATTCATTCACATGCATGTCACTGGTTAGTAATTTTTTTTGTGGGTACCCCTAAATATTTAGCATTTTGTGACAAATTTTGATTTTTATGCATAAAATTGTAAGCAAAAAATGATTTTCTTCAAAATCAGCTGTAATATTAGTTATTTCTTATAAATTTTAATGTGACATAAATTTAAGAAAGATATGTTTTCCTATTAACCTAAGAAGAGAGTGAACGGAGTTATGGGGTGAACGGAATTATGAGAATCTGCCATATATGAGCAGAAATAAGAAAAATAATGTATACCCCTGTAAACCCCAGTTTTACTATATAAAAGTGGGGTTTAAAGGGGTCAAAATTATATAGGCATGTTTTCGTGATGATTTAAATCGGCGTGTATTCGTCATGGATTGGTATATGTAGTTGTTATGTATTCTATAGTATCCAATAATCTGTAAGCGGACAACGAATGGACCACCACACTGCGCTGATCAATTGGCTGGTCTGACCCTTCACTTCCCGCATATGCTCCGAAAGGAATCCTTTTACACGGTGAAACTAAATTATAAACTGTTTCCTACCTGTTAAACAAAGCCGTCTTCACTATCAATCCAGATATGGTCTAACGTCTAACTTCCTTATCTCCTTAGAAACGACGTTTCAACGTTAACGACGTCGTCTGACGTTTCTTCAACCCAAAAGCGCTAATCACAACTACAGCAGATGACATTTTGGCATATTTATACTTTTTAGAGAGAAAACAAGACTTCGCATTTCATGGGAATCGTCTGCCTAACATTTGAGTGACTTCCTATTGTCGGAAACTATAAAATGATGTTACTTATGGTCCATCAGAGCTCGGCTCTATTCACATTAAATTTTGTTAATTTGTATTTGCATGTTCATATTTTTTTACTGGTTTTGGTTATGATGTCAAAGTGTAATCTTTAAAGTAAACCCGCTAAGGTTACCTTTTTAAGTCCTGTATTGTGCTGCTCCGGGATCCCTCAGAGCTTCCAAACACGTCCTTACAGCTGGGCGCTCTAAGTAGAAGTACAAAAATAGGTTCGCACCGGTAACGTCAGTGGCTTTTTAACTACCGGCATCGCCTGCCAATGGACCCACGAGGATCTGCTGTTGATATCTAGCCGCTATCGGCGCACCACTACATCTTTACTGCAACTGACGACGTTTATTCTTTTTATTATCATTTTTTGTTTTTACTTTTTGTATTTTTAATTGATTTTATTTTCTCTTTTTGCATTTTTTTTTCAGGGAAAATAAAACATATTATTGACACAATGAACACACTCTTAAAACTGAAAATAGTTGAAAAGTCAAGTTTTCTTATTTTCACTGTAAATTTATTTACAGAACATTTTTCTCAGTGCTTCTAGGATTAGATACTGTATAGCCCTAAATATTCGGGAAAAGTAGGTCTGATGTAACAGTGCAAATTGACGGTATCTAGTTTGGGTCTGCGGTCTGCACTGTTTGCCACAAATTGAGCAGTTATTAGAAACATCAGATCAGCTAGTTGATGTGTGTATGCGGTAGGGGTGGGGCGGGAGGTGGAGGGGGGGGGGGTGTTCCATGTCATTACGCTAACAAGTCTATGTAATATTTAAATATATATTCTCTCATATTATTTAGTGAAATCATAGGTATGTAGAGATGTACAGTATTAGGGAGAGTTTCTAATCTGAAACTTCACTTCCCGCATATGCTCCGAAGGCACCTTTTTACTCGGTACGTCTAATGTCCTTGTCTCCTTAGAAACGACGTTTCAACGTTAACGGCGTCGTCTGACATTTCTTCAACCCTTAAGGCGCTAATCACAACTACAGCAGACGGCATTTGATCTATATACATGCATAAATCAAACCCTACTGGTCCCAAAATTTCACTCTAATTTATTTCAAACCTTTGAGAGACTAGTTCTGCTGAAGAATATAACTGCATCTTTCATTCCAGATCATAACTTATATACAATCTACTCTACTTTCCACATCTTTCAGAAAGTTTTTTTTTTTTTTTTTTTTTTTTTTTTTGTTTTGTTTTGTTTTTTTCGTAATTACAAACCATTTTTACCAAACGTTTTTTTAAAACTTTTTTTTTCTATTTCATTAGCTTTAAAACATCGAATATTTTTCCCAGAGTAAAAAAATGGCTGCACATTATGCTAAAATCCAAAGGGTAGAGAGATTGGATACAGGTTTTCAATAATTTCCACTTTTTCTAAATTTTACTTCTGATATTTTCAAAGAGGGCCCCAAACAACAGTAACCAGAACACCTTCCAGTATGGACAGAATAATTTCCAAGAATTAGATAGGGCTAGTCACGGAAATGTATGACATTACAATATATAACACTGTCAAACTATAAAGTGCAGTTTAAATGAACCCTTTAAATGGAGAGAAATATGTTATTAAACGCGATAATTAATTATACATGTAAATCATAACACCATAGCAAGTTACTTGATATCTGACAGCGCTCGAAGACCTACCTTCGGACATGTTCGTCCAGCAAAGATTCAGATCAGCCTGCGCGATGATGCAGTCTGATAGATAGGAATACTCACTGGGTGCATTTGTGTAGCCAAGGATGCATAGTTTCTTCATGCGGACAACGAAACTGAACAGACTGCGCGGATCCAGAGACTGCTCTGAGTCTTTTTTGGGAGTAAATGTCATAAGATACCTTTTCTCACGTTGCGACGCATATGTTTACGCAGCCATTACTTCCATCATTTTGTCATCATGTTTGTCCTTGGTACTCTCTGCTAAGAGGTGATGTGAAAATCTATTCCTAGAACGACAGGAGTTTAGTGCTCTTGAGTCATGTTCTTGCCGTTTGTGCGATATTCCTAGACAACCAACCAAGCTACATGTAGCATTCTTCTTAAATCTATATAAGACCATTAAGCCCGACAGGATTCCTGTCGGGCCGATAACAGTCCGATATGCCTTAGTTTTACCATGGTTCGTATGCATGTAGTATGATGCGATAATGCACGAGCGCGAGCGAGTACCATGTACCATTGTATGACTGATATCATATTTTCATGCATGCAGACAAACCACATTGCGAGGTATTTCATGCTGAATGTTGGGTATTTCGGCTTCTAAGTGATAAAAATTTAAGTACAATGCCAGCAGGAATAAAAATTGCGTCCCTTATGTCCAAGGACTTCCCTTATGTTCAAGAAGAAATAAACTGATCATACCTCTGTTGTATCTTGTTGATGCATTAGACTGCCCCATACAGTAAAACCTCAATGGCTCGAACACCGATGGCTCGTTTACCATGGCTAGTTCGAACTCGTTGTTAGTCCCTACGAAATTCTTCCGATAATTCCAGGAAACAAATATTAAGGACATTTTCTTATTTTATGGTGAAATTGTATATTGTGTGTACTAACTAGAATCGCCTCTTCGAGGCATTTCTAATGAGTACACTCAACATACCATTATTGTATAGAAGATGGAAAAGATTACCTAATGTGACGTCCCTCATTGCTAGATGAAGCTCTGTCACTCCAAGCGAGTGAAGCGCACGTGCTTTGCAAGCAGGCAAGGGGAGGGGATGGGGAAGACGCTTTCTTTTCTCCAAATAGACTTCGCTATACAATAGGGAGAATGTAATCAAGGCTATGAGCCTGTCTGCTGCTTAATCATTATTATTCTCTCATTATGACATTCACACGTGATAAACTAATTGATAATATGTAGATGGGTTGATGATAAGATGAAATCTTATAACTAAGGTAACTAAGGTAGCGAAACTAAGGCTATGGGTAACGTGAATTACCGAGCGTCATCTAACACACACTCAACACAGACATGCAAATTACAGTATACAGGCTGTTATTCTACAGCAGTATTAATAAGTTATCACAATGTCACGCCAGTCACAGTATAGCTAAGGTGTGGGGACGTTGGGGTAGATGCTGTTTTGATGGAAATTTGGTTTGGGTGTCAAACCGTGAGCTGATTTATAATACGGAGCCAAGAGATTGGGTGTCACAAGTGACTTTCAGATTCCGAGCTGCAAGTTCAGGAGAATTTACCTACAAGCCCACATTTGGCCAACTATGTGTGCCTATAAACAAATAATTAATCTAAGCAATCTGGACCCACGGTGGGGATATACATCTTTGACAAGTACCCTTGTAACAAAGGTAGTCCGCTAGAATTTCACTAACCGAACAGGCGGGTCGTAACCTCCTGTACCCCAGTGTCAACCACCCGATATCCACACAGTAAAACTTAAATGCCTATTTCCCAAAAAGGCTTAACATCCACCCAAGAGCGCTTCCACCATCACTGATTTACTTCATAGCCTAAAATATCTCATGAAGCACTTCATAGCCAAAAAGCACATATGAAGTTTACAATTAGGACAATTACCCTCTTCATAGTCCCTAATACACCTATGAAGTCTAACCGGGTAAAAAGAATCAACTTAAATGATCAAAGGCCCAGAATGCTTTCCAAGTAGACTTTCCCTAAGATTTGCAGCTCAAAATTGAAAACTCGTAATCAGGCCGTTTGGCGTTACTAAAATACTACTCACTTTTTATGCTTGACCAAGTGAAATATACTAAATATTAATTCTAAATATTAGTAGTTAAGATTCTAAATATTGTAGATTAAAATTATGAGCGAACGGGAGTTGACCCGTACAGATCTCGGTACGCAAAGTTTTCAATGCAGCGTTCAAAAGCTACAGTATATATATGAAACAAACCGAGGACCCATTCGAGGCACTCCAGAAGAGTCCTCGGCTCGTCCAATCAAAACCATGGGTCCTTCAATCAAGGCCGCACATTGGTTGGCTGGTTACTAGAACTGCGCGTGATTTAGAATGACCCACAGTGTCTAGACACCCCAAAGTGGTCACTAGTTCCGCGCATGCAATAGGAGTCCTCGATTGGAGCGATTTCATTGGCCGTCAGATTCCTTGACCAAAAGAAAGATGGCGGCCTCCATGAAAAATCAAAACATGCTTCACAGAAGAAACATTGGACTAGAATTAAGCTTACTAGCGAGAACTAGGACTGTACCTTAGTATATGGATGAAAGCTAATTGAGAGAAACCGGAAATAGGATGTGACACGAGCGTGTGTGTAAATAACTGAAAGGTAAACACGAAAGTGTTCTGTCTGATATCTCGCTGACTATTCATGCAAGTAAACATTCCGGCAAGGATGTTTCATTACCCTCCCCTAATGTGTCTGTTAAGCGAATTCTTCTTTTCGAAGTCTTTCCCACATCGGTGACATACCCATTGGTTTAGCCTACTTGCATGGAATATTCTCGGCTCTGGCCAGATAGTCCTCAAAGATGGCATTGAATTCATGACCTGAAAAATCTTCGAAAGGAATGCACATATTAAGTCCCAAGTTCCATGAGATGAACCTAGGTTTGGAAATAGGGAGTCACAAGCTGGATGGTACATATCCACGTTTAGATGAAGCCAGTAATCTTAATAGCACAATCCCAGGAATCGAAATTGATAAGTCAAGTTGCTTTGAAGCTTATATTGAATGCTTGTGGTCGTATGTCGCACTCGGTTGAATATATACTGGTAATTCAATACAGAAGATGAATATCCATGGTATTTGTTATCTAAACGCATGTATGTAATGAAATTGTACTAAGACAGTGAAGTTCATTGTACAGTTCTCTTGGTGATATTCAATTTACGAGTTATTAACCTTGTTGTATATGTATGTAGCTTCTTATAAATGTTTGTCAGGGTTTCATATCACACGCGGGTAGAAGTAAGTGTCCACTAGCTATGGAGAACTAGATAAGTTCATGAATAATAAAAGTATCCGCTGGTGTTTGTATTACAAAGTCTTGCTTCGTTAGTATCCTCGTATGTAGATTCCATGAATTTACCTCTTTCATATGTGTTCAGTTTGTGTAGTCTTTTTTACATGCATTATGTAATGGCGACGCGGAATCCTCCTGCGAGCATAGATTATTGTATAAAGCTCCTCGAAAATAATGTCCCGGGTTTATTTTCGAAAATTCAAGGAATTAGGAGCTGATAGGATAAATTGGGTCTCCGTATCCGTGGAAAAGTCTTTCATCGGTAAACTAGGACCTATATAACGTTACGTTCATACGTTTGAAATAGATGTATCTCATATGGTGGTTACATCTGGCCATTATTTATATCTATCCACGGTACCATCCAGCTGAATATCAGGGTTTCCAAACTATAGGATTAAATAGTCACGATTGTGCATTTCCTTTATAGAAATTCACTAGATACAGTGGCCGGTACAGGTATGCATATATAATATCAGCATTCCAGTTTCTTCCCGTCCAATATTGTCACAACTTTGCAATGTAATTAAATGGTAATAAAGAGTTCAAGAGTTCCTATTTTCTAAAAGTCTATATAGGTGGTCAGTCCAGATTTTCTTGCCACAATAACTCCAATGCCACCTAGCTCACAGAGCGTGTGCTTTGAGAGGTATTTCAAGTGTAAGTCAGTAGTGCAGCTTTAGGAGTTTACTCTAGTATTAAAAAAATAAATAAATAAAAACTACAAGATATTCAGTGGAACTAACCAAGCACCACATCTACACTTTATGTTCTTGAAGCCAGAAATACTCAACAGCATGACAACACTTGTCAACTATGAAAATCACAGCAAAAACATTACAACTTCATTATTCCTAAAAATAATATGATTACATATAATATACAATGAAAAAATATACTTGGCTTCTGGTACTATACCCGGTATCTATGCTTCTATATCCTATCAACATTCTCATGCCATAAATATATTATTATAGCATAATAATGATAGTACATTATGGACTCTTTCGAGTAAACCAGGAACTCAGTTTTCCAGTATAAGGTTTGAGTCTGTTAAAATGTACTATCTTACAATGTGACCTTGGTGTTTTCTGTATCTTTAATGTCAAGTCAGAGATTTTGTCAATGATTTTAAAGGGGTCAATGCAGCCGTATTTTCTTAGACATGCCCTTGGGTCTAATATACATTCTTAACCAGATTGCATCGCCTTTATTATATATATATTTATTTATTCTACGATCATAGAGTTGTTTTTTTGTTTTTGTCCGGCTTCTAGAAGAGATGCCCTCTCAAAGTCATGTACCTTTTTCATTTTATTTTGTAAATCAAACACATACTCCTCACTAGATGACCTAGACTTGGATGGAGGGGCTGGGTAGATTAAATCTATAGGTAGGTCTATTTCACGGCCCAACATCATCATGTTAGGTGTCATTTTAGTGCTTTCTTGCTTGGAAGAACGGTATACTATTAATAATAGGGGCAGGACTTCATTCCAATTCCTCTGGTTGGATTCAGTATACTTGCTTAACATGTCCTCGATAGTGCGTTGTACGCGTTCCATCAAACCATCACTTGCTGGGTGAAAAGCCGTGGTCCGAGTCTTATCGATACCTAACATGTTACAAAGTTCTTGAAATAACTGAGCTTCAAACTGACGACCTTGACCAGAATGAATTTCCCCGGGAACACCAATGCTACAAATGAATTGGTCGACTAAGGTGGAGGCAATAGTTTTTGTGGTTATCGACCAGGGGAAAATTCTCAGTCTATTTTGTGAAACAACAGGTCAATAGCAAGACGTATTTATTACCAGAGAAGCTTCCTGGAAGGGGTCGTATTAAATCCATTTAGATACGCTCCATGGGCATGCCTACAATATAGGGCTTCAATGGGACTTTTGAGGGCATTTTCCTAGCTTGGCATACATGTCAGGTGTTACATTTATTTATGATGTCTTGTGTGTAGCCAACCAAATAGAATCTATTCCTAACACGGGCTATAGTTCTGTGAATTCCCAGGTGCCCGGCACAGATGTTGTCATGTAATAGGGTCATGACTTCATCTCGCCAGATTTCAAGGAGGACTAGTTGAAGCCTAAGGAAACCATCCTTCACATCATGCCATTCCCTATACAAGACACCATTTATGGTCTTCAATCTTTCCCACTGGGACCAGTAATATTTACTATTGGGGCCTAGGTGTGATACATCTTCCCAATTAGGTCTAGATTGGCTCTTGTCTTTCCATTTCAGGGCTAGCCTTATGCTGGGGTCATTTAACTGCTCAGCCCTAAGACTTCCTGGGGTTTTCGCTGTAAGCCAGGAGGAGCTCACGGGACTGTCTTCTACATCATCATTATTTTCAGTCTGAGCTTCCAACCGGAGTATCATTTTTCTTACAGGTTCTTGTTGGTTATTTTTCACGTTGTTGCGCTGCTCGTCTTGCTTCAAGCAAGGGGCACAATTATCACAGGGGATTCTCGAAAGCGCATCTGCGTTAGAATTTAAGCGATCTGCCTGGAACTTAATAGCAATGTCATATTGAGAGAGTACCTCAAACCAGTGGGCTAACTGACCTTCTGGATTTTTAAATCTCAATAACCACGTTAAAGCACCGTGATCAGTCCTAACAAAACACTTTGACCCTTACAAATAGTGATGGAAGTGCTTGACACTGTCCACGATTGACAGTAATTCTTTCCTGGTAATAATTCTTTTCATGCTTAGTAAAGGACCTGCTATAGTAAGAAATGACGCGTTCTGATCATCTTGGATCTGGAACAACACACTACCTAAGACCTCAGAACTTGCATCAGTCAAGAATATAATCAGTACCAATCATGAGATAGGCCAATACTGGACTGGACATGAGCAATCTGTTAAGCTCAACAAAAGCATTTTGACAGTCAGGGGTCCGCACACAGGTACGGTCTTTCTCGGTAAGTTTATGAAGGGGCTTAGCTTTCTGGGCAAATTGGTTTACATACCGTCTGTAATACCAACAAAGACCAAGGAATTCTTTGGGGCCAATAAGAATGAGTCTTGCTTGAGTCTGTGGTCACGCCCTCCTTGGATACAACATGGCCAAGACAGGTCACGTGAGACTGGAAAAATTGTGATTTCTTAGGTGCTATCTTAAGGCCAGCATTACCAATACGGGTAAGAACCTGACCTAACTGTTAGACATGCTCTTCAAAAGTTTAGAGAAGACAATGACATAATCAAGATACAGAAGGCAAATTTTCCACTGCAAGCCTGACAGAACATGTTCCATAAGTCGTTAAAACGTAGCAGGACCATTGCAGACCCCGAAAGGTAAAACTTTGAACTAAAACAGCCCTGCCGTGCAGGAGAACGCAGTTTTAGGAGCATCTACAGGTTTCATGACCACTTGCCAGTAGCCTGACTACAAGTCTATGGAGCTAAACCAACATGTTCCCCCTAAAGCATCAAAACAATCGTCTATCCTAGGTAAGGGGTAAGAATCTTTCCTAGTAACCTTATTCAAAGCTCTGTAATCCAGACAAAATCTTTTTGAATGACCCTTTTTCTCCGCGAGCACAATGGCTGAACTTCATGGGCTTTTAGAGGACTCAATGATGTTATTTTCAAACATTTTTTTGGTACCTCCTGTTCCACTAATTCGCGTTTATGTAAAGGTAAACGTATTACAGGTTGTTTAATGGGCCTATGGTCACCCGTGTCTATTTCATGCAGCACTAGGTCGGTACGACCAAGGCCATATTTAAATTTAGCAAACACGTGTTGAAGTTTGACTAACAAGTTGAAGAAAATTCCTTTCTGCTTATCAGTCAAAGTACCAACACTCGCGTCCAAAACATTTTGAAGGTGTTCAGGTAAGTTGGAAGGGTCATAATCCTGTATTAAGCTAACATTGTTCTTGTCCAGGTCACAGGGCTGAGGGTAACAAGAATTAGTTTCAAATTCGGTTACTCGTTCTACGAGCTCGGCAGTCGCTGCCACGGCCCTTTGATATAAACACTGTGGTTCACTACTCAAATTTAGTAGTCGTAAAGGGACAGTACCATGACTGGGATTGACCAGGGCTTTTTCCACTTATATACCTTGTTGGGTAAGGACACTGTTAAATGTTGCCTCTACTATAACCTCTGGTATTTTTTAAAGGTATTGGTTTTCATCATCAATTTTCCCACTTACAATCATTTCTGCGCCTAAAGGTATCGTTACAGTTTCGTTAAGGCGTATTCTGAATACTTTGTTAATATATTCACTTTGTGAATGGCATTTTAAGTACTTTTGTCCTAACTTTAAACAATTCTTTTTAATGTCAATAGAACAGTCATGCTGGTAGAGGAAATCGTAGCCAATTATCATGGGGACTTCAATTTCAGCAAGTATCATATTGTGGCACAATTCCCTGTCATTTATGGACAGCTTGACCGTGACATTCCCTTTTTAAAAAGAAGGATCACCATTTGCCATTCTTAAGCTTCTCTCAGCAGGTGACACTTTACGGATTCAGGAATTGTATCAAATAATTTTGGGCTTATTACAGAAATGGTACTTCCCGTATCAAGTAAAGCCTCGGATTCCACGTTTAAAACCTTAAGGGAAATATATATGCCAGTTTGGTTTGCTTTAATTTCATCTCTCGGATCAATGGGTCTTTCGCTTGGGAATTGATCTACAGCTGGGGCCTGACTCTCTCAGCCTGTGGCTGTTTCCCGAATTCCTATTTGGTCGCGCACTTTGCTGGGAACGATGCGGTTGCGATTGCATAGTACGTTCAGTACTTTGAATATCAAATTTCGCATTAAAGCGCCCGTTCCGGTTCTCTTGACCATAACCGGAACAATTCTGACTTCTGTTCCAGTCAGATTGGCGGGGATGACTATCTACTGTATACCGATGTGGGCACTCGCGCTGAAAATGCGAAGGATCTTTACAAATAAAACAACCTGAGCGATCAGTATTTCTCGTCTGATTTTCTGGCCTCGCTCATGCGCTACTATTCGCTTTCAATTCTCTCAAACTGGCGCTTATTACTCGAAGCTGATTTTGCATTATTGTTTCTTGAGAAACCTCATCGCGCCGCATTCTAATGCCGGTTTTCGCGGACAAAAGCCTTTTACGCCTGCCTTGCGTAAAGGCTTCATATTCCAGAGTAATGCACACCGCATCCTCCAGTCTCTCGGGTTCCTTTTGGCAAATAAACAGTTCCATTTCGGCGTCATTCAATGCCTCGATATAACAGTCTTTTGACAAACAATCTCTTAGGTCCAAAACAGCTGAAGGATACGTCATGCGAGTTAAACGCTTAATATCCTGAGCCAGCTCAGGGCCAGGCTCATCTCTCTTCCTAATTCTTTGCTTCATTTGCGTCTTATAAATCTCGCACTGATTTTCAGGTTCAAAACGTTCTGTAAAAGCAGTGACAAGACGATCGTAATCGTACGAGGGTCCTGCAAAAAGTTCTGTCACTAATAGGCTTCCTAAGTTTTATCCCAGGTATGTTTTAAAATGCTTCACTGCACTTGAATGGTGTGTTGAATGAATGGTGTGTTGAATAGCTAACGATACCCGTTTATTTCGTTCAAATTGCTTTCCAGCTGACCGAGTTATTTCAAATTGAAATAGATGCAGTCATATACATTGACCAATTCTTGCACGTGTTACATTGGAACATGGACCAAGCAAAGGATGATCAGGAGTCCATCTTTTACATGGCAACGCCTCCTCTCATAAGTGTGAGGTTGTTAAGTCTTTTTTGGCTTCTGAAAAGGTGAAAGTTTTAAACCATCCACCCTATTCACCTGACCTGAGTCCCTGTGACTTCTTTTTATTTCGAAGGCTTAAGAAAATGCTTTCTAGAAATAAGTATACGTCTAGAAATTCTCTTGGCAGCGCTATTTATCAGTGTCTCCAATAGATACCAAAAGAAGACTATTTATCTACTTTTCGCGACTGGGTAAAAAGGTTACAAAAATGTGTTTCAGTAAAGGGGAAAACTTTAAAGGTTTGTAATAAAAATATGTTTGATAAAACGTAGCACTGAAGTAATCCGAACCCAGTGACAAAACTTTTTGCAGGACCCTCGTACATGCTAGTTTAACCGCGCTTGTTTGCATGTCCCCTTTGTTTGCATGAGCGGCGAGTTCAAACTGAACCAAATAATCTCGCCAACTGTATTTTCCATCGTACTGCGCTACCTGAATTGTATCGACTGACCTATTTGCACCGTTGGTATTTGCGGATCTAGCGGACATCGGAAAATGTGGGAACTATCTGCGGTTATGTGGCGAAATTGACCTTTCCCGATATGAATCGAAACTATTATACCTATCCATACTTTGGCCACGATCACTACATATATTAGTAGTCCTGCTCGGGAAAGGAATAGGAGCGCTTGCGCTTTGGTCGCGAGCACGATCTCTCTGCTCGCTAGAATTTCTACGTGGGCCTACGTCTACATTCCCTCACTTTGCTGTTATGGCTGCTTACGCTGTTTGCATTGAGAAGAATTGTTTTTATTTTGTTCCCCGGGGTTTATATTTTGTACCGGGACTGAAGTTTGAGCTGGTTCACCTACATGCTCATGTCGTCGGGGCAAACAAAGTAGGACTTCACCGCTGGGGGAACCATTGGCAAAGGGTTCGTCGAAGGTGAAGGACGGGAAACTGGTACCGAGAACGGGGCTGGGCGGGAGATTCGTCCTTCACCTGACGCTGCAAACCCTTGATCTCTGACATTGACAGTTTCCCTAATGAGCCTGGGCTCATCTACATTAGTAGTACCAGGATCATCACAAGAATAAATAAAATTGACACAACAAGGGTGGGTAATTTTCTGTGACTGACCTGACGTAATAGCAGTGTTTGAATATACTCGTATAATTATCTTATTTCACTCACTTGAAAGAGGAAATTCCCCAAATTGGTCACTAGTTCCGCGCGTGCAATAGGAGTCCTCGATTGCAGCGATCTCATTGGCCGTCAGATTCCTTGACCGAAAGACATATGGCGGCCTCCATGAAAAATCAAAACATAAAAGAAACATTTGACTAGAATTAAGCTTACTAGCGGGAACTAGGACTTTTTCCACGGCATAGACTTAATATATGGATGGAAACTAATTGAGGGAAACCGGAAATAGGATGTGACATGAGCGTGTGTGTAAATAACTGGAAGGTAAACACGAAAGTATTCTGTCTGACATCTCACTGACTATTCATGCAAGTAAGGGATGTTTCAATTGCATGTGTTTTCACGACTTTAGGGAAGTAACGCCTTGTATTAAATGGTAAGCCAGTAATTCATGTTTTATGTTTGTATATTTTACTAATCACCATAGTAAATGCTGATGATAACTTAGTAAAATGTACTTTTTTCTTAGTGATTTAATGGACAGTCCATATTACTAAAATACCTAATAAATGTCACTATATATATATATATATATATATATATATATATATATATATATATATATATATATATATATATATATATTAGTGAAAAAACCAATTAAGAGATAATGAAAATAAGTGGAGTAAATGTAGTTGTTTAATTTTTCGTTAGCGCTTTCACAGCTAATGCTGATCTTCAGACAAACATATTGAAAAAAAAATAAAAAATAAATAAATATTTTTTTTTTCAGTGGAATATAAAAGAGGATCTTACATGAATGTCATTTAATATGAAATTTATGAAACGAGTTTGGGTAATTTTGGTATTTTGCTAGATTTAGCAAAATACCGAAATTATCCAACGAGCTTCATAAATTTCATATTCAATGACCACGAATGTAAGACAGATTCTGTTTATCACATGACGCTTGCAATGACAAAAATGCACAAAATATATCATATAAGCATATAAGATAACGGCTTTCCATAGCTAAACGGAACAACTCACTACCAAAGATTCAATAGTACTACACACACACACACACACACACACTAAAAAAAACAACAAAAAAACAACAAAAAAAAAAAAAAAAAAAAAACAGCAGCTCGCTTATTATTTGATAACTACCGAAAGTAACCAAAACCAAGATAAATATACCATGTTTTACTTCATTAAACTGTAGGAATTAATGATGATCTTTATTTGAGCTAATAAATATTTCATTTGAATAAATGAATTCAAAAATAAATATTATCTTTAACATCATTCAGCGAGTCAATAAGTCACTGAGAATCAGCAGGGAAATCCCCCGATGTCAGCTGTCGTATTTAAAGGTCATTGACCTTGGTCAATACAGTTTATACGGTGGTTGCTACACCCAAGTAAATGACATATTTCAAAAATATAAAACCTTTTAACTGTAGTTTGGATCTCAATTTGACAAATTTATTGACCTGTTATCCTCCAATGCTTTTCTGGAGGAGCGAACATTTTTTTCATTGACTGACGACATCGATGTTGAGTGCCTATAAATATGTTGCCGGGAAACATCGAATTTTAACCACCATGAATATTTTTGGTGGCCGTGCCATTCACGTTGTGATTGTGTTGTGCCTTTCCCTTCCATCGGTCTGACATTTATCGTTTATCTCAAAAGTATCTAAAAATTGAAGGCAGGATCTGTTTCAAAGTGAAAGTTGTATCGGCGAACACGGACACCATCTTGGTTGCTATCAGTAAGCGGAGGAATACGAATATTAATGAGGGTAATTAGGCTAACCAGTGGGAAGCCTTGAAGGTGTCATTACACGTATGGGTAAATGATTTTTATGACATGGGTTATTTCACCGAATAACTCGACAGTCATGGGATAAATCTTATTACGAAGAAACATAAATCTGATTAGAAAAATATGTGAGTTATATTCGCATACACAGCTATGTCATTACGTAGTGTTAAAAAATACGTGTGTCGGCTGTACGAAGTCTCCCCGTACTTCATGACAGTGCAGTCTTCATTATGCCCCCAACTTCAAAGAACTTGCAGGGCATATTGCTTTGGGCTTGTCCATCTGTCTGTCCGTCCGTCCGTTCGTTAGTTACGCTTTTTCGTGCATATTATAACTTTAGAACCGTGCATGCTAGTTTTTTTTTTTTTTTTTTTTTTTTTTTTTTTTTTTTTTTTAATTTTATACATGTATTTCTCATGAAAAACAAAATAACCCGTACTTATATCTTATCAGGGTTATGCCTCTTTCTTGAGTTATATATCGGCCCCTTTGCAAATAAAAAACAAAACAAAAATGCAATGAAATCTTGTATGCAAAATATCTCAAAAAACTATTTCAGCTATGATATTGAAGCTTAATATGCTGATAGCGGATGATCTAGATGATCTGATCAACTTTTTTTTTATCCATTTTTCTTGAGTTACAACCCTTTGAAAATTTGACATTTGAATATTGTAAGTAAGGTATCTCAAAAGCTGTTCTAGCTAATGCCTTGAAATTTTACAGACTGATAAGGAATGATGAGTAGATGAGTTGACCAACTTTAAAAAAAACTTTTCAACATATTTCTGGAAATTTGGCTTTTTGAAAATTTGGGCATTTTAAACTTGTAAGCAAAATATCTATGTAAAAATTTAAGATATTGTCTTGAAACTTGACTGGCTAATCGGGGATGATAAGTGGATGACCTGATTAACTTTCGAAAAAAAAAAAAAAAAAAATGAAAAGAAAAAATCTTGTGCTACTGCCTTTTGCAAGTTTGGGCATTTTAACCATGTACGCTAGACATCTCGAAAACTATTTGACTTATTGTTTTGTAACTTGATATGCTGATAGGGGATGATAAGTAGATGACCTGATTAACTCTGAAACAAAATTGGATTTTTTTTTCTTACGGCCCTTTAAAAATTTGGGCATTTTAACCTTGTAAGCAAGATTTCTCAAAACTTCTAAAGCTATTGCCTTGATTAAATTTAACGTCAATATACTACTGGTAAAAACGTTTTGACCTGATACAGATGGTCAACATTGTTCATGGCTATGAGGATATAAAACCTAAAAAGTTCTTCGATTTCAATGATAATTGTACCAGGGGTTATATATTTAAGATAAACAAACCCAAATGTAGGAAATCCTTAGGACTGAACAGTTTCCCTTTGAGATGCATAGATAACTGGAATCACCTCGATGAAGACATATTTTGTAGTTTGTAGTGATTCGTTTATGGATTTTAAAAAAGACTGGTTAAAGCAATGCAACCAGACAGATTCAGTCTGGTTAACATTTACTAGACATTTAATTGGAACCGTAAAAACACGTTATAGTATAGACAGAGTCAACAAGCTACTCAGCAAAGAACGAAGAATAAAAGAAGCTTAACATGCAGATAGGGGATGGTAATTAGATAACCTTATAAACTTTTGAAAAATTCCAAAACAAAACGTTTTTCTTGATTTATGGCTCTTTAAAATTTTGGGAAGTTTTAAAAAGCCATAACTCATAAGCATGATATCTCCATAACTATTTAAGCTATTGTCTTGAAACTTGACAGGCTAATAGTGGATGATTGATTGTATTTGGGTTTAACGACACGTCAACCTTTGTGGGTCATTTTATGTCGTCTCCCAGAGAAAGGGAGAAAAGAGATAGAAGAGATGGTAGAAGAGATAAAAGTGAGTGACAGGGAAAAAAGAGGAACGGGAATTAAAGCGAAGAAACAGGAGAAATAAAACCATTCCCTCTCTATCCTTACCTGCTACAAGGATAGCAGGACTTGCCGAGCTGTAAGCCAATATCAGTTGGACGCCCCGGTGAAGTAAGATAAACAATACATTCGCAACACACGACCCCAACTTCCCACCTCCTAATAGCGGATGATAAGTATATGAAAAACAAAAAAAAAAAACGGAAGTTTTCTTAAGTTATTGCCCTTTGAAAATTTTGGCATTTTAAACTGGTGAGCAAGATATCTCGGAAACTATGTGAGCTGTTTTCTTGAAACTTAACAGGCTCATTGGGAATGATAAGTAGATGACCTGATCGGCTTATAAAAAAATCGCAAGTTATTCTCCATGAAAACATAATTTGTGGGTACTCTTTAGAAGCACCTTGCCGTGGGGAAATTATAAATACCACAACATATGTTTTCATGGGGATATAAGAAAATTAATCTGTACTTTTATTTGAAAAAGTGCCTTTTTTCTGGCTTTTTTTTATCAAATTTCTTCACCTTTATTGACCAAAATCTAGCAAGTGCCAAACAGATAGCTTAGTATTTCGCTTTTGTACAACTTGCCTATCGAAATAAAACGTGGAAAAATGATTCTTAAAAAAAAAAAAAAGAAAAAAAAAAAAAAAAAAAAAAATCCTATTAGTCGAATATAAAAATTCTTCTCGATCATCAGTAACAAGAGGCAGAAGTACTGATGATCGATTATAATCAATTAATTATGTTTCACTGTGATGTTTCACTGATAAGGTAGAATTTTTCGGCTATATCAGAATTAAAAGCGAGGCTTTGATCTAATGAAACAAGTTTAAGCCTCTCCATTACAAAAACACGCCCATTCAAATATATGGAAAATATCACTTCCCAAAACTGAAATTTTCAGATAAAAAAAACTCTGATATTTTCATACTTCTGCTCAAAACATAGATTGTGGGTACTCGTTAGAACCGCTTCGGTTAGGCTGTTCTAATGAGTACCCACAATCTAGCTCGTTAGAACCGCTTCGCTTAGGCGGTTCTAACGAGTACCCACAATCTATGTTTTGAGCAAAAATAAGAAAATAATGTATACCCCTGTGAAGCCCAATTTTACTATATAAAAGTGGGATTTAAGGGGTTCATTATATAGGCATGTTTTCGTGATGAGTACTTATTTCTGCTCACCATTCCTCTGCTGCAGGTCGTTTTGTTTGTTTTTAGCCTTTGGCATACAAGATAATGGGAAGAGTGGGCCTGAGATGACATGGAAGCAGCTGACAGATAATTGCAGAGAGTGGAAGCTCTTGACTATCGACCCTCAAAATAGATATACCTGGAGATCTGGTGGGAGATGCGGGCAGCACACTAGCTACCTGGTGCATACCAGCTACCTGGAAGGGGACCCATTGATGTGGATATTGCTCTTGTACCTGCACGTTAAAAAATCCAAATGATGATGATGATGGTGATTTCATGTCGGTTATTGTTGCTCTCCCTTTGTGTGTTGTCATTATTTGTTCCTCATCTCTTCTCCTTTAGATGCTCTCTCTGCTCTCTCTCTCTCTCTGAGACGGAACGTACCTTCAGACATGTTCTCCAAGCAAAGATTCAGATCAATCATCTGATCAAAATCTTTACTTGGCGCATTGTGGACATCCAATGATAAAAACTTTATTTGTGTGGTCAGTGAAGACTGATCCGACTGCGTGGATACGCAGGCTGATTGGAGTCTTCGTTAGACGCACATGTAAGAAGGTACATTTTCTCACGTTGCGAGTCATATACATGTTCGATGAGTTGAAGACTGCAGTCTTTCCATGCTGATTCCAGATGTTTCTTATATAAAGTGTTGTCGCATACTGCTTGTACCAGCCTAGTGATTATTATCATATAATATACTAACAGGCCTTTCTCTCGGTGTACCTGCCCGAAGATTGTTAAAAAGATATGGCTTGCCGAAAACACTGTATCCCATAAGCCCGAATAATAAATCTCCGATTGTGTACACCAAGTTGTCACACTGTAAGATACCGTAATAAGACTTCTGACAAACGATTTTAATTGACAATGACAATGATACAAAAGATTTCAACTGGCAATGATATATATAAGAGAGAGAGAGAGAGAGAGAGAGAGAGAGAGAGAGAGAGAGAGAGAGAGAGAGAGAGAGTCTGCCTTGTCCTTATCTATAAAATGAATCCGACTTGTCATATTGTACAATAAGAATCTCCCAAATGGCTTTGTTATAGATTGAACACAAAACGAAAGTCGATATAAATGGGGGATAACTGGAAAATAAAGTAAGAGGGTTGTCATTATTGTACACGGCACTCCTTCTCTCCTATTGTATAATCCTACAAAGTCTCGTTTAAATATTTCAAACGGTTTCCTAGTTATAGACTAAAAACGAAAACAGTCGATATAAAAAGGAATATCTGGAATACAAACAAAAAAACAAAAAAAAAAAAAAAAAAAAAAAAAAAAAAAAAAAAAACGGTGAGTTGTCATTCTTGTACATGGCGCTCCGCCTTGCCCCATTCTATGGTCCTGTAAAGTATCATTAAAATAGTTCAAGCGTTTTGGGAGTTTTAGATTGAAAACGAAAATCGTCTGTATAAAAGGTGGGCATAACTGAAAAACAAAAGCGCAAGAGTTGTCATTTTTGTACATGACACTCGCCCTCTCCCTATTCTATAATCCTACTAAATATTATTGAAATTTTTGAAACGGTTTCCAAGTTACAGACTGAAAACATATAATTGGGAAATAACTCAACACAAAGGGGCAATATACGTTTCAAATGGTTCTCGAGTTATAGACTGAAAACATCACGAAAACATGCCTATATGATTTTGACCGCCTTAACCCCCACTTTTATACAGTAAAACTGGGGTTTACAGGGGTATACATTATTATTCTTGTTTCTACTCAAAAATATAGATTGTGGGTACTCATTAGAACCGCCTCGGCAAGGCGGTTCTAACCAGTATCCACAATTTATGTTTTTAGCAGAAATACGAAAAAAATATCAGAATTTTTATCTGAAACTTTTCAGTTTTTGGAGGTGAAATTTTCTATATATTTTAATAGGCGTGTTTTTGTAATGACGAAAAAGAATCGATATAAAATGGGATAACTGGATAACAAAAAAGGGCGAGAGTTATCATTCTTAAACATGCAATTCCATAATTCCGCCTTGCCCCAATCTATAATCCTACCAAATAATATTATCACTTTGTTGAGCTCCAACAAGCTCATTATACAACAAGTCAGACAACCCAGAACATTAAACACAAAATCAACTTTGACAGAGTTCACACTGTATACAAGCATCTTCTTTCCCAAGATCTACTTCACACAGTGAACATTTAAGACACTTCTTGTGTGTCACTTTATAACTATGTTCAGTTCTGATTTTAGGGGTGTCTGCACTTTATTTATTCCACTTTTGTCAGAAATACCTATACTTTATGTACATAGTATAGACCCTGGTCAAGTGTTTAAAATGCTTTTTGTCAACACCTGTCGCAGAACTCAACTCAGGACCACTCGATTCCCAGCCAGACACAAGAATTATCATTTGCACAATCAAACGTATTGATAAAGAAAGACGCAATGAACGGTGAAAGAAATAGCAAGAAACTTCAAGCGCTTGTTTGTTGTACGCTCTTCACATAAGAAAGTTACTATGTGATTTGTTCAATCAGACATATTTTACTAGAGTTCAAGGAGTGTTTGTAAGAGGTGAGAAAGCAATTATAATCTAAATACCAATTTCAAAAAAGAATGCATCCCAGGGAGGTACGTAAAATTTCTCCTCCGGGTCAGAAGGGAACCATTTTAGTATAAACCTGTCTGGCCATGCTCATGTCACAATTAAATACTCCAAATACAGTTAACGCCTGGATGTAAAACCTTACTGTGTTTAAATTATTTTAGAGCGTCTGTCCAAAAACGTATATATTACGGAGAATTGGCCTACAGGACAAGTATAATACTTATGGATATATTATTTATTACGTTTGATCTCCTAATGTTCCTGTCAAGTGTTCTCCTTTGTGATCAGTTTGGCAAAAAAAAAAAAAAAAAAAAAAAAAGAGTTAGAGTGGCACGTAACATACTTCTCATTCCGCACTTTTGCGAACCGCTTAAAAATATTAAAATATCTTCTCGCCGAATAAAACCATTTCATAAACGTTAAGCATAAATATCCAAGAAGTCCATGCAGATCTGCTGCTACAAATTCAACCGTATCATTTAAAAAAGTAATGTGAATTTTTCAAAGCATGTGTTTTCATCAATGTTAATTGTTGAGGTCACATCTGATGCACAATTAAACTCTTTCTTGACGTTAATCTATTTCTGCATAGCACCAGATAAAAGGCATAGAAAATCATACATGTTGCATCAATAAAATCAGTTAGAAAAAGATATCTTCACTTGGATTCAAGAAATGTTACTCAGGGTAAGTTTTAATAGATGGATATTTCTTTATTTCCTCCCAGACAGGAGAGTATGATATACAAACTTTAACTATAACAATAAATAATATACGCATATATACATATCAGAATAGGGCGAAAGAAATTGAGCTGAGTTTCTATAGCTACATATACGCACATATACATATACACATACATATTCTTACACTTATACATACATATACGTCAAAGATATTTAATGTATGACTTATATTTGAAGGTACTACATATTCAAAATATGAATACCTATACGCATACGCATATGCACATAGTAATATTAGACAAATAAACAATGCATACATATATATACACACATACAAAGGTTCGCATATACATAAAACACTTCAGAGCATTATTTTCTTGTAATAAAACAATTTGTGTACATACGAGGGATGTTCGAAATGAATTGCTTATTTCTATCTGGAGACTTCAAATTTCAAGATAGCCCAAAAGTACTCATTTCATGCCCTCGAAGTACTCCTCGTGGCTAGAAATGCAAAGTTTCAGCCGATGTATCCACTTCTTGAATGCGTCACGGTACGCTGATTTGGGCACAGTAATAAGGTACTGATGAATGGCAGATCCAAGTGTCTGTCGGGACTGGTATTTCTGCCCAGCAAGGAATGCTTTCAATTTCGGAAACAAAAAGAAATCACATGGGTCAAGGTCTGGGGAATACGGGGGTGAGGCAAAACAGTTACTTTTTCTTTCTTCAAAAACGCCGTAACTATTGCGGAGGTATGAGCTGGGGCATTGTCATGTAGAAGACGGACATGTTTGGAACCAGTGGCAGGGCGTCGTTTCTGAATACTTTTTCAGTTTCTTCAGTACTACGTCTTTGTAGTACTTTCCGGTGATGCTTTTGCCCTTTTTCACTGGCATTTTTATTGCGACTCCTTCACCAGAGAAGAAGATTGCATACAAAACCTTCTTTGTACTCAAGGAAAGTTTGGCAATTATTGGGCGTTTGCTGTGTTTAGTGGCCCAGATCTTATTGCTAACCTTTCTGACGGACTCAAAATAATGGACCCAGGTTTCATCACCTGTGACGACATTGGCAAACTGCTTTTTGTCATATTTTGGAAACATTTGAAGCAGCTTTTTGGCCACTTTAACCCGTTGCCTCTTTTGCTCGTCAGTCAACAGATGTGGCACCCATCTAGCAGAAATCTTTCTGACTTTCAAATGCTTCTTCAAAATAAGGTGAACCGTTGATAGTGATATGCCTACCTTTCGTGCAATATCACGAACTGTAAATCTGGCATCTTCAATGATTTCCTTTATTTTGGAAACGATTTCTTTACGAGATGCAGATTTTGGCCTACCTGACTTCGGTGCATTTTTGATGGACTCTACACCAGACTCAAATTTCTTTTTCCACCGCCGAACTGTGTCATAAGACACACAAGAAGGGTCATCAGCTTCTTCAAAGAACAACCAAGTTTTGAGCGAGCTTTGATGTAAGCCCGTATTTCATCTTTTTTGTCGACGCTTCTACCAACCATTTTTACTGCAGTGGTCAATGACTGCATGTATTCAAATTGCAAATTTTATGTCTTACACTTAATCTAACATGTACATTTATACACCATTGTGTAAATATTGAATAGCCCTTTACAGGTATGTATTGGTTTTTATCGTGCCCCACGTGGATATCGAGCTAGAGGACAATAAGCAATTCATTTCGAACATCCCTCGTATGTGTGCATTTTCCCTGTCTTCGTTTCCTTATCGGAACGAGATGAAAATGCAATCCATGCAGATCTGCTGTGCATATTTTATATTCAGCATTGTACAACGTTTCTGCCAGTAACACAGCTGTATATTTATACCTGTATTCTGTACTGTACTAATGTTAGTACGATGTTAGGACGATGTGTCAAGCACAAGGATGATTGTTTCCCCTTTCTTAGTTTCCAAGTTATGCCCCTTTGATTATTTTTTCCGGAATCTTGTACGCGACATAATTCAGTAAGAATTAGGGATATCATCATGCAATTTTATAGAAATATGCATTTGGTCAGGACGACGTGTCGCGCACAAGAATGATTGTTCCCCTTCCTTAGTTTTCATGTTATACCCCTTTGATAATTTTTTTTCCCCAAACATTCTTGTACGCACCGCAACTCAATAACAGTTGGGGATATCTTCATGCATTTTTTTAGAAATATGTATTAGGTTAGGACGACGTGTCTCGTACAAGATTGATTGCTCCACCTTTCTAGTTACCAGGGGTCGGAGCTGTTAATTATTATTCCATAACTACCCATATGCAAATTAATTGTTTAGGCTATTCTCATTCAATCCATAATGCCATAACTCTTTGAAATATTTAAATGAAATTTTGTAGGAAAATATATATAATGATGGGGCAATATATAATGAGCAAGAACCACAACTCTGGTTTACTCATGTCCTGAATTATTTGACCTATAACTAAATATTCTTTTCCTTCTCTAATTCCTCAACCATTTTAAATATTTTAACGAAACTTAATGGTAGTGTGTATATTGCCAAGGGAATACATTATTACCAAGAATGGTAACTCTAGTATACTCAGTTTATAAATTATTTCTCTTCTTTGACTTTTGCATTTCTCAGCATCTGTGCCACTTCATCCTGGAAGTTTTTTTTTTTTTTCTTTTTTTTTATCTATACTAACAGTACTTAATATGTTAATTGTTTTAATATAGGTGCAATCAGTTGCTATTCCTGTTTGTCTGTCTGTCCATCTTTTGGCCATACACATAGTGTACATTGGTAACAATTCCTTTAAAATGTTGGCCCCACTGTCTTAGCAAACGAGCATATAATGCGCCGCTTGTGAAGGCCTTGTTCTCAAATTTTGCAGAAACTATTGGAAAATTGTGTAATAAAATCATACCGAACCAAACTTATTACGCAACTTTTACACTATCCCAATTTTCCATCATACTACGCTCAAAACCTGCTGAAATTAAATTTTAGCTTAATATCTACACTTATTCGGGCTATCATCATGATAACAAACTTGTGCAGTATAAATACTATCCTTCATGGCTTTAGTGATGCAAATTTTCTTTTTCAAAAGGAAATTGACAATCATTTTAATTTATGTTCCATAGATATATTTTGGCTGTTGTTTTAGAATCGACTCTATGAGGCGGTTTTGACAGATACCCACAATCTGAGTTTTCTATAGATATAAGAAAAGTTCTGTATATCCTTTCAAACCCAACTTTTCTCCATATAAGGTGAAATGCCGAGATGCTCATTTCCTGGCCTTGTGGTTGTTAACCCCACAATGTAGTATTTTTAATTTATATATTTTTTAACTTTATCATGTGTCTGGCACATTGACTAAAAGAAGCTGTACAGTATTGTGAGGTTCTGTCTTGTATTTTGCTATTTCATAAAAAATCATTCCCCCTCTACCCATAACTGCTGCATGGATAGCAGGCCTTGACCAACTGTAAGCCAATATCAGTTTATGGGTAGAGGGGGAATGATTTTATTTACTCTGTTTCTTCACTTTTTCAAGTTTTCTGGTTTCTGCAACATACCCTGTTCCTACTGTCAACAATGAATATCAGGGCTTGAAATTTATCAAGTAGAAAAAAAAGAACATTTGAATACCCTGGTGTGTGTAGCAAAGGAACGTGAACACCACCTCAATTCTGTCATTCTTGCCCATAATGCTCCTACTTGACTTGATATATGTTCCTGCCAAATGATACCAAATTATCTCAAACGTTTTCTCTGTTTATGTGTAAGTCAAGTTAAAAGCTAAAACTTTGAGATGAAATGATAATACAAAAGTTTTGTAGTGTTGTATAAGACATTGGCGTGTATGTTTTCGGAATGTAACATGTAGTTTAGGAATTAAAAGTGGTACCCGGCAATTACGGCTGTGGGTAGCTGATGCCAAAGTCCAGCTTGCTCGACAATGCTTTTGTAACTTACCTTAATGTAACGTTTAAAACAAAGCAATACTTCAGAAATGCCCTTTATATCACCAAACAAGAAGAAGAAGGAGCAGCAGAAAAAGAAGGTATAGATGAAGAAGACGAAGAAGAAAACATATACATCAAACGCTGCAATTGCTAATGGCTTGCAATGGCTTGCAATAAATTTAATTTCAATCTTATCTTTTGCATGGTACATTGCTTAATACACTGTAAATATTCTATAGTTTTCGCCTCCCAGTGCCGAACCATATGTTTGAAACAAAGGCGGGACGCTCCAATCCTTGCGCAATCAGTGAAACCTTGGCCAGTATGACTTCCGTACCCCAACTATCGGGACTACGCAAAATATATTGAATGTGTGGTGTCTCCGCAGCAGATTAAACGACTTAAACTTTAACGTACTGGTTACTCGATTTAACAAGAGGCTCTGTGAGCCTAAACCGCTCACCTTAGAAACTTAAATTTAAACAACTCACATACTTGACTTCTAAACGTGCTAAGGGAATCTTTCAATTGCACATGATAATTTATGCTACCCACCAAGGTAGTTCAACTTACTAATATCTCCCTTTTATAACTAGTGGCGTCTTATCATAAAGAACAAAAATATATATGGTTTAGGGGTGGGGACCTGAACGGTTTCTTAGATATAAAGCCTTTAATGAAGTGAAGGGGGTAGGGCATATCCCCGGGGAGCATAAAGTCTGTAACTGAATGCGTCTTATCATAAGGGACAACATTATATATGATTTAGAGGTGGGGTTCTGAACGGTGTCTGAGATATTAAGCCTTATAAGAACTGGAGAGGGTAGGGCTTTGTGTCAAGAGACAACAGGTTGGTGTCAATGGATGTGTCTTATCATATGGAACAAGAATATATATGGGTTAGGGGTAGGGATCTTAAGGATTTACGAGATATTAGGTCTTTATGAAGTGAACGGGTGGACCATGACTCTGCTTTACCCCTAGCCCACCCCGGGTGTGGTCAATCTGGACCCCAGGGACACGATTGACAGGATTTATGTAGGAGACCACTAAACATTGCTACATACTAAGAATGTTACCTCTGGGCCTCACGGGTTCAGAGAAGAAGAATTTTTGTAGAGTCTTTAGCTATGTAGCTCTTTCTAAACAAATGACTCCCTGGGGTGTGGTCAGTTTGGACCCCAAGGGCTTGATTGGCAGGATTTATGTAGGTGACTAATAAACATTGCTACGTGCTGAATATTTTAGCTCTTGGCCTTATGTTTTCAGAGAAAAAATTTTTTTGAAGGTTTATTAGCTATATAGCTCTATATAAACAATGCCCCCTGGGGTGTGGTCAGTTTGGTCAGTTTGGAGCCCCGCCACTGGGCTTGATTGGAAGACAGTATGTAGGAGATCATTAAACATCGCTAAACAGTAAATATGTAAGTCGTGGGTCTTATGGTTTCAGAGAAGAAGATTTTTGAAGTTTTTTCCCTTTTTTACGTCTATGGGAGCTAATGAGCCCGTGGACGTGGCCAAATTAGACCCTAGGGACATGGTTGACAGGATTTGTGTGGGAAACCACTTAACATAGCTACATACTAAATATCTTACCTCTGGGCCTCATCGTTTGAGAGAAGAAAATTTTGAAGGTTCTTTTGCTTTTTAGAGTGTAATGTAAATAAATACCCCCTCCCCTGGGGTGTGGCCGATTTGGCCCCCGGGGTCTTAATCGGTAGGATTTATGTTAGGGACCACTAAACATTGCTACGTACTAAATATGTAATCCGTGGGCCTCATGGTTTCAGAGAAGAAGGTTTTTGACGTTTTTTCCCATTATAAGTCTATGGGAGATAATGAGCCCCTGGGCGTGGCCAGTTTGGACCCAAGGGGCATGGTTGGCAGGATTTATGTAGGTGACCACTAAACATTGCTACATACAAAATATGTAAGCCGTGGGCCTCATGGTTTCAGCGAAAATTTTTAAGTTTTTCCGATTATAAGTCTGTGGGAGCTAATAAACCACGGGTTGTGGCCAATTTCGACCCTAGGGGTATGTCATATAATTATAATCGAGTTTTGGATTAACTTACAGGTACAGGGGCTACATCCACATCAGTGTCTCCTCCCTCTCCCCTTCGCCTCCCCCCGACCTCCCCCCCTCCCCCCCCCCCCGCCTACTCCCTTCCAGACAGCTGTCTTGAAAGAGAGGTGGCGTGAAGAGAGGACTGGTAGCAGCGCCTTGCACTTTTTCCAGGTTTTTTCACACGTGTTGTGGTTGAAAGTTCACAGCCAGCTGCTGCTGAGAGCATGTCTCTTAGGTAGCAAAAGGAAGCTGCCACCTACAGCTTGTCAGGTCCGACCTTGACTTCCTTCTGTGGTCTGCTGTCCAAGGGGCTGCAGTTCCCTAGTACCATGTACATCTATAGTTATGGTCCTTTGTCAAGCGCTTGAGCCCACTGCATTTCTTGTGCACCCACTGCTTGCAGCCGTTGCAGAAGGTGCTATTGCTGCCCAGTGCGACAGACGGAGCATGGAAAATCGCCATCACTCTGCAGGAGGTCCAGGCCCGTACCGCAGACCATCATCTTCGTCTTTCCTACATTTACTCTCAGTCCTTTCTTTTCCATTGCTTCTTTCCAAGTCGAGCCTCCTAACACATTCTTCAAGCAAATCAGCGATTATAACAAGGGGCATGGTTGACAGGATTTAGCCCCTAGGGGCATGGTTGACAGGATTTGAAGTATTGAAGCTCCGGGCCTCATGGTTTCAGAAAAGATAATCTTTGAAGTGTGTTTTTTTTTTGTTTGTTTTGTTTTTTCGTTTTCATTATAGGTCTATGGGAGCTAATGAGTGGTGTATAATAGGCTACCCTTTGTCATTTTGAGGAAAAATGCACTAAATGACCTATGACCTTGCACAGACACAACTCAAGGTCATATCAGGTGGCACCGGCCCTGAAGTTGATGGGTAGAGATCACTAATCAATACTAGCAATGGTGCTTTCATTAACATTCTGACCTACCTGGGTCAAAATTTAAAATTTTAACCACTAGCCAAAGCAATATTGTTAGCTTTTTTTTTCAGTATTTAAATTAACTCGTTGCACCGCTGCGGTACAGAGTTTCAACACCTAATCGGAATCGAGTGCTCCTAAAATAGCCTTGGTTATGTTTGAAAGAGCATTGGTCGGGCTTAAGTCAGCCTATGGCTATATGCGTTCAAAGAAACATAGGTTTTCAGCGCAAACTACTGGAAAGAAACCAATAATTTCCAAACATTTGGAATATTCAACTTTTTTCGCTGTTTCTAAGCAAAATCCTATCGTATATTCGGCCGCCCGTGAGCGTGCCGAAAATAGATCCTACGTAGGAGATAATAAGACCTACGTAGGAGATAACTCCTACTTAGCTGATGATAACTCCTACGTAGGACTTACTTACACCTACGTAGGACTTATCAACACCTATGTAGAACTTACTAATTCCTAGTTTTTTTTTTTTTTACCTAAAATCGTACACAACAGGTGGAGGTAATATGCAATTCTAACTATAATCGCTCGTGGTCTTTTATGCAGTCCATTCCGTCAATATTTCAGTGCGCATGCTCAACTTCTTTTCGGGGAAGGAATGCAAGAAGCATGTTGCCATTTATATGCCATTATATGTAAATATTATACGCATGTTAACTGATTTATTCGGAATAAAATATGTTTAAACCACCCCTTAACGAGTCTAGAACTTGTCCTTTTGTTCAAGTTTATCTTTGACCTACAGCTTATATGAGCTAACAGTGTGGGTTCTTGCGAGACTGCGCGAATGCACAGATAAGCTGATCCTTTGCTTTTTGCATATACAATGGAGACCGTTTTCCAATGATTATACTATGCCCGATTTCTTAGACTGTTAAGCACTAGCATTTTTCTTACGACATGAAAGCCGTAACAAAGGACTGAAGCATATCTGAAAAAGTTTCCCGCCTTCCGTGAGATTCGAAACCGGCCTGTCCGGATAAAAATCAAATGCTCTAACCACTGAGCCAAAGTGTCGACTCCCTGACGCAGTTGTCAGAGAGTGAATATAACCCTACAAGCTATGCGTAATCTGCCAAAGCAGATAATCGAAGATAGGAGTGCTAGGCCGTAACACTCTGCCTTTTAAAGGAAGTCATCATTTATGATGACGCAAAGCCGTTTTCGGCGAAATAAAGTCCTAGCCCGGACGATCCCTCATCTTACGACATAAAAGCCGTAACAAAGGAATAAAGCATATCTGAAAAAATTCCCCACCTTCCGTGGGATTCGAACCCGGTCTGTCCGAATAAAAATCCATTGCTCTAACCACTGAGCTAAAGAGTCGACTCCCTGACGCAGTTGTCAGTGAGTGAATATATACCTACAAGCTATGCGTAATCTGTCAAGGCAGATAATCGAAGGTAGGAGTGCTAGGTCGTAATACTTTCTTTAATTCTGACAGCAAATGGCGATTTGTTTTCACTTTGTTATATAACAGGGTGTTCAATTATTTTAAACATCATGTTTACTATGTTTCCATAAATACGAGGTATGTTCGAAATGAATTGCTTATTGTCCTCTAGCTCGATATCCACGTGGGGCACGATAAAAACCAATACATACCTGTATAGGGCTATTCAATATCTACACAATGATGTATAAATGTACAGGTTAGACTAAGTGTAAGACATAAAATTGCCATTTGAATACACGCAGTCATTGACCACTGCAGTAAAAATGGTTGGTAGAAGCGTCGACAAAAAAGATGAAATACGGGCTTACATCAAAGCTCGCTCAAAACTTGGTTGTTCTTTGAAGAAGCTGATGACTGAAATTTCTACTGCTTTTGGACCTTCTTGTGTGTCTTATGACACAGTTCGGCGGTGGAAAACGAAATTTGAGTCTGGTGTAGAGTCCATCAAAAATGCACCGAAATCAGGTAGGCCAAAATCTGCATCTCGTAAAGAAATCGTTTCCAAAATAAAGGAAATCATTGAAGGAGATGCCAGATTTACAGTTCGTGATATTGCACGAAAGGTATACATATCACTATCAACGGTTCGAACAAGCATTTGAAAGTCAGAAAGATTTTTGCTAGATGGGTGCCACATCTGTTGACTGACGAGCAAAAGAGACAACGGGTTAAAGTGGCCAAAAAGCTGCTTCAAATGTTTCCAAAATATGACAAAAAGCATTTAAAAGTGCCAGTGAAAAAGGGCAAAAGCATCACCGGAAAGTACTATAAAGACGTAGTACTGAAGAAACTGAAAAAGTATTATCAAAAACGACGCCTTGCCACTGGTTTTAAACATGTCCGTCTTCTACATGACAATGCCCCACTCCATACCTCCGCAATAGTTGCGGCGTTTTTGAAGAAAGAAAAAGTAACTGTTTTGCCTCACCCCCGTATTCCCCCGACCTTGCCTCATATGATTTCTTTTTGTTTCCGAAATTGAAAGCAATCCTTGCTGGGCGGAAATACCAGTCCCGACAGGCACTTGGATCTGCCATTCATCAGTACCTTATTACTGTGCCCAAATCAGCGTACCGTGACGCCTTCAAGAAGTGGATACATCGGCTGAAACTTTGCATTTTTAGCCACGGGGAGTACTTCGAGGGCATGAAATGAGTACTTTTGGGCTGACTTGAAATTTGAAGTCTCCAGATAGAAATAAGCAATTCATTTCGAACATCCCTCGTAGCTTTATTTACTACATTTCCAAAAATAACTTTCTGGAACAGCATGTTTACAATAACATGTTGTTTATGTCCTTGGTTCTGGACTGAGTTATTTTTGGCATGTCATAGAACATTTGAAACTTTCTTGAAGGAACCTGGAAAATAAGGGATGCTTGTAGTAAATTCTTTTTCTAGAACGTTCTTTGATATTATATAAGGAGAAAAGACTTTCATCTGGGGATCTTTGTATGCTTTCACTGGAAATTATTCTATACTGGATTACTTTAACCTTTTATTCATTCTGGACTTAAATTCTGAATTCAGGAACTTTAAATCGTGGAATCCGAAACTGTTATTCAAAAAATTTGTTTTATAAATTCTCGTGGATTATTTCAGAGGGACTTTGTGACATAAACTTGAAAGGTACTGTTCACTTACATTATTTAGTTTTGAATCTTATCTTATTTTTTTTTGTGAATAAATATTGTTAATAATTTAAAGCTTGTTGCTGTTTCATTTTCATTTCTTTCTCGTTACGCCTGGTTCGTAACAGAAATTGGGGGATCGTCCAGGATCGAACATGTTCTTGAGCTAAAACAAGTTTGAGTTTTTTAAAGAAAACAAATATTGATTTAAAAAAAAAAAAAAAAAAAATATTTGTTTGCTATAAAACAAGTACTGACTTTAAAAAAAATCGGTAAATATAAAAAGAAAATTATTTGATAAAAAAAAGTATTGACTTTCAAAAAATATAATAATAATAAAAATAAAAAAGCAAGTGTTGACTTTTGGAAAAAATATCAGTAAATAAACTCTGATTGATAAATTTACTTGATAAAACCAGCAAAAAGCAATCATGTCATTTGACCTTCAAGCTTTTATTTCTGTGCCTTCGCAGGAGCTGTTAAATTTGACCAAAATGTCAGGTTTGTTGGACATTCCTGCTCATTATGAATTGACTAACGTCAACAAGTCCATGTTAAAACAGGAAATAAAAAATGTTTTGGCCCAATTTTTGGTTGATAATGATTTTTTTTATTCTTCTGCTCTGTCTCTTGTTCTCGTTACACAGACAGGTTTGCAAATGCGAGAACTTGAGATTCAAAAACAAATTGAACTTGAAAAAATAAGATTAGAACAAGAAAGACAAATGCACAAAGAAAGAATGGAAATGGAAGAAAGAGTTCAGAAAGAAAGAATGAAAATGGAAGAAAGAGTGCAGAAAGAAAGAATGGAAATGGAAGAGAAAGAGAAAGAAAAAGAAAGACAAATTCAGATAGAAATGGAAAAAATAGAGTTTGATACAGGATTAAGAATGAAAGAATTAGAAATGCATAATATGACGGTAAAACGGCAACCTTTAGACTCTGGTGCTCATTTTGACGTCATTAAACGCATCAGATTAGTTCCTCCATTTCAGGAAAAAGAGGTTGACAAGTATTTTCTTCATTTTGAAAAAGTAGCAGAAAATTTAAATTGGCTAAAAGAGCATTGGACCTTGCTTTTGCAAAGTGTTATAATTGGGAAGGCTCGAGAAATTTATACTCAGCTGACTGTCGAGCAGAGCTCCAGTTATGATACTGTAAAGGAATTAATTCTTAAGGCTTATGAGTTGGTCCCTGAGGCTTACAGGCAAAAAAAAATGTAGAATTTGCTAGAACTAAAGAACAGTTATTTGATAGGTGGTGCTCTTCGAAGAAAATTGGCTCTGATCATGAAAAACTTAGACAGCTCATGCTTGTTGAGGAGTTCAAAAGGTGCATAAATTCAGACATTAAGTCCTTTTTAGATGAGAAGCAGGTTGAAACTTTGGAAGCTGCAGCTCGACTTGCAGACGATTATGCTTTAACACATAAGGTATCATTTATAAATAAGTCAAATCCCTCTAGAAGACTATTTTTCCTACAATCAGGATCCATAGTCCCAGTAATCCATCTGACAATTATAGCCAAACATTTACTCCTAAACCCAAATCTTCTGGTGAAAACAAGGATCAAAATCCCTTATCTCAACCAATTTGCAATTATTGCAAAAAGAAACTTTGGAAGCTGCAGCTCGACTTGCAGACGACTATGCTTTAACACATAAGGTTTCATTTATAAATAAGTCAAATCCCTCTAGAAGACCATTTTTCCTACAATCAGGATCCAAACATAGTCCCAGTAATCCATCTGGCAATTATAGCCAAACATTTACTCCTAAACCCAAATCTTCTGGTGAAAACAAGGATCAAAATCCCTTATCTCAACCAATTTGCAATCATTGCAAAAAGACAGGTCATATTATTTCTGAATGCTTACATTTGAAAAGAAAGAAAGAAAAACAAGAGGGGCTTAAACCTATAGGCCTTACCTCTTTACGGTCAGAACCACAGTCATATGTTAAAGAGGAAGATCCTATCCAGACCGAAAGGCCTGAGGCTGATTCTGTTATGGAGATTTATGAACCATTCTTATCAGATGGTTTTGTGTGACTAAATAATGAATATGCCCAGTCTACCCCGATTAAAATCTTACGAGATACTGGAGCTTCTCAATCCCTTATTTTAGCAGATACTCTGCTTTTTTCTGAGAAGACTTCTTCTGGGACAAGTGTCCTTATTCAGGGTGTAGAGTGTGGATTTGTTAATGTTCCTCTTTATAACATTTATTTATCCTCAGACTTGGTGGCTGGTTTGTGGCTGTTGGTATTCGACCTTCTTTACCTTTTAAAGGTGTTCACTTACTGTAAGGCAATGACTTAACAGGAGATAAGGTTGTGGTAAACCCACTTCTGACTAACATACCTTGTATTGATCAGCCACCTGATCCCATTGAACAGGAAATCCCTGATCTTTACCCATCTTGTGCCGTTACGAGGGCCATGGCAAAGAAAGCAAAACAGAATGATGGGGACATTAATTTAACTGATACCTTTTTGGGTCAGTCTTTTAAACATAAGATTACAAATTCTCTTTCATCCGGCCTGTCTGACAAGCAGACAGACTTAAGTGACAAGTCAGAGTCCAGTCATTACTCTTCAATATTAAATGACCATGGTCAAGGTCATGACTTGGTGTCAAGGTCACAGCTTTGTAAGGAACAGCATAATGATCCTGAAATTTTGTCTTTACTTGAAAGGGCGTTTGATGAGAAAGAAATAGATCAAGTCACAGTCTGTTTCTATATCAAAAATGGCATTTTAATGAGAAAATGGCGTCCTCCTGATGTCTCAGCAGAAGACGAGTGGACTGTTTACCACCTAAGAGTGGTTCCAAGGGTTTATCGCCCTGAAATTTTGAACTTGGCCCATGAGACTCCCATATCAGGTCATTTAGGTGTAAACAAGACTTATCACAAAATTCTTAACCATTTTTACTGGCCAGGGTTAAAATCTGACGTTTCTCAGTTTTGTTAATCTTGCCATACTTGTCAGATGGTAGGAAAACCCAATCAGACAATACCAAAAGTTAATTTACAGCCCATACCTGCTTTTGATGAACCTTTTAGCAGAATAATTATTGACTGTATTGGTCCCTTGCCCAAAACCAAGTCAGGCTATGAGTATCTTCTGACTATAATGTGTGCTTCTACGCGTTTCCCAGAAGCCATTCCACTGAGGAATATTAAAACTAAGAACATTGTTAGGGCTCTGGTAAAGTTTTCACATTTGTAGGCCTTCCAAAGTCTGTTCAGTCGGATCAGGGCTCCAATTTCATGCCAGGAATTTTTCAACAGGCCATGCATGAGTTGGGCATTACTCAATACAAATCGTCACCTTACCATCAAGAAAGTCAAGGTGCCCTTAAAAAATTTCATCAGACATTGAAAAATATGGTCAGATCATACTGTTTTGATACTGAAAAAGATTAGGATGAGGGCATCCATTTATTGTTGTTTGCCGTTAGAGAATCTGTTCAAGAATCTCTTCGTTTCAGCCCATTTGAGCAGGTATTTGGCCATACTGTGCGTGGACCTTTGGAACTTTTGAAAGAAAAATTTCTCTCAAATGATGGTAGTTCTTTGAACTTACTTCAGTATGTATCAGATTTTAAAGACAGACTGTCTAAAGCTTGTGAGGCTGCTCGGACCAATCTTAAGTCAGCACAAAGGAAAATGAAACGTTGGTATGATGAAAATGCAAAAGAAAGACAATTCATGCCTGGAGACAGGGTACTTGCTCTTTTGCCTATTCCTGGCAAACCATTGCAAGCCAGATATTACGGCCCTTACACTGTGGATAAAAAGATTAGTGATGTAAATTACATTGTTAACACCCCTGGGAGACGTAAACAAAAACAGTTATGCCATGTTAACATGCTTAAACAATACACAGATAGGGGTAGCTCTTCTGTTACACCAATAAGTGTTTTTAGTTCAGGCCCTCAGGAACAAAGTGAAATGAACTCTTAAGACATAAACTTCACCAAATCTAATCCTGCTTCATCAAAACTCCAGAATTCTGACATTCTAAAGGATCTCGACCGGAAAATTTCACACCTAGATCCAGTCCAAAGAAAGGAATTGAAACAGTTAAATTATCAATATGAACACTTATTTCAAGACATTCCTACAAGGACTGACAAAATGTATCATGATGTGAATGTTGAGGACTCACAACCTGTCAAACAACATCCATACAGAATGAACCCAACAAAACAAAAATAGCTTAAGGAGGAACTTCAGCATTTGCTGGACAATGATTTCATTGAACAAAGCCAAAGTGAATTGAGTTCACCTTGCATTCTTGTGCCAAAACCTGATGGATCATATCGGATGTGCACCGATTACAGGAAGGGCAATAATTTGAGTAAAACAGACACTTTTCCCATCCAAAGAATGGATGACTGTATTGACAAAAGTGGAAATTCAAGATATATAACTAAATTCGATCTTCTGAAAGGATTTTGGCAAATTCCTCTCACAGAAAGAGCCAAAGAGACCTCAGCATTTGTTACTCCTGATGGATTATATCACTATAAAGTAATGCCTTTCGGAATGAAAAAGGGATGCTTGTAGTAAATTCTTTTTCTAGAACATTCTTTGATATTATATAAGGAGAAAAAAAATTTCATCTGGGGATCTTTGTATACTTTCCCTGGAAATTATTCTATACTGGATTACTTTAACATTTTATTCATTCTGGACTTAAATTCTGAATTCAGGAACTTTAAATTGTGGGATCCGAAACTGTTATTCAAAGGATTTGTTTTATAAATTCTCGTGGATTATTTCAGAGGGACTTTGTGACATAAACTTGAAAGGTACTGTTCACTTACATTATTTTGTTTTGAATCTTGTCTTATTTTTTTTTTTTTTTTTTTTTTTTTTTTGTGAATAAATATTGTTAATAATTTTAAGCTTGTTGCTGCTTTTACTTTCATTTCTTTCTCGTTACGCCTGGCTCGTAACAACTTACAGACACACATTTTACGTAAACAAAAGACCATTATATTATGCCTTTCAACACAAGTATGTTTGCGAATGCACACAGAGGTCTTGCTACTTACGGACAACAACCGACTACAACTATCAACAACGGACAATAACTATGTAGAAGTATACATTTTCAGTTATTTTTATTTGTTGTATTGTTTTAAATTTGTTTTTTTAGAAGAACATGATACAATTATAAAATGAAAGCATATATATATATATATATATATATATATATATATATATATATATATATATATATATATATATATATATATATATATATATATATATCCTTTGAAACTCCGTCATTTTGTCTGTTCAAGGGAGGCAAATCGTATTAACCTCGACAAGTTCTGCTTTAAAACGGCAAGTTATGTTAGGATCGAATTTGCTACAGCGGAAATAATTTGCCCCAAAAGGGATCAAGTTCTTCCATTTCTGAGTTGTGGCGTTATTAAATGGGGGTGCAAATACTCTTATCCAGTTAACAGTTATCATCTTTACAAATCAGTTTCTAAAACTTCATTAGGTACCAAAATGCCAGTTATCGCAATTTAGCCACGTACTTTGTGATTATTATAATTTATACAAGACACGAGGCTCAATTTTAGATTTTCAAGGAGTAATAATCAGAATACCACAGGTCTCAGTAATAAATAGAATACCACAGGTCTGGAAATGTTGATTAAACAATAATGTTCAAACCTATAATAACATGAAGTATAATGTAATATTTTCAAAACATGTTAAATTTATTCTTAAAGATAGAAAAGGCTTTGAAAATTATGAAAGTTTTATTAAAAGCGAAAATGATTTACCAAATAGATGGCATGCAGATCTAGGGGACATTTCAAAGGAGGAGCACGTCAATACAATTCGGCCCTTAATGATATGAAAGAAATTAAATTGAAAGATTTCCAGTACAAAATTAATAATAGTTCTGGCAACCAATTCATTTTTATACATAATTAATAAAATAGACAGGAATAAATATTCCATCTGTGAACAAGCAATAGAATAAATTAAACATTTATTTGTAGACTGTTCTAAGGTAAAAATGTTTTGGACACATTAAAAAACCGGCTACAGTTTAATGGGAATATAAATTTAAGTACTACTGATAAAAAATATTATATTTGCTTGGCCACATGAATCATCTTTAATTAGTTATCTCATAAGTATAGCTAAATATTTTATTTATAAAACTTGTTTTATCCAAAACATTTGAGTTTTACAAAGGATTTGAATCATTGTTGAAAAGAAAATTAAAAAAATGAACAGTGTATTGCAAGAATTGATAATGAGTATAATAAGTTTCTGGTAAAATGTTCTTCCTTGGTCCACCCGCTTAACAAAATGTGAGAAATAAGTTCCGTTTATTAATATAGTGGAAACAGTTCTGACACATCATAGTAAACAAAAAAGGTAAAAGAAAAGTCCAGGGAGTGCCACAATCACAAACCGCAGCCCTTCCCAGACCCCAAGAGGAAGAGGAAACCGACAAATCTAAACAAACGCACAAACCGAACAAACGTACGAAAAGAATAAAATTAGCTCTCTCTTCCCCAAGCGAGGTAATCGCAATACTAAAAGGACTGAAAAACACAAGAACTAAATGACACACGGAAAGACATACAACAAATCGCCTCGTAGAATAAACAATAAGCAACAAAGAGTAAGACTAACACCGGGACCACCGCCTTAGAACGGCCGGTAGAGCAAACCACCGGGGGGTTTAAAGCACTTTTACAGCTAGCTAACTTCACCCTTGGTCCCAATGCTACTCTTAATACAGAAACACATAAAAATTCGGTTCGCATAAAGGCTCCCAACTCAGTCAATGCATCAAAGCGAAACATAAAAATCAAATTAACCACTATTTTAAACAAAGACGAGTACTCATGGCTAATTATACTGTATGCCAGAATAAATGAAAACCAATAGTTGAACCACGGCGGGCCAAGCCAAAGACATATCGTCAAGCCCCAACCCACTGGTTAAAGTTTTACGAAGAGACCGTCATTGAGTCTGAGGCCCGAACCGCCGTCGTGCAATTAAAGAGTGAAGCATAGCCATCAACAATCATTGGATTGACAACTGGGCATGCAGTCTGCCGCATAATATCCAGGCTATAGCCAATTCTTTTATAACGGTTAATAAGTTTTCTGAATTGCTCCGAAAAGTTAGATTTACCTACAATATTTTCTAAATCTGTACAGTAAGTCACCGTAAAATTCTGGTTCCGATATACCATGTTGCAGAAGTGTTTTCAGACTGACGCTATATTTTTCTAACAAGGCACTGTGTCTGCGATAAAATTTCGAAAACGCCATGCGAAGTTTAAAATAACGATAACCTTGCCTAAGAAGTTTGGCAGTAAGGGCTTTATTACGGTAGTTAATGTCATTAAGATTTGAAGAAGCTCTGGCGAATCTAATAAGATGAGATATGTATACCCCATATGAGGTACGCCGGGGTACATCGCCATCCAGAAAAGAGAAATTGACTATATCAAAATCAAAATCGTCCCGTTTATCATAATTTTGGTGGAAACTGTACCATTAGATATACATAGATTCAAATCTAAAAAGGGTGCCTCGGTATCGGAAGAATTTGCTCTATTGAATTGGAGTTCTGTAGGATATATCCGGTCCACCATTTGGTCAAAGTAAATATTGTCAATATTTAATAAATCGTCAAGGTATCTTAAAGTTGAATGGAAAGCCTCAATAATGTCAGCCTGATTTTTACGTGAGAGAGACTTCATGAAATCTCTCTCATGACAAAAAAGAAACAAATCTGCAACAAGAGGAGCACAATTAGTTCCCATCGGAATACCAATAGTTTGTCTATAAAGTTTAGTTCCAAATCTAATAAAAATATTATCCAAAAGATAAACAAGGGCATCACAGACTTTTTGACACGACCATAAATTGTGATTATTATATACATCAGAAGTGTAAAAAGCACATTCTTCGTTGCAAGCCAAATATATATTCTCCCGAATAAACGTTCGGTTAATTAAATCAATAAGTTTATCTTTTATAAGATGATGAGGTAACGTAGTAGACAGTGTAGTAAAATCATATGTAGACAATTTAGAAGCCTGAAAGTTTTTAGATTTAAATTTATTGAGAACATCATTAGAATTTTTAATTGACCAACAATAGTTAATTCCGTCCCTTTCGTAAACAGTATCATAGTATCTAATAAAGTCTTAGATACCTTTAACTAATATACATTTGTAAAAGTAGAAAAAATATAACCCACTCAGGGCTACATACCCGCGAACTATGAAATAAATCATAATAATAAATATAGCATATGACATTAATACCTTATCTTCTTTGATAGATCTGTTCTTAATATATTATTGTAAAATAGGTGCCACAAAATCATGAGAAACTATTACTTTTGTTGTATGATAATGATTAAATGTACTTCGTAATGACAAAATCTGTCACATATATGTTTGTGTATGTTTTTGAAAGAATAAATATGGGTTAAAAAAATGACGAATGAAACTTTTTTGTCTGAATAAACATCGGCAATTGTACTCTCCGGTAAAGGTAAATACCAATTTTCTGCTATCCAATAGGAATGAGACTAGAACGTACTCTGCGTTAAAGACCGAGAAGTTTTGAATGATGTTTATTGTGAAACGTAGTGTTTAAAAAGGTCTATATTAAGAGACCGGCGCAAATCCTGCGCCGGCAAACTTAGCTAGTTGCTCATACGAGCATTCTCAGCCACACAACGAGGTCCTAGTCCTTCTGAGTGTCTCAGCATTCCCATTCAAAGGTAGACATTACGGAAATCGACAAATTAATAGCTTGGATGAAAAGTCAGACACTGATGTACCCGACAGATGCGTGGTGAAACGTCACACACCGACGATCCCGGCAAATATAAAACCGACGATCCCAGTAAATATAAAAATCCTTTGTTAGCTATTCGAACACTCTACCATACGTAAAAATCCAAACCTATATTAAGAGACCGGCGCGATTCAATAAATACTTTTAGCTTGAATATAGCATGAAATAATAATTATCAATAAGTAAAATGTTAATAAAAGAAATCTATTTCAACTTCCCTGCAATTCTCATCAGCTGGTGGACCATGTTGTCACATGTGTGTGTGTGTGTGTGTGTGTGTGTGTGTGTGTGTGTGTGTGTTCAGGCATGTGTGCAAACTGTTAGTTAAGGTCTAATAGCGTAAAACAGCAAAGAAACTAGCCAACCGTCAGTTATCAGACCCGAAAAACATTACAAGAATGCCCTGTGACTGCAAGCGATGACAAACTCAGACTACGCAGAATTGCCGAATGACCAAATTCCTCGCTGTTAGTATATGAACCAGAACAGGGCATTTCCTGAAGATCGCATGGGCGCCCAGTCTTACGGTGGATAGAGAAGACTGATCAGACTGTGCAATGCGCAGGCTGATCTGCATCTTCGCTGGGAATACATGCAATATATTTAGGTATATCCAGAAAGTGCTTCTATTTTCCCAGCAGTGTGTGAACACATATTTTCTAACACCCTTGCACGTGTTTTTCCTTATTTATTTTTACATTTCTAGCCGTGCTTTATCTAAGGTATTTGAGCACAAGAATTTCGTCGCGCGCTATCGACGGGAAACCAATCATATTTGCGAAAGTTTCCCCGCCCCCCCCCCCCCCCCCCCTGGTAACTATGGACGCTAGATTAGCTTACAATATTGGCCGAAACATTCATATACATGATAAATTATTTTATTTATTAAGACAAAAAAATGATCTAGGAGCATATTGAGTTATTTGACCTTTTTTTACCTGATGAGTTTCTCTACAGGTTACACCATTCAAACACATTCGTTTTACTTCTTGTTTCCATCGTGTATTTCTTGACGTTCGAAAACGAGAGTAAGTCGGTTAACATTCTTATTTGCTGTTTTATATCTGTACTTATTAAATTCCATCGCGGCACTCAAATTTCATACGTTTTGCAATTCTTTCATGAATACAGGCTTTAAGTTTTTATATTAATACTTCTCTTATTTATATTTTACACCGTCAGCTGATTCGCATAAGCTATCCGCCATTTTGAATATTAGTCATCGAACCTTGTAACTACGTAACCGCGTGACGTAATGCTTTAGAGGTATTGTCAACTACCAAAGGGGAAGTCAGGTAATAAAAATAATAATGAAAATCAATAAAAAAAATCATTTATGCAAAACTCGCTCAATGAGGGGTGTTACAAAAGAAATAAATTATTCCGAACCGGAAAACGGTAAAATCATTTTATTTTCAGTTTTCCATTGAAATTACGAATGTTTCAAAACAGAAACCTCACCAGATGTTGGCATTTGCCTCCCTCTATAACCTTTATCAAAAAAAAAAAAAAAAAAAAAAAAACATAACTATTATCATAATCATCGCGAAAATGTTTTTATTTATCTTTGATTTATTTATTTATCTATTTTCGTTACATGACAACGAAAAGTATTTTTAGCAAGTTGCAATGTATTTAATTGTAAATCTTCCGAACCATTATTTTATTTCCATGTGCAATTAATGCGACGGATATTACCGTACAGCAACAGGTATATTTTTGCTTTTCCACCAGTTTGCCTATTTTAATATGCGTTTTGTACGTGTCTTTTCAATTATGTTATCTTAATATTGTGACGTCATATTTTCAGAATTGAATACATTTGATTAGTAATAAAAAATCAAAGGACTGATAGTCCTAAGAGTCTGCTAGCTTGTAAAGTATTGATGGGGCGCTGTGTATCTTCTGTGCAAACACAATACATGCAAAGAAGATAGGTGGCATTCCAATGCTACAACACTACACCATAAGATGGCGCTCTATGGAATATATCAAGCATCTGGGCAATGTACTTCCTGAAAAGAAGACTTTTTTTAAAAACTCTATTAAAAGCGAAGACTGCATATGGGTTGAATGAGAAAGTCATAGCGAGTGTTGTCTCTAAATCAAGGAAAGGATACTCCACTAAGGATATGATATTTTTTTCACTTTCCAGTGATAATGCTGGTTGTCAAGTGAAAAATAAAATGGCAAATCACATGGCTCTAAACAGTCATGATATGTCTTGGAATTCTTTTTTGCATACTTGTATAATTTATCTCCTGCAAACAGAATTTCATTCATGTTGTTAACATTCCACAGGTTGGTACAGATCCTTTTCTGTAAATACTAAACACCATGGTAGGCATTGATGCCCTCTTGAATCAGGACTAAATATCTCATCTCCTTGATGGATACTTCCTTGCAATAATACAGAATGCATTTTCTTGTAGATTTATATGATTTGATGGACCTGGATTTTGCTCTATATCCATATTTTCACACTTGCTTACAACCAGTGGCTTCATCCAATATCAAATTTACATTCAGAGACAAGGCTTTGTGAGAAAATTTACTATTCCTTGAAAAACAACCAACATGAACACTCTGTACTACAGGCTTTCACTATCAATTTCTCAAAATCAGTCAGATGGAATTGCATTCTACTTGTTTTAATGTATAAATAAGAATGGGTCTTTACTGAGGCATCTGTGTGACATACATAAATAATCTAACTATGTAACTGAAAAACTAAATACAATTATTTCTCTTCTGTTTTGTTTCTTTCTTCACACAAAATCCATTTTATTATCTGCATATATAGGCCAATGCAGTGATTGGAGTAATGAACCTCTTTATTTTCCAATGAAGTTTATCACCTGATTATTCCAAATGAGTGTATCTCCAGCAGCAATTTCCAATTTCTATAATTATTAAAGTTCAACTCCAAGCTCCAGTTTATACAAATTCAACACCTGATGTAGCTCCACGATTATTCTAGTGCAATTTTATAATTTTACTCTATCTTTATCAACTTATTAAAACAAAAACAGATTAAATAAATTTGAAATGGCTATGTTCAGTCCAGATTAGCTGTAATAACTGATTGTCATTTGCTAGTGCTTCACCTAAGCATCAACAGATAAGCCCGACCAGCTATGCCTACCCTTTTCAAGAGATTTTCAGATGTCCAAAAAAGAAGTGTCATAAACCTATAAATGGGCCAGCAGTCGTAAAACAAATCCGTGTCATTGAGGTGTGAATAAAGTTATTTCATGTAGAAGGAATGAATTAAGTGCCTGATTTCTCGCTATATTCAATATCGAATAAGTAGATTCTGATTATGTAAATACTGATACCTTTCTTTTTCGTTCAGCTTCCGTTGCTAAGCACAACATCAAAGATGGCGAGCGGTCCTACTAATCACCCCATGTCACCCCACGGTATCCCATGGCAGCCCACGGCATCAAACTATATGGACATTTATCATAAAATATGTTATAGATGGACAAGTATACTTTTGCAATACTCGTCTTCATCTTAATAAACAGAGATTTATATTGATGATGATGACTTGTGTTTGGTTTAAAATATTATGTCTATAAACTCTCGTAATTTTTTGCGCCCCATGGCATAAAAATATATGTATATTTACCATAAAATACATGTTTTAGACGGCCAGTAAAAGTTATGTAATACTTGTCTCTATCTAAATAAACAGAGTATAAACTTGAATAAACTTGAATATAAAATGTAATTTTAAGTTAAAACTTATTTTTGATAGACTATCAACTTACACCATTGGTCTCTTTGCTATATTTTAGCGTCAGTTTGAATCTTAGTGTTTAGGCGCCCCGAGATAATCGCCTGAAGTAAGTTTAATGTCTTAAACTATCACAAAAACAAATTTGGATACATAAAACTACTACCCTGGTGTAATTTCAGCATTCAGTTAATAAATACAATGAAATAATTTAGTGCCGTGGGGTGCATTGGGATGCCGTGGGGTGTCATAGGGTGATTAGTAGGACCCCGTGCCGAGTTAACGCCTTGACAAAAGCAGCGCCTGTATTACTACACCGAATTTTGAATATGTTTCAAATTGCATTATCTAAATCGATTTCAGTTACAGTTATGTTAGCGAAATAAAAAAGCCATACAAAATTCCGCTACTTCACATTCAATTCACCGTAATAGTGCCGCATTGCGTCTGATTAAGAAGTAGTGCGCGTATAAATATATGCATAAATAGCTGTGATGAGAATCCGCTCGTAAAACCCCATGCGACTGCAAAGAGCCTGCTAGCTGTCGTTAGCAGACTCAAAAAGAAGATAGACATACAGAATTGACTACTCTTTCAGCCTTGCGGCCCAATTTTTTTTTTTTTTTTTTTTTTGTGCAAACAGTGTAGATCCTGTAGATCCTGATGAGACGGTTCATAAGGAACTGTCTCATTAGACTCTACAGTTTTCTATTCTGATCTCCGACTGAGACCCTTATTTCCAATCAGATTCGAAGATGGAAGTGTCAACTTCTGAGTCTAAGGGATGAAGGATTTAAGCCTATTTTGACGACTGGTTATTCATTTGTAGGCATTGAAGACACTCAACCTGTTGCTATATCACGTGTGTTTTGGAAGGGTGAACACCTGTTTAACGTTAAAAAAAAAGGTAAGAGAAAAGTTCAGGGAGTGCAACAATCACAAACCGCAGCCCTTCCCAGACCCCAAGAGGAAGAGGAAACCGACAAATCTAAACAAGTACAAACCGAACAAACGTACGAAAAGCACTAAGATTAGCTCTCTCTTCCCCAAGCGAGGTAATCGCAATACTAAAAGGACTGAAAAAACACAAGAACAAAACGACACACGGAAAGACACAACAAACCGCCCCGCAGAACAAACCACAAAGCAACAAAGAGCAAGACCAACACCGCTCGATTCAATATAAAGATTTCGCGTATTTCACAGGTTATATCCAACCGATTTTCAAAGTAAATTGCATATAAGAATATGAGTGTAAACATACAGCGTATTCGTATTCTGCATACAATATTTGGAAACATTCGAAGCAAATGTAATTTTCTCGATGGATATTTTGGAAGTGTTTTCTCTTACATTTGCTTCGAATGTTTGAAAATATTACATCCAGGATTACAATAAACTGTGTTTTTATGTAAGTGCACATGTTCGCATATGTGATGCACTTTGTCTTAGGAAAATTGCTCGGATATAGCCTAAGAAAAGTCAATTTCCCCACTTTGAATCGAGGTTAAAAACATGTGCACCCTTCCAAAAAATAAAAAAAGAAAAATATCACGTGACATAGTCAACTTGTATGTGTAAGAGGCTCAAGATAACGAGTTTGATAAAGACAGAAAAAGATAACTAAATCAATCCAGTCATAGTACTTATGACAATTGGAGACCACTTAAAGTACACCTGTGCAAATACTTATGAAAGTGAACAGTTGTTCTCATCAGGGTCAATGTCTACTCGGGCTCTGTGCATGGGCCCTTACTCTTCCTACTCTACATTAACGACCTACCTTAGAACATACATTTACAGATCCGCTTGATTGAGAGGACACAATAGTTCCCACCGCCGTTATTAATAAGGGTGCAGCGTACATTTTTCAAAAAGACCTCGACAAACAGTTGGATGCGCCGTCCGACTGGAGACCAGGAGGTCGCGGATTCAACCTCGCCGAGGTCGGCAACATTCTTTCGTGGAGATTGATCATGAAATATTTTCTACGGTCATTCTCTCCCTTCCGCTGATTCAAGAAGGGCAGTTGTCAGTTTCTGGCGAAAGAATGTGCACAATACTGGTTAACCGCTTAAAGGACTAAGCCTGCCCAGTGACTGTGTGGTTAGGTAAACTGACCGCGCTCGACATGACCCCATTGGGTTGACTGGGCCGTCAAACCTCAACACTGGTGAGACCTGATTGGCCAAAAATAAGATAAGAGAAAAGTCCAGGACGTGCCACAATCACAAACCGTGGCCCTTCCCAGAAACCAAGAAGAAGAGGAAAGCATGAAAACGAATCAAGCACAACTCGAACAAACGTATAAAATGCTCTAAGATTAATTCTCTCTTCCTAAGTATTCAAATGGTGATCCTAGGTTGACCTTGGACCTTTGTACGGCAAGGAAAATTTTCGTCCCTAGGCATTTGTACGGGAAAAGTTTTGACATGACAGTTTCTAAAAATATATTAAAGACTTATTGCTGAAACTTAATAGCAAACCCTTTTAATTCCAATGAAAATTTTGTCCCGGGGTTATCTGTCCTTGCCCCTTGGGTATATACATGTATAAAATTGTAATTTTTAAACGTCTTCTTCTCTGAAACATTCTGACCAATTTTCATCAGATTCACATTGGGCCGCCTATTTAAGGGCTGTTATTAATTTCAACATCATCGAGGCAATCCGAGACTTTAAGCAGTGAAAACCCGTCTTTGACAGTGATTGCATTTAACCGCCGATAATCTATATAAGGCCTGACGCCCAGACTTCTTTAGGACAAACACAATGGGACTTGCCCAAGTAGACCAACTAGCTTGTTTAATTCCTTGATCTTCCAGCTGCTTAATAATTTTCTCTCCCTCGTTAGCAAAGGCAGTCGGTACCCGTCAAGGTGGTTGCTTGATTGGCTTGTGAACGCCAACATCTATTGCAAGTTCAGAAAGCGATGTCAGGGATATACATCTCTCTATATATTATTCTTATACCGTTGTTTTACTCTCACTATTCTGGCAGTCGTATCTAAGCTAACCATACAGACCTAGATCAGACGCAGATGGCTGTTTTATCAATGTCGGCACCGTTTGTCATTCAGTTGGTCGGTTTCTGGTCTTGTTAGTCAACGTGATGCATCCTTTTCGTTTGCAATTTTGAAGTAAAAGATAATGCAATTATAATGGACACTTTAACAATCTAACATTTCCAGTTTCCACAACAATCAAAAATGTCTAAAAATGTACCCAAGTTAAAAATTGAAAAATAAAAGTCAAAATAAAAAGCTACCTTCATGCTCTATTAAAAAAAAATGAGAATCAAAAGATTTTTGTTTGGTCTAACAAGTTTTATAGCTCGCCTGAATGAAGTCTAGGAAGAGCTATTGCACTACCCCGGTGTCGGCGTTGGTGTCGGCGTCCACATTTACGTTAATTTTTTTAAGACCTCAAATTTTCCAAACTATGCTATTGATTTAGTTCATCTTTGATGTGATGATAGATATCGGTTCAAAGTTTCTTTCAGCAATACCCCAGCCCATGCCCATGATCTTAAGGTCAAGGTCACAGATTTAGAAATTTTACAAATAAAGCATTACGTTAAAGTTTTTAGAGAGTTTATATTTTTCAAATCGTATGGATTTGCTTCATATTAGGTATAATGCTAGATATAGGTCCATAGTTTTTTTTTTTTTTTTTTTTTTTTTTTTTTTTTTGTTGTTGTTGTTTTCAGCAATACCCCAGTCTATGCCCATGATTTTAAGGTCAAGGTTACAGACTTTGAAATTTTAGAAATAAAATATTACGATAAATGTTTTAAAGAGCTCATATTTTTCCAAAGCAAATGATGGATGTGATTCAGATTTTGCATGATGACAGATAGAAGTCCAAAGTTTTATTGAGCAAACCCAGCCTTTGCGCATGCATTTAAGGTAAAGGTCACAGACTGAAATTTCATGTTTAAGATTTTTAGAGCTCATTATTTCAAAACTATATGTTTGATTTGGTTTATATTTTTGCACAGTTTATTTCACAATTAAATCGCAGCGTTTCGGCTGATTAAAGCCTTTTTCAAGTAAGTTAAGTTCTTTCAATGCTACACCATCTTCTTATCAATACTGTCAACAATTTTTAATACAGATGTTTTATGCACAACGTTGTCACGACGTCACAACATCTGATTACCCACGCCAAGACGTTGTACTACCATTTGGCGCCAAAACTGGAGTAAAAGTGTTAAGGATTTTTCAACAATCAGACCACTAATGTGATGCAGTTCACAATGAAATAAACCAGTCCTTATAAATAAAAAAAAAATGAATGAAATAAAACAAAACGAAACAAAAGTAAAAAGTAAAGAACCATAGCTGTGAAATTAAAATAATAAAATCTGCCTGCACATCACCTTAAAAATTCAGTGTAGTAATACACAATGTACCACTTATACCATAGGCTGTTATAACATGGTTCATCTATTTTTCAGAGACAACCCTCCCTCCTATCCCAACCCCCAGGCCCAACTTTACCCCACCCCTGGGAGAAAACAAAAACAAAAAAAAAACTTCTTTTTTTTATAAGCACCACAATGATATTTATAGTAACCAGTACTAAAATTTATGGTGATGGTGATTCAAAACAACAATAAAAAGAAGGTGGAGGGGGATGAATAAAAACAAATGTGATTAAAAATAAATAAAATTAAATAAAATAATATAAACAAACAAACCAAAATGAATAAATAGATATATAATAAAATATAATATGGAAGAAAAAATATAATAATAAAAAATAAAAATAAAAAAATAAATAATATATATATATATATATTTAGAAGAATCATAGCTCATTGATATCTCTAACCAATAAAAAATGAATAGATAAGAAACAAATAAAAATAATAATAATTATAATAATAATAAAGAAATCATGATAATGCTTACAAATAGATATTCTATTTACCCCTATATATTTGCAGAATTATACATAAAAAAGGGGGACGGTTGGTGTGGGCGGCGGGGGGGGGGGTGGGGGGGGGAAGAAAGGATTAATGATATTAGTTATAATAACCCATACATTCAAATCTTACTATACTGTATGTTTATAATATAGATTTGGATGTATCATGGTTCTAGGAGTGATATAGATCATACAGAACCACAAGAGCCTACAGACCATATAGAAAATTACCATACATTCCTAAATAATCATAACTCCGTACAATCACCTCACCCCTGCATGAGTATAACACAGATATTTAACTAACACCACCAATGCCTTGAACCCTACCAGCATTGTTAGAAAGAGATTGTAGTATATTAACCCCTATCAAGCTGAACTCATCCAGACGCCAAGCCCACCCTCAAACCCCTAGCCAACCACACCACCTGATTCAGATGTTTGCTATGAATTCACACACTCAATGACCAACAGTTCAAATCCAGACCAGTTGGCTCTGAAGAAGCCAACCGATCTGGATCCTCACTGTTGGCAAAGGCAGACCTATCCGGCTTCAGCAGGACTGGGGCCAATACCATAAAACCCGTAATTACAGAATAGAATTATTTAAAAAAGATGCTAACCAAAAGTATTCAGTTAAGTTAAGACTGTTGTAACCTAATTAATATGAGAATGAAAGCAACCCTATCTATGTCTATACCTAAATGAGCTAAAGGTACCACCTCCCCCACCGATAACCGCAGCAGACAGTGAAGACCCGAACCAGCCTGCACTTATATATACAGTTCGATCAAAGTCCTCACTGCCCACAAGCCGGTCCCAGATCAATAGTCATTCCCCACATCTAGCACTGACTCCGTAGGCCTGCACTGGCCGACCTGATTTGGTTTAAATTCGGTATGATGGTGGATATAGGTCCAGAGTTTTATTCAGCTATGCCCCCACCTATGACTATGGCTGAAAGGTTAAGGTCATAGACAAATTTTACGCTAAAGTTTTACTTTAAATGTTTTAAAAGCTCAAATTTCAAAACCATATGATGGATTTGGTTCATCTTCAGTTTGATGATAGATATGGGTCGAAAGTTTTATTCAGCAGCACACTCTTCCCTATGATAATTATTACCTTAATGCCCCCTTCCTCCACCGATAGGCCAGAGAGGCATTTAGTCCTTACATCCAGGCGAGCTATGTCGTCTGCTCTTGTAAATAAAATTTCATGGGTTTAATTTGTCTGAAAGTTACTTCATAGAATGATAAAAATTGTAAAATCAGTGTTTGCAATATTCATTAAGCTATATCTGGACACTATTTTGACAAAATATACCTGTAAGATGATTTGGATAAGACAAGTCATAGACTGTTCATCTGCGCAGGCTGGTCAGAGCAGAGTCTTTGATGAGAGCATAGACTGATCAGTATTTCCTTAAGCGCATGTGCATGTCATATATTTCCAAGGGGACACTTACTCATGAAGCGGCCAATAAAAGCCACATGTCCTGATAATAACTTATTCAAAAGAATTATGGCATTGCTATCTTGCTATCTATCAGTTTCATATAGACATACATGTGCATGTATTCAATGATCATATTCTGTTGATGTATGTGTTGAATAGCTAATGATACCCCTTTATTTTGTGCTTATTGCTTTCCGAGTTCAAATTGAAATAGATGCAGTCATATACACTGACCAATTTACATTGATTTCAATAAATATCGGGAAACAATTGCCAGTGCTTTAAATGATTATTGTACGCGTTGGTGTAAACGAGAGTATATTGAGTCTAATGCTTTAAATAATTGGAAATTAAAGATTTTTAATATCATTGATGAACGTGTGTTATTTTACTCTAATAACCTTGATCTTCTCCCTCCTAAGCCTAAATTATCTTTTCGATATTTGAAACAAGGTATCCAAGAATTTCATAGGAAGTATGTTTTGGCTCCAGCTGATAAAGCTGCTAATAATGTTGTTGTTGTGTGACGACTTTATTATATCAATACTAAAAAACAAGAACTTGGTAGTACCAAAACATATGAACGGATTTCTACTGACGAGGCATCTATTGTCAATACCCATTCTATCGATATTACTGCTAAGTTTGCAGTGAGTAGTAAAGAAAAGCAAGACAGACTTCCAACGTTATATTGGTTACCGAAACTTCATAACCGACCTTACAAAGCACGTTTCATTGCTAATTCTAGTTCTTGTACGACTACTGTTTGGTCCAAACTGCTAACTTCATGCCTTACTGCTGTTAAAAAACATTGGATTAGATACTATGATACTGTTTACGAAAGGGACGGAATTAACTATTTTTGGTCAATTAAAAATTCTAATGATGTTCTCAATAAATTTAAATCTAAAAATGTTCAGGCTTCTAAATTGTCTACATATGATTTTTCTACACTGTATACTACGTTACCTCATCATCTTATAAAAGATAAACTTATTAATTTAATTAACCGAACGTTTATTCGGGAGAAAAAAAAGTAAGAGAAAAGTCCAGGGAGTGCCACAATCACAAACCGCAGCCCTTCCTAGACCCCAAGAGGAAGAGGAAACCGACAAATCTAAACAAGCACAAACCGAACAAACGTACGAAAAGCACTAAGATTAGCTCTCTCTTCCCCAAGCGAGGTAATCGCAATACTAAAAGGACTGAAAACCACAAGAACAAAATGACACACGGAAAGACATACAACAAATCGCCTCGTAGAATAAACCACAAGCAACAAGGAGTAAGACTAACACCGGGACCACCGCCTTAGAACGGTCGGTAGAGCAAACCACCGTGGGGTTTAAAGCACTTTTAGAACTTGGTCTAGTAGAGTGTAGAGTATGTGGAGAAACGGTGCTGGGTCTGTAGTGGACTGTACATAATATGACTTCTTTTTTATTTCCAAGGCTTAAGAAAATGCTTTCTGGGAATAAGTATACGTCTAGTTCTCTTGGCAGCGCTATTTATCAGTGTTTCCAAGAGATACCAAAAGAAGACTATTTATCTGCTTTTCGCGACTGGGTAAAAAAGGTTACAAAAATGTGTTTCAGTAAAGGGGGAATACTTTGAAGGTTTGTAATAAAAATATGTTTGATTAAACGTAGCACTGAAGTAATCCGAGCCCAGTGACAAAACTTTTTGCAGGACCCTTGTAGGATGATTTGTATATAAAAACAATGATACCCACTGCAGATATTGATTTTTCCAACTTAGTCGTTTTTCCCATATAGTCATTTTTCCAACTTAAGCGCTTGATATACGTTTGTGAAGAGACTAAGTTGGGAATACGCTTAAGTGGGAAAAATAACGACTATCTTGGAAAACGTATATCAAGCGCTTAAGTTGTAGAAATGACTTAATGAGTAAAACGACTGAGTTGGAAAAATCAATATTTGCAATGTGCAGCACTGCATTGTTTTATATACAAATCGTCCTGATAAGTACATGTAGGTGTGGTCGTTCATTTCAACACAAAAGTAACGGCGTCTTCCGCCCGGTATAGAGTTTTATAATTTCTTGCATGTCTAGCTTCCGCTTTGTAAATGAGTTCTTGAAATTGTACGTAATTGTAAGACAAGCAGTATTTACATGTTATCTGCTTATGATTATGATGTACTCTCTCTTTCTCTCTCTCTCTCTCTCTCTCTCTCTCTCTCTCTCTCTCTCTCTCTCTCTGTGTGTGTGTGTGTGTGTGTGTGTGTGTGTGTGTGTGTGTGTGTGTGTGTGTGTTGCTTATTTGGTATAAATTTTAAGTTATCGGCCGCAATAACTTTATCAATTACATTGTAGTTATATGCATCAGGACTATGAAGGTTAAGAAAAGTGAACAACTGTTTATGTAGCGATACCTATCCGTCCACATACAGCACCTTTTTAACGAGACACAGACTATGGAACCCCATGGCTGTCTTATATGATGCAAACACCTTACTTTTGTAGTACAAAACTGTTATCCCGGAAAACCGATTAAAGCGTAAAGCATGTCTGTTAGCCCAGAAACCATTCTTCAGTTAACTTGGAAAATACAGTTTTATAACCCCCGCCATACTGCTTAGCATTGCAATCCCGTTTTCTGTAAAACGTATATTTGAACAGGTTCTCAAACTTGTCTGGTTGTCTCAGGTCTCACTTTATAAGCTTCTGATCTTCAAAAGGAAATGTTCTTTAAGAGGTCCAAAACACTGCTTTTAAAAGGGAATATGTTTGCACGCCTAACTGAATAGCGTCAGCTACATCTTTGATCAATACTACTTCACTTCAAAACGAAAACTGCTGGATACACAGAAATGCTCCCGTGCACATACATAAAAGCAAATCTTATTTACTGCTCTCTTTGAGGCGATTTCTTTATCTTTACCTTGGCGCAAGATAATCTGTCCAGCTATCTTTGCAGAGGTAAGACATATAGATGATACTGCTATGGGTTAAACTATGAATTGTAAAAAGAAAGGCGAAAAGAAGCGAATAAAATACTCTCTCTCTCTCTCTCTCTCTCTATCTCTATCTCTCTCTCTCTCTCTCTCTCTCTCTCTCTCTCTCAGGGATCATCTGCCTATACGAGGCATGACCTGCAAACATCGGGTGGGATTTTGGACAAAAACTATAAATATAGGTACGGTATTTGAGCAGTTTGGGTCTAAAATAATAAAAAAAAAAGGTTCAAGAGTATGAAAATGGGTCATGCTTTTGAGACCTAGGTCGCACACCTCTTCCAAAAAAAAAATCCGGGCAGTTACTACCATCATCACCCTCTCTCTCTCTCTCTCTCTCTCTCTCTCTCTCTCTCTCTCTCTCTCTCTCTGTCTCTCTTTCTCATAGTGTAATCATAGTAAATTTGTAATCTCTCCTGTAACAGTCTGAGCATGATTTAATTGCAGAAAAGTTGTACTTGTAGGAAATATTATTATTGCAAAAGCAAATCAAGTCCTATCAAGTCAATTTTTATTGGCCAAATCCATAAAAATGGATTGTAAAGACAAAACACGGATATGGCAATTTACTTATATAATTTTATGAATCAAAAAATCTATACAAGAATCACGAGTCAAACTATAAAAATATGAAACAACTAATGCATTAATCATTTGAAACTTACGGGGACGGGAAATAGCGGGGCATTTTTTTTTTCAAATGCAAAGCCCTTGTAAACGTCCTGTATTGCGGGGACAAATTTATGGTAGAATACCTGCTTAAAGCCCCTGACTTCGGGGATTGAAATGATAGGAAATAACAAATGGTTCGGGAGCTCTATAGTTAATTACAGATCTAAGGGGAATATAAGGGCCCAGATTTCACAGACGTGCTGAATATCAGCTGTTACGTAGAATGCACTCGGTCCTAATAGGATGGTTGTATATCATGTTCGCGCGCAAACACGGTCTCTAGCTGTTTTATTTCACATATTTGCCTTATCTTGAGTGTCAGTTTTCGATAGTTTCATTTCCTTAAGGGTGACTCATACACTTGTAAGGAAAACAAGTCTGTCAAATTGATTTTGATCCCTTCGGAAAAAGGACTCTACTCTAAAGGAGAAGACTTTACTTCCCTTGGCCTTGGGAGCAAACCATTTCCTTTTATAGAAGAGCCTTATACTCTATATTCCACTACAGGCCCAGTACCAGTCCTCTGTATACTCCGCTGTCCACTACAGACACAGGACACATTCTCCGAATGTTTTACGCTCTACTACAGTCAAGGTATCAGTCCACAGCATACACAAGATCTCTAAATACCCAGCACCAGACCTGCAAATGCTCTGCAGCACAGGACAGACCCAGTACCAGTCCTGCGTATACTGTACAGTCCATTACAGACCCAGTACCAGTCCTCCATATATTCTACAGTCCCCTACAGATCCAGTACTAGTCACGTATAATCCACAGCCCATTACAGACCCAGAACTAGTCCTGGGTATACTAATCAGTCCACTACAGACCCAGTGCTAGTCCTCCGTATACTCTGCAGTCCCTACAGACCTAGTGCCAGTCCCCCTTATAATCCACAATCCACTACAGACCCAGTATCAGTTTTTCGTTTACTCTACAGTCCACCGTAGACACAGCACCAGACCTCCGTATACTCTACAGTCCACTACAGAGCCAGTACGAGTCTTCTATTTACTCTACATTTCTTTACAGAAACCGTATCAGTCCTCCATATGCTCTACAATTCACTACAAATTAAGTTCCAGTCCTCCGTTTTCTCTACAGTGTACAACGGACCCAGTACCAGTCCTCCGTATTATGTACAGTCCACTACAGACCCAGCACCGTTTCTCCACATACTCTACACTCTACTAGACCAAGTTCTAGTCCTCCGTATACTCAACAATCGACTAGAGACACAGTACCAGTCCTCCGTTTACTCCATAATCCACCACAGAATACGGTCCAGTCCGACGTATACGCTACAGTCCTCTACAGACCCAGTACCATTTACCCTATTCTGTACAGTCCACTACAGACCCAGTACTAGTCCTCCGTATAATATACATTCCACTTCAGACCAAGTACACGTCCTCCCTATACGCTACAGTTAAGCACAGATCCAGTACCTGTCCTTGCAATTCTCAACTGTCCACTATAATCTCAGTACCAGCCCTCCATATTCTCTACAATTCACTATAGACCCAGTAATAGGCTTCCATATACTAATTCCACTACAGATCAAGTACCAGTCCGCCATACACTCTACAGTCCAAGCTAGGCACAGTACCAAACATTCGTATATTGCACAACCCATTCGAAACGCAGAATCCGTCCTCCGTATTCTCTACGGTCCACTACAGACCATGTTCTAGTCCTTTATATAACCTACAGCCCATTACAGAACCAGTTCCAGTCCTCCATATACTCTACAGTCCACTACAGACCAAGTTATAGTCCCCCCCATCCCACCCCCATAGTTTATAGTCAGCTACAGACGCAGATTCGGTCCTCCGTATACTCTGCCGGACTGATACTTGGGCAGTTTTGAACGTATCGATATGTCTGGTAAAAAGACAGTGGTTAAATACAGGTAATCAGTAGTATAGATAGTGGGCTACTGATGGACTGTGAGGTATCAACAGGACTCGTACCCGGGCAGACGTAAACTATAGAGTATCAATAGTGCTAGTACTGGGGCGGTATTGGACTTAGCATATCAGTAGAACTGGTACTGGGACCGTAGTGGAATATGTGGGATTGGTAATTGAACGGTAGTAGACTGTAGGGTATCGGAATGTGTTGTCTCAATAGGACTGGTACTGGGACAGTAGTAGACTGTAGGGTATCAATAGGACTGGTGCTGGGACATTAGTGGACTGTAGGGTATCAATAGGACTGGTCTGGTACCGGGGCAGTTGTGAACTGCAGGGTATCAGTGGGATTGGTACTGGGGCAGAAATGGACTGCGACGTATCAACAGGACTGGTACTGGGGCAGTACTTTTCTTTAAGTATAAAAGTAGCACTGGTACTGGGGCAGTAGTGCACTGTATCGTATCAATAAGACTTTGGCAGTAGGGGACTATTGAATATCGCTAGGACTAGTACTGGTTCAGCAGTGGACTGTGATGTATCAACAGAGCTGACACTGGGGCAGAAGTGTACCATAGCTGATAAGACTGATACAAGGGCAGTAGTATACTGTGTCATATGAAAAGTACCGGGACAGTAACGGACTATAGGGTATCAGTAGGACTCTTATTGGAGCAGTTTTGGACTGTGATGTATTAATAAGATTGGTACTGGGGCAATAGGGTACTGTAGCGTAAAGTCGGATAAGTACTGGGGCAGTAATATATGTACCGTATCAACAGGACTGGTACTGCAGCAGTAGTGAATTGTAGGGCATCAGTAGGACTAGAACTGGGGCAATAGTAGACTGAATGGTATCAGTAGGACTGGTAATGGGGCAGTAGTGGACTATCGTCTCAAATGGTCTGGGACTTTGGCAGTAGTGGACTGTATCATATCAGAAGGATTAGTATTGGGCAGAAGTGGGCTATATATCAGCAGGACTGGTACTCGGACAGAAGTAGGACTGGTTCTGGGCAGTAATGGATTGTAGGGTATCCGTAGGACTGTGTGGGCAGTAGTGGACTATCGTAACATATCAGCAGGACTCGCACTGGGACACACATGGGCTGTCGTATCAGTCGCCTGGTACTGGGCAGTGGTAGACTGTATCATATTGGTAGGACTAGTACTGGGACAGAAGGACAGAAGTGGAATGTGTCGTATCATGTACGACTGGTACTGGGACAATTGTGGTCTGTGTAGAAACAGTAGGACTGGTGATGGGACAGTAGTGTACTATGTTGTATCAACAGAACTTGTACTGGGGCAGTAATGTACTGTATCGTATATGCAGGACTGGCTCTGGGGCAGTAGTGTACTGTGTCGTATAAATAGAACTGGCACTTGGCAGTAGTTGAATGTATCATATCAGTAGGACATGACTGGGGCAGGAGTAGACCGTATCAAATTAGTAGGACATGTACTGATACAATAAGGACTGTGTCGTATCAGTAGGACTGATACTTGGACAGAAGTGGAGTGTGTCGTATAGATAGGACAAGTACTGGGCCATTGTGGACTGTATTATATCAGTAGGACTGGAACTGGGACAATAGCGGATAGGACAGGTACTTGGACAGTAGTCGACTGCGTTATATGAGTAGGACTGGGGCAGAAGTGGACTGAATCATATCAGTAGGACTGGTACCGGGACAGTAGTGGACAAGGGTATCTGTAGTACTGGTGCGAGGAACCTAGTGGACTATGTCGATTCAGTAGAACTGGTACTTGGGCAGACGGGGAATGTATTATATCAGTGGAACTGGTACTAGGATAGTAGTAGACTGTAGTGTATCACATCAGTAGGACTACTATTGGTCAGTAGTGGACTGTGTCGTATCAGCAGGAAAGGTACTTGGACAATAGTGGACTGTGTCGTAACAGTGCGACTGACACTGGGACAGTAAAGGACTCTCATTTAAGTAGGACTGGTAGTGGGACATAAATGAGAGATTGCAGTACGGATAAGTACACACAAACAAACTTATAGCCGCACAGATTTATACAGCTTTCAAGAAAAAAAACAGAAATTATCCGAGATAACTGCTGTATTTGTTCTCAGTTAATCGCTGCTGTTGCCTAGATAAACGTTGTACCGAATTAGCTATACCACATACGTTATTTGACAATTTGTTTTCTAATATGACTTCTCTGATTGGCTCAAACTGGCTGTAACTTGTTTTTTTTTATTAATCCTGATGTTTGTAGTATTAGCTGGTACTTGTTAAAAATAGTCTGGTTAAGGTCAGTTACCGGTGTACATCACATTTGTTGCTAAAAATTGTCCTGAAACAAACAGCCTGGACAAGGTCAAGGAATGGTCAACATCACTTTGTCACTGTCGCAGACAGCTAAAAAATTATTTAAGAAAACAATTGATGCATTTGGTTTGAGATAAATATTATATAATTATTGTATTGTGTCGTTGGATGTGATGTGATGTCGCCAAATTTCGAACTCAAATTTACTCAAAAGTTTGTCCAACTATTCTGATGACAAGCTTTCAAAATCACTGTTATATCTTTTGTCTTTAAAAATGCTCTGAACGCGCGAACTGTAACGTTTATGGACCTCATGTTTGAGGTTTCTCTCTTTCATCAGTTTATTTGGAAATATTCGTCCGATAAAATGCGAAACGTTTACTTTCGAATTCTTCTTGATATTGTCCGCAGCATTTCCGCCTGCTGCAGTTTCGTCCACTATTGCTGTTCACAGAAGCATCAAGTTATGTTTTTTTTTTTTTTTTTTTTCTTGATAACCTTATACTATTTTCAAATAATTGTATAGGCATTTATGTGAAAAAAATAATAACTTCAAGCTCCTGTGTTACTGTTGCTCAAACATTTGGTCAAACTACAATACATGTCTCCGTATTTGAAGAAAGGTCCAGCAACAGAATGAGATCCAGCAAGCTGATATGTTGTGTTTGTAATCCCACTGTCTAAGTTTAGAAGGCGATGTCGCATGGAAAATCTATTTTTTAAAAATTAATGTCCACATGAAAATAGATAGATAGATAGATAGACAGATAGATAGATAGATAGATAGATGACACGTTCGCCAACACAAATGGTAATGATACTATCAAGTACCGGCGATTGTCAAGCAGCTTTCTATTAGTCGGGAAATCTCGTTAGTTTCCGCCACTTACATTTTATGACACAACGAAATGACAAAGTCACAGAACGTATTGACAAACTCACATGAAGTAATATCATACTCGCTTAACGTAATGATAAACTTATATAACGTAAAGACAAACTCGCATAGTGTAATGACAAAGTCCATAACGTAATATCAGATGTCTTCACGTACCTTATCATGTTCCTTGAAATACTGGTTTGATCGCATACCACCATATTTACCCTAAATATTCCGACAATATAGACTGAGCAAACAGTGTAGATTATAATCTAAACAGTTTGATCAGGATCTGTAATGAGAGCTTTTAGACTAAATACTAGTTAGCCACATGTGCATATTAAAATTTTAGGATAGGTACGGGAAACAGTTAGAACGTCCAAATATTTAGAGTAAATACATTACACAGCAAGTTCCTCGTACTGTACATATACGACTGGCAACGCTGGTTCTTATGCTTTAGCAAAAAAAAGCCTTTGGAAAAGTAGCAGTTGTATGGTGATGGCTATTGTAGAGAGGTTAAATATACAGAACAACTGTACTTTGTACTATCAGAAAAGCGGTTATTTTCGGGAGTAGGCTGTTGTTGAGAGATGACTGTTAGTAGAGGTGCCACTGTATACATTGATAATACTGAACATTATTATCTTTTCATATTATTGTTCTAAAATAAATAAATAAATAAATACAGTTGACTCTCGTTATCTCGATCTCGCTTATCTCGAATAACCGCTTGTCTCGAAGTGAAAATCTGGTCCCTGTTTTAACACAGAGATCTACCAACATGCAACAAAATATTGTGGAAAAGGGGAGAAATTGCTCCAAGGAGCAATTTCTCCTCTTTTCCACAATATTTTCAATATATCTCTAACTTCAAGAGTCCAATAGCATATATATTTGTTAAATGTGGTTGTTCGGATTATTTTTCCTCAGTTCTGCAAATCTGATATGATATGTCGAGATCTGGAATCTGGATATCTCGAAGTATTTCAGAGAGTCCCTTGGAATTCGAGATAACGAGAGTCGACTGTACATAAATAAATAAATCTTTGGTTTCATGTTAAGACAAAAGAAAGAATAGTCCTGCATATGGCGTGTATGTGTACGTGCAGTTTGAAAAAAAAATGTTCATGAAAAGCGAGGCTGATTGAAAAAAGCTTTTTTCCCAATGTAAGCGCAAAAATCAGTTTTCCAAGATAAGCTAAGCGCTGTTCTGTGTAGTATACATTGGACCAAATTTCCTGTTTATGCGTATTTCGTACTTAATCGCTTCACATACGTTTTCCAAGATAGTCTATTTTTTCCCACTTAAGCGTATTTCCAACCTAGTCGCTTAACACACCACCATTATCACCATGGGAAATAAAGAAGAAAATTTAGACACATGTATGATGTAAAGTGTTGCTAAATTGTAAGCAATAAATGGAAAAGGCTGGCTTAGAAATTGCAAAATTCCGTCTGTTGTAGACCCTTTAAACGACTACCCAGCAAACACACACTGTCGCAACAACGTCGTTACAACCTTCACTTCCTGCATATGCTCTGAAAGGTACCTTTTTACACGGTGAAACTAAATTATAAACTGTTTCCTACCTGTTAAACAAAGCCGTCTTTACTGTCAAGTCAGAGTTTTTCTAACGTCTAACTTCCTTGTGTCCTTAGAAACGACGTTTCAACGTTAACGACGTCGTTTGACTTTTCTTCAACCCAAAAGCGCTAATTACAGGGAGCTAACCACTAAATATTTTTTCAAACCTTTCACATGCTGCCACAAAAACTACAAATACAAAACTTTTCAAACCTTACTTGTTTATATAGCCACCCAAGCTCAACAAGTTTCTGAGAAAAAAAAAATCCACATGTTGTCCTGCTCCTTTTCAAATTAAGGTCCACCATGATTGTTCACCTGCAGATTCGCAGCGAGTAACAAGCGGACTTTTTTAATGGAGGGGTGACCATATAAAATCAGCAACAATTTCTTTGAGCTTGCAGATATAATTATAAATCACACATCATTTTATTTCCTTATAACTATCCTTTTCTCACATTGAAATAAAACCTGGGATATATATCCAATGGAAGCATGTCTGGTATTTAGACTGCAACTGAAACCCCGGTCCGAAAGTGATAAAACCCGGTACTTCCAGTATTTAGTGTAATGCTACCTATAGAGCAACATTTTTCCCCTATTAAAGCACATTATATCAACCAAATCATGTCCTTTGGTTTTACCTATTTGCTTAATTTTGCTGATATGAACACTTTTTATGTGCCTACCCCCCGCCCCCCTTCCCCCCCCCCCTCCCCCCCACCACCCACCACCCCCCCCCCCCCTGTAAAAATACAATAAATTAAATAACAGAGATAAAAGAAGTGACTAAACACTTTCATTCTCTTTTCTTTCAAATCAACTGTCAGAATAATACAAAAATCAATGCATGTAGCTATACTTATCTTAACATACGAATCGAGTACTTAGAGACAGTGTGTGAATTACAATTATTGTCTTATCTTTATTTCCCCACCCACCCCCTCTAGCATGGGCTAAATTGCTTGGCTTTAATATAACACTAAAATCTTAGTTGTTTGTGCCTAGAGTATATTTTTTATCAAAAATATATTACAGAAACATTATGAAAAATGACAAATTATATGCAGAAAATATTAACTATAAGTTTAAATTAGGCCGGTCAATGGCAGGGGGTGTTTCAAACATCAGCTTAAAGCGACAGACCGCAAACTTATATTTGTGCTTTCTGATGAATAGCAAATAAGAAGAGATAAAAAAAATAACTTAATGAATAAGTACAAAGGTCAAGGTCACACAAGGTTAAGGTCAAGGTCACACAAGATCAAGGTCAAGGTCATCTAAATATAGAAAAGCATAGAAAATCCAATTCTGTTACATGTTTCTAGGCATACTTGTAGATGTTTTAGAAGAAAGGTCACTAAGGTCAAGGTCACATCGTTGTTAAAAATAGAAGCAGTTTTGTTTGACTGATCCAATTTCAGTACCATTCTAAAAAAAGGGCACTTATAGTTCATGCCATTATGGGATACTATGCAATATGTCACTTTCCAAGTGACACATATCACCATCATTTTATATTTACCTATATATTAGTACATATATTTCATTAAAAATAAATATAAAAGAAAATAATCTAATCTGATGTTTAATTCAAGGCATAAAACAGTTATATCTGAAGGTCAAGGTCACAGAAATAGTTCATTTTCCATGCAAAAGCATTAATTTACTTTCCATATTGCCTGTGTAGGCTTCCAATTCATGGCAATCAGAGGTCAAAAGTTCAGAGGTCAAGGTCATTTCAAGGTCACTGAAGTTAGCACTTTCGTATGCATTGTTCGGTTTCAGTGCGCAATGTCGAAAGTTCTAATGAGGCCCTGGTAAAATTCAACAAACCTGCGCGGGCTCAAAATGGTCACTTTACCGCTCGAATGTAACTG
>OZ024826.1:59752506-59859049 GCA_964016985.1 Anodontia alba | reverse complement strand
TACCATTCGAACTTGTGTTTGAGTCCCTACGAAATTCTTCCGATAGCCCAAGAAAGCAAATATTTAGGGAGTTTTTTTTTAGATTTTTTTTTCTTATTTTATGAAATTTTATGTTGTGTGTAATCACTAGAATCGCCTCATCGAGCGATTCTAATGAGTGCACTCAACATACAGTTATTGTGTAGAAAAGATTTACCTAAATTATCGCTTCCTGACCTGGCGCTCTCAGTGGTTCGAACTACCCCATCACGAAAACATGCCTATATAATGTTGACTCCCTTAAACCCCACTTTTGTATAGTAAAAACTGGGGTTTACAGGGGTATACATTATTTTTCTTGTTTCTTCTCAAAAACATAGATTGTGGGTACTCGTTAGAACCGCCTCGCCGAGGCGGTTCTAACGAGTACCCACAATTTATGTTTTGAGCAGAAATAAGAAAAATATCAGAATTTTTTATCTGACAATTTTCCTTTCTTGGTTGTAAAATTTTCACTATATTTAAATAGGCGTGTTTTCGTAATGCATATCTCGGCCAAATTTTCACGGTCCGAAACATGTTTGAGCCATTGAAGTTTGACTGTATTTGGTACGTTTATTTATTTATTATTTATTTATCTATCTATTTATTTATTTATTTAATTTTCTTATTCATTTATCTATTTATTTATCTATTTATTTGTTTATTCATTTTCAGGACGGGTTCGCTGCCTGTAAACTACATCGAATCTCATTTGGTAAGTACTCGGCCCTACATAACAATTTGAAACTTAACCGTAACTACCCTCTTCGCTAATTTCAGCAGACGATATTTTCTTTTTTCCCCAGACCCCAGAAATAGTCTTTGACATTCTGTGTTAATTGTCTCCTTATGTAGGAGACAATGAAAAGTAGAAAATCAGCATTTTCTGAAACGTCAAACCTTTACCACTCTCTGGGCAAATTCAGCGGATATTTTCCCCAGAAAATAGATTGTGACAACATTTCATGCAAATTGTTTCCAATTCTTTTTTTTTTTTTTTTTTTTTTTGGTGGAGGAGGGGGTGGGGCGGGGGACGTGGAGAGAAACAAAATATTTCAAAATATCGTCTGCCGAATTTTTTACCCAGCATGCGGAGCGTCAAAAGCCTTGCAGATGATCACGGAACCGGTTACCATATTTACTTTAAATAATAGACAGAAATCACTGAGCAAACAGTGAAGACTAAGTCAAACTGTCCCTTTTTCTACCAAGTGTTAAGGTGAACGGGATATACTTGGTAGAATTTCCACATACGGGTCGTATATTTTACATACGCAAAAACTTTATCTGTAAAACCTGGGTTGGGGCATTTTCGACATTGGCAAACAGTGCAGATATAGATCAGACGCCGCGAACTGTTTGCTTAAATTACAGGAAATTAAGGGTTGAATGAACAGTCCATTAGGAAAACACGCCTATTCAAATATATAGAAAATTTCACCTCCAAAAACTGAAAATTTTCAGATAAAACAATTCTGATATTTTTCATATATTTGCTCAAAACATAGATTGTAGGTACTCGGCGAGGCGGTTCTAACGAGTACCCACAATCTATGTTTTTAACAAAAATAAGAAAAATAATGTATACCCCGGTAAACCCCAGTTTTACAATATAAAAGTGGGGTTTAAGGGGGTCAAAATTATATAGGCATGTTTTCGTGATGCTTAAGTCCCCATTCAGGCTCATTTTCCTAGCCTACACTCAGAGACAATCGATCCACCTGTGTTGTCTGTGCTTTGATTTTCTAGGGGTGTGGGGGTGGTGGGGGGGAGAGGGGGGTGGGGGGCATCATGTGCGACGTTCTGTTTGTTTTCCTGTGTATTAAAGCCCTCCTGAAAATCGGTCTACTCTAAAAGGAAAGAATCTGCCCCTCCCTCATTCCCCACCCCACCAAGGGAACACATATTCTTTCCTTATAGAGTAGATCCATTTTCAAAAGGGAGGCAAGATCAATAACATTATGACATACAGTCGAACCTCGTTATCTCGAACTCGCTTATTTCGAATTACCGCTTATCTCGAAGTGAAAATCTGGTCCCTGTTTTAACATGAAATTATGACAACAGAACAAAATAATGTGGAAAAGAGGTAACGGGAGTCGACTGTTGTTGCCTACCCTGAAAATTTATCCGTTCCCCTTAAGACATTTTACTAGAATATCACGTGAACTTCCTCGTAATTTCTAACTTTCCTGATCCCCACTTTTACTATATAAAATCGTGAATTCGATGGTTTACATAAATTATGAATAAATGAAGTATATCTTAGGGGTGGCGTTTAAATTCTGGAAAAAAAAATGAAGCATTTCTTTTTATGGCTGTGTTTAATCCTCAGAAATAATTTGTGAAACCTTTCTATTTATTTAGCTCCCAACTGAAAAGGTACGGAGCCTAATTGTATGCAAGCACATTAGATATGTTTCCGAAGTTCAAAACTTTAACTTGCAAATAATAAACAAAAGCAGACAAAATTTAAACACAACATAACTTTTCTTATTTTTCATCACTGTAGCCTGTATAATATCAGCCTATGCAGTTTTTAAAGGCAGTTCATTTATTTAAACCGGCAAATAATTCTACCGACTGTATGCTACAAGATTCATTGATTCTGGAAACGGGCAATGAAGGTCCTGATTAGCTTGCGCACATGAACAGGCTGATTTGAGCCTTCGTAGCCCACAACGTCATACAGAGCCTTCTTTCATGTTGTGTCATGCTATTTTTTTTAGAAGATGCCAAGGCAATTATCAATTCATCACTGCCTGATCATTTCTGGGAGGTGCCGGAGGCTCCAAACAAGGTTTATTTAAGATCCCCTGACGACACAAAGGCTCTTGAAATCTACATCACCAGTGGTAGAGGTAAGAGCTTTACGTTTCTTTTTTATTCTGGCATGCCAGTAATACAGACCAAAATAAAACAATAACCTACAATATTTGCAAACGTCAGGCTGTGCTGGACACTTATGTAGTCAACAGCGGCCATCAACATAAACAGGAATTCAGGAGAAAACATTCGCAGAATAAAAACTGTTTCACGATGCCCACTGTATCTAACAAAATGTGCAAAAACAGTCATGATAATTATAATTTACCTTTCCAGTTATTCACACTTGAACATTACTGAACATGTGCACAGTATCAACTGTGTGTAGAGACACCGGTAACCGAGATGACGATCTAAATATAGTTGCACAGTCATTAGTAATTGCCGAGGTGTATTTACGACTCCAGGCAAACACATAAATCCAATTTATTTATTTATTTGTTTATTTCAGGAGGCATTGACAGCCTGGGTTACTTCCTAGTAAAGATTGATGTGGATGCAGAATCTGACACACATGGACCTTATGGTGAAGGACATTATTTTCTTCTTAACGTGACTGGTCAGACATCTGATTCTGCTAGAGGGGTATGTATATACAATGCCGGTTAGTTTGGTATTATTGCAAAGCCGCCTCTATGTCAGGGAAAACATATTTCATAGTCAACTGAAATAAGCTTTGATGGGATCTATATACCCGTTTATCAAGTATTCGGACACTTCAATTCCTTAACACTCGTATTCGTCCTAAAAATTTGAACATGTCCATTTAGCTTCCTCTTGATCTGAAAACTGTTCATCACGAAAACATACCTATATAATTTCGACCCCATTAAACCCCACTTTTATAGATTAAAACAGGGGTTTATAGGGGTATACATTATTTTTTCTTATTTCTGCTCAAAAACATAGATTGTGAGTACCCGTTAGAACCACCCGTCGAGGCGGTTCTAACGAGTACCCACAATGTTTTTAGCAGAAATATGAAAAAATATCAGATTTTATTTTTTTATCTGGAATATTCATTTTTTGGTGGTAAAAGTTTATTTGAATAGGCATGTTTTCGTAATGTGGATGAGTGGCACATGGTGCAGAAATTTCTCATTTATCCCATAATTTTTCGTTCCCTCTTACTGGGAGACGGCTCGTCATGACTGATGTATTGATATCAGAGTCGTTAAACCTTGACTCGAACAAACAAAATAAAACATCAGGGTTATGAGTCGCATCATGACAAAAAAATTGTCGTCTGACGTCTATGTATGTGAACTGCACGTGCTAAGCAAAAACAGCAGTCAGCGCTGTGTAGTATGTGCAGGTGCAAGTCATCCTGGTTCAAATAAAGTCATTACGGGATTTATCGGGAGGATAACTCCTACTTCCCGAACATATATAAAAATCTCGGGGATCGTCCGATGTCTCACATACAAATATTAATCCAAATAATTATATTTTCTATAAAAACCGGGAAGTCAATTTCTCTTGAATTTCAACCTTTTGTATACGATTCATGATACTTATATATATATATATATATATATATATATATATATATATATATATAGATAGATAGATAGATAGATAGATAGATAGATAGCTAATGCCAAGTCCAGCAAATCAGAGAAAACAACGCATAGAAATTCTCTTGAATGACTGCGCAAAACAAACAAAACAAAAATTCTTCTCAATATATATTTTAAGTACCTTTGATACTTGTTGCTGTATACTGTGAAGTACACCCAGCAGTTTGGTGTTATATTTCTGATTTTACATAACCATTTCAGAATATTAAATTTGAATTCAAGTGCCACCAAATCCACCATTATGCATATAAAATCAGCATGAAGGTTTGGGCCATAAGTCGTCACAAGGCAAAGTTAAACAAGAAATTCGCTGAATCTGCTTCTATCTACGTCAGTGAAAGTAAGTTACACACTCGCCGCCGAACATCTACTACAATGTAACTAGACTAGCTCCTAGACCTTCATGTCATGTTTTATCACTCCTTACTATAAGCTGATTCAAATTTATATAAGACATCTTGTATAGCCAGTCTCTAATAGTTGGTCTCTGACATCATATCTCCAAGATTAGTTGCCGCTATCAAAGAGGTAGCAGATGGCCCTTAGTTCATTAAGTATAATTATAATTGATTGATGAAAATAATATTGATATCCGACTAGTAGCTAGTCTATAATGTACCTAATGAGTTTCTGAACGATTTAGGCATCATTTGCAACTAAAAATGAATGTATCAATTTGTAAACCGAGAAAGCAAATATAAAGGAAAGGTTTTGTATACGGACTTGGCAATTCCAACTGACATTCTATTTGAATAACGTGCAGCACGCCAAACACTTTCTGACGACGTTATCGTCATTAACACTTTTAATACTGGGAAGAAATTTCAGCAGACGACATTTTGATATATTTTTCTTATTTTTCTTTGAAAATAGGATTTGACAGCTCTTGCAATTTGCATCAATATTCTATTTTCTAGTAAAAATAAGAAAAATATCATCTGTTTGTCGTCTGCTGAATTTGCCCATAGCACGGTAAGTGTTAAACGAGTAGTATTTCCAATAATAAAAAAAAAAAAATCTAAATTGTTATTGTTATGGAATTTGCTACACAGTAAAAGCATGCATATATTTATTATAAAATTCTCTTATCTTTCAACAGACTATCGGAAAACGCGACAAATGATCAATGCCTGTATTTGTGAATCGAAAGTACAAGTGTTGCGTCTTTATAAAGAAGGGGATAGCATTATTCGTGGTTATGTTCAAGTGACAGACTTCCCAAGAGATGGACAGTTAGAGATTCTTCTGTTATATAATGGAACAAGAGAGCTACAGACATGGAGGAAGAATGGCACTGGAAATATTGTAGGTCAACATTTCTGAAAAAAACAACAACAAAAAAAAAAAAACAAAAAAAAAAAAAAAACAAAACAAAAAAAAAAAAAAAAAAAAAAAAAAACAAACAAACAAAAAAAAACAAAACAATTCTTTATACACGTTCTTACATACGGATAAAATATTCCACTGTTATGGATCCGAAACAGTGGAATACATGAGCCAGCGCATGACAAAACCCACAAAATGGCATGTACGACCAGCGAAGACTCAGATCAGCCTGGGTGTCCGCCCAGTCTGATCCGGAGAGTCTTTGCTGTACGCTCAATGGGTAGCTAAGGACCCAAGCTTTCTTCATGCGGACAGCAAAGACTCTGAACAGACTGGGCGGATGCCCAGTCTGATCAGAGTTTTTGCTGTGCGCTCAATGGGTAGCTTTGGACCCAAGCTTTCTTCATGCGGACAGCAAAGACTCTGAACAGACTGGGCGGATGCCCAGTCTGATCAGAGTCTTTGCTGTGCGCTCAATGGGTAGCTAAAGACCCAAGCTTTCTTCATGCGGACAGCAAAGACTCTGAACAGACTGGGCGGATGCCCAGTCTGATCAGAGTCTTTGCTGTGCGCTCAATGGGTAGCTAAGGACCCAAGCTTTCTTCATGCGGGCAGCAAAGACTCTGAACAGACTGGGCGGATGCCCAGTCTGATCAGAGTCTTCGCTGGGCGCACATGTCATTTTGTAGGTTTTGTCATGCGCTGGTTCATATTGCAACATTTCTCTTCTGTTGCCCCAAATCAAGGCAACATTTACCGTATTCTAACAGACAGGCCTCAGCAAACAGTGTAGGATCAGCTCAGATGGCACTGAACGTGAACAAGTATACGTCATGTACGTTTCCATGTCCCCTAATAAGACACACGCCATTTTGACCGAGCTGCTTTCCCTGAAATTATTTAGTGTATTCATTCCCGTAAAGGGGACTATAATATAATGTATACAAAGCAAAAGCTGTGCTGCAAATGGTGTTAAACTGAAATTCTCTCTCTCTCTCTCTCTCTCTCTCTCTCTCTCTCTCTCTCTCTGAACGTTAGATTGCATATTCTGTCAGTTATGCGAAAGGATGGTGTGTAATCTCTAGGCAATCCTCCAAATCCAAGAAAGACTACGAAAACACGTCTAATCAAATATATTGAAAATTTCACCACCAAAAACTGAATTTTTTTCGGATAAAAAATCTGATATTTTTCATATTTCTGCTCAAAACATAGATTGTGGGTACTCGTTAGAACCGCCTCGCCGAGACGGTTCTAACGAATACCCACAATCTATGCTTTTAATGAGAAATAAGAAAAATAATGTATACCCCTGTAAACCCCAGTTATACTTTATAAAAGTGGGGGTTAAGGGGCTCAAAATTTTATAGGTATGTTTTCGTGATGCATGTTTTCTTTTTCAGACTCACTTACGTCTCTTGATCAAGGACGCTATGCCAGGAGTCTATAACCTGAAGGTATGTATCTATTTGTTTTAGACGATATCTGTCTCAATAATAAGAAATACAATTTTTATTCAATTTCTACTACTGATTTGTCAGCATATCTTACATTTTATGTTTCTTTGTGTAAAAGTTGTTACTACTTTTGAGTTTTTTTTTTTTGTTTTTTTTTTCAATCCACGAGATCATCTTTCCCCTTGTAGTCTTTTATTTTATCGTAAAAATGAAAATTGAGATGTATGTACCCGTGAAAGGCGACAGTCACGGAATCCAGCCTTCTAAGACATCAGATTAGGAGTTTAATGACACGAAATGACAACATAATATAAGAAAAGGTGTCTTCGGGGTAAATACAAACAGTAAAGATCTGGATCAGTCAGTGGAGATATATAGTCTCATTACGAAAACACGCCTATTCAAATATATTGAAATTTTTACAACCAAAAAAAGGAAAATTTTCAGATAAAAAAATCTGACATTTTTCTGCCGCGAGGCAGTTCTAACGAGTACCCACAATCTATGTTTTTTTTTAGCAAAATAAGAAAAATAATGTGTACCCCTGTAACCCCAGTTTTACTATATAAAAAAGGGGTTTAAGGGGATCAAACTTATATAGGCGCGTTTTCGTGATGATAAGATACGGTATATTAACGTCTCACCAATTCTACAATTGTATAAAAAATCATTTTATATATCATATAAGAATGTAAAACTGCCGTTCAGATATGAACTATAAGAGACGATAAAAACGTAAAGTAAGTAACCAACATACCTTAAGTATATAAATAAATATCAACAGAATGTAAGCCAACTCTGCGCCGGGACCAAAGCGAAACCCGGCGAACGAAAGTGCATGTGCCGGAAGCCAATGTCCAAATTGCACGTCTTTCGCGCCAGGACTCGCCATGGTGACTTATCAGGCACAACCGATACAGAGCCAGCATAAATTACCATCATAATCACCTTGTATTTATACATTGTATTAGGCTATTAAAACATATATCTCAGATTTTTTAAAAAGATGTAAGCAATATCTGAATCGGCCGTACCATTTGCAAAAGGCACCACACCGGGTCCGGATGGACGAAAGAGCACGTGGCGAAAAGCAATGTCCAAACAGCATGTCCCTCGCACTCGGGCCCGTCATGGTGACACACATTACGAAAACACGCCTATTCAAATATATTGAAAATTTCACCACCAAAAACTGAAAGTTTTCAGATACAAATTCTGATATTTTTCACATTTCTGCTCAAAACATAGATCGTGGGTGCTCGTTAGAACCGCCTCGCCGAGGCGGTTCTAACGAGTACCCACAATCTATGTTTTTGAGCAGAAATAAGTAAAATAAAGTATACCCCTGTAAACCCCAGTTTTACTATATAAAAGTGGGGTTTAATGGGGTCAAAATTATATTTTTTTTTTCGTGATGTTAGGTACAACCGATTCAGACTGTGTCTTAAATACATCATTGTATCGCCACAGAATAAGGTAGTAGAAGCCAAATCAAAATTTGTACTACGATGCAACTAAACATGTCGCTTTGACCTTTTGATTATCATATATATACAACATATATATAAAACATATAGACAAACTACATCAAGCCATTTTTAAAAGCATTATAAGAGACTATCATAGTTATCCATGTCACATGTTAAGATAAGATTAAAATAAGTATTCACCTTATAAAACGAGAGAGAATGCCATCTGATCTCAACTGTTTAATAATTACCTCTTCCTTAAAAAAAATTAAATAAAAAATATGAAAACAAAACAAACAAATATGGGCATGCATATACATGCCAATTACAGTCGAACCTCGTTATCTCGAACTCGCTTATTTCGAATTACCGCTTATCTCGAAGTGAAAATCTGGTCCCTGTTTTAACCTGAAACTATGACAACAGGTAACAAAATAATGTGGGAAAGAGGAGAAATTGCTCCTAAGGAGCAATTTCTCCTCTTTTCCACATTATTATATATATATATATTTCTAACTTTAGGAGTCAAATAACACATTCATTTGTTAAATGTGGTTGTTCAATTTATTGTTTTCTTCACTCTCTCAACTCTGATATGTCGAGGTACGGATATCTCGAAGTATTTCAGTGAGTCCCTTGGAATTCGAGATAACGAGAGTCGACTGTACATTAAATAAATTGGTTTAAGATTTATACCATAAAAAAGTCCAAACATGACAAGAATGTGGATAAAGTTTATGATGTGCTCAGGAATTGTGCTGTACTTCGATGATTTCTACAGTACCCAATAATTCTATAAGCGGACAGTAAAGGTCCTGATCAGACTGCTCGCATGCGCAGACTCCACAGAAAATAGAACGAACTAACACAGAGGAACTGCAACAGCTAACGATCAACAGCAACGTTACTTTAATAGTGGGAATGGGCGGCGAGCTGAAACACGGTATTCCGAGCACTCGATCACACAAGTAATAAATTGTAAAACTGACTTTCATTGCAAAAGAGGGAGTGCGGTTGGGAAGGGGATGGAGTCAAGGTTAGACATGCATACTTCTTATAACTATGCTCGAATATTCTTTTTGACTTCAATTATAAGAATATTTTAAGTGCTCACGAAATACTTAATATCAGTAAATGTTTCTGTTTTTCATTATTCAGGTGAAGAGGCACTGTCCGAAAGAAGAGAATAAATGTGGATTACGATATCCAGAGGACACTGTGTCAAAAGATTTAGAAATAATTTCTCTCAAGACAGGTATAAAGATTCCAAAGATTTATAAAAGCCCAAATCGGAAAAAGAGAGATAAACGAATGTGTGTTCCTTTTGACAGCTAAACTAAATAATTTGATTGAAACCGATTCTAATTGTGATTGTTGTTCTAGACTTATGTGAGTAAGTGTCATGCAAAAGGCAACAAGTTGGCACGGGCAATGGACAAATAGCCTTCATCGTCTCCTACCGTCTTTACCCTGAATATTCGGACAGCTCGTCTTCTTACATACTTCTCCTAAACTTTGAACCAGTCCATTTTACTTCTTGCTGGTGTTTAAAAACTGCTAGATGAGTGGCAAAAAATATAGACCCTGATCATACACCTTGTTTTGCGGCGTCTGATCTGGGTCTAGATTATTTTTCTGTCTGGAAACTGAAGATAAACACGGTATCGATGAAAATTCGCTTGCTATAATTATAAGCTCTACAAGGTATAGAACCTAAATGCGAACAGCAAAGATACTGACAAGAGATCGCAGATGCGTTTAGTCGTCCGGATCTTTACTGTTCGTCCAAGCTAGGATATACCTTTTGCAGGCATATGCGTCATATAAACAAACGTAAACTTTAGTGAATATAGATAAATGCTTCTATTTTGATGCATCTCTGAAATGAAGACTTTCATTGAAGGATTAATTTTGGTCATAAGTGACTTTCAACTTTAACTGTGCAATATTCTTCTTGACGGCATTACTAAACGTGATATATTCATTTACAAAAGTTCACCATTGAGCCGTAACGTCTGCAAACGTACTCTCGGACATGCGCGCTCAGAGACGATTCAGATCAGCCTGCACATTCGCAAGGATGAAAAGTTTTCCGGAGAGCAAAGACTCTGGACTTTTTTTTCATGCTCAACTCAGCTGAGCATGAAATTTTTTTCTGCTAATCAATATGAAGATGCCAACAACAGTTGGCATTTTCATATTCATTAGCAGAGAAAATCTCATGCTCAACTACGTTTAGCAACAAAGAATTTGCAATTCTTAGGTATTTGAGATTTATTAGCATGACAAATTTCATGCTCAGCTAAGAGCTGAGCATGAAAAAATATTTATAACGTCGGGGCCTGATCAGACCCCGCGGATGCTCAAGTTGATTTAAATGTTCGTTAGGCATACATGTCAGAAAGTACGTTTCCTTGCACACCAGATAAGGAAGTCCTGGATTTAACCCTGGGAGAGAAATTCTTATCCTACCTAGGTTATCCTACCCAGGTCAGATAAAAATCGAGAATTCTCACATGTTTGATATGCACTGGTTGTAATGGACGCCACATAGCCATCGTTAAGGTTTACGTCATTGAACGTAATGACGTCATGAATCGCCACAGTAATGTCACCACAATGTGGCGGACGTCAGCAATCGAAGTGACTGCATCATTAAAAAATCTACATTTAGAAATGAAAGGTGTGCAAGAAAAAGAATCTATAATGCGTTTGAGGGGTAGATAGAAAAATCCGTCCCTCGCGATCACAGTCTGGCATCACTCGGCAAGCCTCGTGATGCCAGACAGTGATCTTCGGGACGGACTTTTCTATCTACCCCTCACTTCAATGATAGATTCTTATATTCTTATATTGCGGCTCATTTATTAATTTATTTCTACGCCTTGTTTACTTTTTTTCTGTCTCATTATTTTCCAATATAGACAGTGTCGCTAGTAGAGTTGTGTTTTATTTTCTTTATGTTTGAAATAATCCTTGCAAAGGCAGCCAAACTTTGTTTGGTCCGCAAAGCGGTTCTCTGACTCGTCTGTTGATCAACACAGAAAAAGTATAAATCAACTCTGTGATGAAACAAAGATGAGGAGTGAACTATAAACCGTAAGTCAGAATAAAACATTTTCTAGCAGGATCACAATGGACCCAACCATCCACAGAGGTGTAGAGCCAAGCAAAAACCGTCTACAAAGGTTTAGTATTAACCCGGCCTGAGTCTATAGTCCGACCCACCGTTGCACAGTTAAGGCATACAGACCCTGTACCTTCACTGGTCAGTTTCCAGATTCTATCATGTTAAACCTATGTTAAGCAAAGGCTTAAGAAAAACACTGAAAATCGTGCCTTTAAATGCAGGTGATTACTTAATTCAGATGGCCTTTAAGAGAGCTTAGTTATATGATTAAGTGAGAAAATGTACCGTTGGACATGTGCGTCCAACGAAGACTTAGATTAGCCTACACATCCGCGTAGTCTGATCATAGTCTTCATTGTCCTAGCTGTGTTCCTGCCGGTAAGTCGTCCAACGAAGACTGATCAGACTGTGCAGATGCACAGGCTGATATGAGTCTCCGCTGGTCTCACATGTCCGAAAGTTCATTATCTCACGTCCCATATTTTCTGCTAAACACCGAATGTCTGACCGTCCCTATGCAAATTTGTTAATCATTTTCGGTGCGTATCTCTTTCTAAACTAGCGATATCTACAGGTATTCCACAATCTTGGATTTTAATAACGATGCAGCGACTAAAAGACCCTCAACGTGAGAAAACGTACCTTTTGACATGTGCGCCCAACTAATATTCAAATCACGCTGCGCGGATCTTAGTTGTTCTCATTAAGACACTTTGCACCCTTGGCTGTACAAAGACCTGCCCAAACGAAGACTCCTCTCAGGCTGTGCACATGCACAGGTGATCTAAGAACTCATTTAGCGCACATGTTCGAATGCTCATTATCTCACATTGTAGCTCAAATGTTGTCTGCTAAACACCGAATGTCTGACCGTCTTTGTGCAAATCTGTTTTCATTTTCGTTGCGTATCTCTTTCTAAACTACCGATGTCGACAGAAATACCTGATTCTTGGACGTCAATAACGATGCCAGCGAATAATATACTTATTGCCAAATACACACTCATCGTTGTGGAGGTGTTTGTCTTCGCAATGCTTTTGGTGGCTGGGGTTTTAAGACTCATCACAGGTAAGATTTCAGCTGTATCATTTTTGTTTACAATGTCTACACTTATATGTATTAACGAGCGACATTCAAAAATTAGCATCACAAAATACACAACACAAATATAATCAGACAACGAAGCCTAAATTTAATCCATTTATGCCGAATTTGACCCTTCTACCTTTACTCTTTGGACAGGTCCATTTCCTATATAAGGGGTATCTGGTTAGTTTTTATTATCATGTTTTGTAGAAATTTCTAAACTTAATGCAAACAGTGTACTTCTGCGGCGTCTGATCTGGTCTACACTATTTGCCAATGTCCATTTTATGGGACGTTAGGCATAAATGGGTTAAGAAGTTAGTGCATGTAATCTGAGCAACAATTAGTGAATGCCCCGTGTTGCCTTCACGTCTTAATTTTCAGTTACATTACGAAAACATGCCTATTCAAATATACTGAAACTTTTACCACAAAAAAAAACGAAAATTTTCAGATAAAAAATTCTGATATTTTTCATATTTCTGCTCCAAACATAGATTGTGGGTACTCGTTAGAACCGCCTCGCCGAGGCGGTTCTAACGAGTACCCACAATCTATGTTTTGAGCAGAAATAAGAAAAATAATGTATACCCCTGTAAACCCCAGTTTTACTAGGTAAAAGTGGGGTTTGACGGGGTCAAAATTATATAGGCATGTTTTCGTGATGCATTATTTGCTTCAAAGCATGTGATTTTTTCAAAGGTTTAGTAAAGAAATAATATGTTAAATTTTGTTATTTTCATAATATTTATCGTAATAAAACATATTAATTAGTTCATCACAAATGATCATTTGCCCCTGAGAAGTTTTCTTTTTCCCCTTGATACAGACATGTATTTTAAAATAAGTATTACTATGTACATTTATATAAACGTCTTTTCAAATTTTGTCTGTGTGTTTTGATAAATGTGGATTTGAATTACGAGGGTGAGTCAATAAGTAACCAGCCTAACTTATTTCCAGTTGAGACCCACCTCTTCTTTTTCGATGTAATTGCCCTCTAGTGCGATGCACTTAGACCAACGGTGTTTAAGTGCCATCAGCGCAGAACTGAAAAAGTCAGGGTCCTTTCCATTGACCCACTCCTCAACTGCCGCCACGACTTCTTCATCAGACCGGAAATGAAGTCCACGGATATCTTTTTTCAAGTTTGGGAATAGGAAGAAGTCGCTAGGAGCTAGGTCAGGCAAATTGGCAGGATGTGGTATTAATTCATACCCGTTTCGCTCTACAGCATCCATTGCAACTTTGCAAGTGTGGACACTCACGTTGTCCTGTTGCAGCAAAACACCTTTAGAGAGTTTACCTCGGCGTTTTTCACGGATGGCGGTTCTCAGCTGGTCTAACAAGTTTGCATAGTACACTCCAGTTATTGTACTTCTCTTGGATAAAAAGTCCAACATAATAACGCTTTTTGCGTCCAAAATACTGTGGCCATCACCTTGCCAGCAGATGGTTGCGTCTTGAACTTCTTTGGCCTCGGGGACCAAGGCCTTACCCACTGATGACTGAGATTTATTCTCTGGCTCATAATAATGAACCCAAGTCTCATCTACAGTCACCAGACGCAAAAGAAAATCATCTTTTGACCTAAAACGCTTCAACAAGGCGCTGCATACTGATGCTCTGGTTGCCATTTGCTCATCGCTAAGGGATTTGGGGACCCAACGGGCTGTTAGCTTGCGCATACCTAAACGATCATGTAAGATTGTTGAAACGCTACCATGTGAAATGTCTAATGCCTGCGCTATTTCTTCCACCTGAATTCACCTATCAGAGTATACCAGATCCCGAACTTTCTTACACATTTCTTCTTCGGTGGCATCCAGTGGGTGTCCAGACCTGGCTTCAACTTCTAAAGACGTTCTACCGCGTTTGAATTCCCCTACCCAGAATTTAACTTGAACATAAGATGGTGCAGAAGACCCATAAACATCGGCTAACTCGCCGTGTATTTCCTTGCCTGTTTTACCTTTTAAATACAAGTACCGAATTACAGCACGGTACTCAACTTTTGATAAAAAGCATGCCTTTGCATCACTAGCCATGTTTGACATTCAATATCTTATTAAAGAATGACTCGATACGTGTGCAATTTTGTACCCATGTATAAAACATATATTGAAACAAAGCATGATCGAAAATCGTGACCGTCTCGGTCCATCGGAAATGGGATAGGTTGGTTATTTATTGACACGCCCTCGTATCATCACGAAAACATGCCTATATAAATTTGACCCCCTTCAACCCCACTTTTATATAGTAAAACTGGGGTTTAAAGGGGTATACATTATTTTTCTTATTTTGCTAAATAATATAGATTGTGGGTACTCGTTAGAACCGCTTCGCCGAGGCGGTTCTAACGAGTACCCACAATCTATGTTTTGAGCAGAAATATGAAAAATATCGGGGTTTTTATCTGAAAATTTTTGAGTTTTTGGAGATTAAATCTTCTATATATTTGAATAGGCATGTTTTCGTAATGTGGAGATTCCAAGTGGAAATGTTCGTAATGTGCGTTATGACCGCTACTCCTGCAGGGATGGTGGTGTATTTTGTGTGAAAAATGAATCAGCACCGCTTGTGGATAATGTTGCTATACGAAAGAGGTTTGCGTGATTGTTGAATAGTGGATATACCGAGTGACTCCGTGTAAATAATAATACGACTGTTCTTCTACAGTCGTTCAGTCTTCAGTAATCGAGTAATTCAGTAACTGATGTCTATTCAAACGTTTAACGATTTCCAGTTAAACAAAGCGAGCACAATTAATGCATGATGTTTTATGTTTTGCAGAAATCACAGCGCAAAACAAAATCCACAACACAGAAATTCTTCAGAATCCCTTGTTCCAATCTTGGACTCATCATCACAGGGTAAGGTCGTCTTCTTGGCTTCAAATTGCTGCCAGTTTTTATACTTCGATTTTTGTCAGATTACATGAAAGTTCTTTGTGCATTTTGAGTCATTCAGTTTCGATAATGAACTCGTTTGAAGTTTTGAAGCATATTTATGGCTACATATACTGTAGACTGGTCCCCAAACGTTTTCACAAAATAGAAAGGTCTTATCAATAGAATCCCCTATACGTAAATAGATTCTCAAGAATTACGCTTTAAACCAATGGATATTTTCACGAAACTAAAAACAGTAGAAGTGTCAAGTCTTTTTGGCCACACAAGCTAGTTTCGGTCAATTAGGCCTCATCAGTGACCCTCATTATTCTGAATGGGGCTCAAAGATAACAACGGATCAGAAACTACAAAAGAGTGATTAATACGGGGATATGTTTTACGGTCGCCACACGGCACTTACACCTGTTGTAATGAAGATAAATTGATTCTAAACTGAAGCAATTTCCCATGAGAGCAATATATACACTCACTCTTGACTGATGATTGGACAGATTAGTTATAGTCGACTAATCAGAAAGTTCTATTTTTAGAAACATTTTTATTTATAGGCAAGTTATAAAGAAATTAAATTCAAAGCTGTCCATTGGGTCATTCTAGATTTGTGGTCAATAAAAGTGAAAAAAAAATGCTGAAATAGCCATAAAAAGTCAACCCAAAAGTACTGATATTTTTTCTTATTTCCCCATGAAAACATATGTTGTGGGTACTCATTAGAGGAGCAGGCACCTCGCAGAGGCACTTCTAATGAATACCCACAACACGTTTTCATCGAGAAATAAGAATAAATATTATCTTGATACCCCTCTTATTGATCTGGAGCAATGAAAAAGTACCCGGGCGAGTGCTAAATTAAGAATGAACAAGTCGATTATTAATCGGTGATATGTCGGTGTTACAAAACCGATGATCGACTAAGAAATTCTGGCCGATTACCAACACTACTGATAACCCCTCTTATATAGAGCTATGTAATAATAATAATAATAATAATAATAAGTGCGTCCAACGGGAACTGCGAACAGTTCCCCGAACCGGAGCGGTTCGGCGTGCAGACGTACTACTATTATGGTGGCATATAACTGACATCTAAATATTGAGATACTAAGTCGACTTTTTCTGCTTTTATGTCGACTTAAAATGTATGACCTGATGCTATATCGACTTCCGTTGATAATGGTTATCGCGACTGCAGGTCGTAATACTGTCAGAAGTGTCCTCCACAACGTCAGCATCATGAAACACTTTTACAACTATATGTCGACATTATAATTATATCTCGACTTCCGGTCATGTTATGTAGTAGGATTTGTAGAGAAGATAATGATAGTCAGATAGTGACTATGCCGGTCGAGATACTTAAATTCGGGACGATGTGATGTATTAAGTTTGGGGCTAAATATAGTGTTTGGTGGCATATAGATGTTATATAATTATCGTTTCTTGTAAACAACTCCGCGATTGCATTAAGACTGGCGCTGTCTGTGTGGTTTTGGTCAAAAAAATAAACTTTCACGACTACGAAAACGTATCTCAACGCTAACTGGCAAATCATGACATGTAAAAGAACCGGAAGTCGAGGTAATAAAAAAACAACACAAAATAAGTCGTCATACAGTGTTAACACGCTTTGTTTTCTTGAAGGCAGCTTAGAGCAATATTACGACCTGCAGATGCGATAACCATTATCAACGGAAGTCGATATAAGTAAGTCATACATTTTAAGTGGACATAAAAGCAGAAGAAGTCGACTTAGTATCTCAATATTTAGTATGGTGACATATAACTGACATCTAAATATTGAGATACTAAGTCGACTTTTTCTGCTTTTATGTTGACTTAAAATGTATGGCCTGATATTATATCGACTTCCGTTGACAATGGTAATCGCGACTGCAAGTCGTAATACTGTCCAGAAGTGTCATCCACAACATTAGTGTCACGAAACAGTTTTACAACTGTATGTCGACATTATAGTTATTATCTCGACTTCCGGTCATATTATGTAGTAGGATTTGTTGAGAAGATAATGATAGTCAGACAGTGACAATGCTGGTCGAGATACCTAAATTCGGGACGATGTGACGTATTAAATTTAGGGCTTAATATAGTGTTTGGTGGCATACAGATATTATATAATTATCGTTTCTTGTAAACAACTCTGCGATTGCAATAAGACTGGCGCTGCCTATGAAAATTTGGTCTAAAAATAAACTTTCACGACTACGAAAACGTATCTCAACTCTAACTGGCAAATCATGACATGTAAAAGAACCGGAAGTCGAGATAATAAAAAATAATAGAAAATAAGTCGTCATACACTTTTAACACGCTTTGTTTTCTTGAAGGCAGCTTAGAGCAATATTACGACCTGCAGACGCGATAACCATTATCAACGGAAGTCGATACAGCATTAAGTCATACATTGTAAGTCGACATAAAAGCAGAAGAAGTCGACTTAGTATCTCAATATTTAGATGTCAGTTATATGCCACCATAATTTAGTATGGTGGCATATAACTGACATCTAAATATTGAGATACTAAGTCGACTTCTTCTGCTTTTATGTCGACTTACAATTTATGACTTGATGCTAAATCGATTTTCGCTGATAATGGTTATCGCATCTGCGAGTCGTAATAATGCTCTAAGCTGCCTTCAAGAAAACAAAGCGTGTTAACAATGTATGACGACTTTTTCTCTACTATTTTTTATTATCTCGACTTCCGGTTCTTTTACATGTCATGATTTGCCAGTTAGTGTTGAGATACGTTTTCGTAGTCGTGAAAGTTTATTTTTGGACCAAAACCACACAGACAGCGCCAGTCTTAATGCAATCGCAGAGTTGTTTACAAGAAACAATAATTATAAAACATCTATATGCCACCATACACTATATTAAGCCCTAAACTTAATACGTCACATCGTCCCGAATTTAAATATCTCGACCGGCATAGTCACTATCTGACTATCATAATCTTTTCAACAAATCCTACTACATAACATGACCGGAAGTCGAGATAAAAATTATAATGTCGACATATAGTTGTAAAAGTGTTTCATGATGCTGACGTAGTGGATGACACTCTGGACAGTATAACGACCTGCAGTCGCGATAACCATTATCATCGGAAGTCGATATAGCATCAGGTCATAAATTTTAAGTCGACATAAAAGCAGAAAAAGTCGACTTAGTATCTCAATATTTAGATGTCAGTTATATGCCACCATTATTTAGATGTCAGTTATATGCCACCATATACTATAGACTACCGATGTGACCAATAAAATGTAATGGTCCAACAAACGCTTGGGTGGTTCGGTGCTTATCCTGGAAAACAATAAGCGTCCCGTAATTTGGCAGAGACTACTGACAAGGCGGCCGTGCCGATAATAGCAACAAAATAACCAATAACGCCAAGTATTCCAATTGCAAGGGGTTGAATCACGGAACTAATGACGTCAGCCTACAAAAATTGCGATCGCGCCCATTTTGAATTTTATCTCCGAATTTTATTTCTATCCGTTCTCCGTCCATTTGCAAGCTAAGTACGAGGGATGTTCGAAATGAATTGCTTATTGTCCTCTAGCTCGATATCCACGTGGGGCACGATAAAAACCAATACATACCTGTATAGGGCTATTCAATATCTACACAATGGTGTATAAATGTACATGTGAGACTAAGTGTAAGACATAAAATTTGCCATTTGAATACACGCAGTCATTGACCACTGCAGTAAAAATGGTTGGTAGAAGCGTCGACAAAAAAATGAGATATGGGCTTACATCAAAGCTCGCTCAAAACTTGGTTGTTCTTTGAAGAAGCTGATGACTGAAATTCCTACTGCTTTTGGACCTTCTTGTGTGTCTTATGACACAGTTCGGCGGTGGAAAAAGAAATTTGAGTCTGGTGTAGAGTCCATCAGAAATGCACCGAAATCAGGTAGGCCAAAATCTGCATCTCGTAAAGAAATCGTTTCCAAAATAAAGGAAATCATTGAAGGAGATGCCAGATTTACAGTTCGTGATATTGCACGAAAGGTAGGCATATCACTATCAACGGTTCACCTTATTTTGAAGAAGCATTTGAAAGTCAGAAAGATTTCTGCTAGATGGGTGCCACATCTGTTGACTGACGAGCAAAAGAGGCAACGGGTTAAAATGGCCAAAAAGCTGCTTCAAATTTCCAAAATATGACAAAAAGCAGTTTGCCAATGTCGTCACAGGTGATGAAACCTGGGTCCATTATTTTGAGCCCGTCAGAAAGGTTAGCAATAAGATCTGGGCCACTGAACACAGCAAACGTCCAATAATTGCCAAACGTTCTTTGAGTACAAAGAAGGTTTTGTATGCAATCTTCTTCTCTGGTGAAGGGGTCGCAATAAAAGTGCCAGTAAAAAAGGGCAAAAGCATCACCGGAAAGTACTACAAAGACGTAGTACTGAAGAAATTAAAAAAGTATTATCAGAAACGACGCCCTGCCACTGGTTTTAAACATGTCCGTCTTCTACATGACAATGCCCCAGCTCATACCTCCGCAATAGTAACGGCGTTTTTGAAGAAAGAAAACGTAACTGTTTTGCCTCACCCCCCGTATTCCCCAGACCTTGCCCTATGTGATTTCTTTTTGTTTCCGAAATTGAAAGCATTTCTTGCTGGGCGGAAATACCAGTCCCGACAGGCACTTGGATCTGCCATTCATCAGTACCTTATTACTGTGCCCAAATCAGCGTACCGTGACGCCTTGAACAAGTGGATACATCGGCTGAAACTTTGCATTTCTAGCCACGGGGAGTACTTCGAGGGCATGAAATGTGTACTTTTGGGCTAACTTGAAATGTGAAGTCTCCAGATAGAAATAAGCAATTCATTTCGAACATCCCTCGTATGATTCGTTTTGTGCACAAAGTACACTTTGATGTAGATTTTTAGATAACACATAGACTTTACGCTCTTTTCACGTGATACTCTTAAAAAACTTCGACACAGGTAAGCGAATGATAGTATATTGTCGTTGTACCTGTCATCGGCATACACTAGTTTTCGGTATTTGGAAAGCATGGCCATCGCCCTTCGGGCCCGTGAAATAGACGGGCTGCCTAAAGCCTCTATGGCAGACCTGCTAGAAACTAAGCAGGGCCCGAAGTCATGTGATCGGGTCGGGTAAAAGTCCCACACATTTTGAGGCAATGTCTCTGAACTACTGAAATATTGTTGACTTGGACTTATATCGCAATTCATGCAGTGGATTAGAAGTAAAGCATGGTCTGAAATCAAATTCAGTTAGATCTGGCAAAGACGTATAATTTATGTCCTTTGATCTGGCCAACCCACCTATGAAGCATATGACGATAATTTGGACGCAGGGATATAGGTAGCACCTATTAAATTCATATTAATCATATAGAAAATGTTGATGTAAACTGCATTGTATTGCAGGTGGGAAAGTTTACAGCATGTTTTTTTTTTTTGTTTTTTTTTTTTTTTGTTTTTTTTGTAAAATTATTGTTATTAAGTTTCATTTGTTTTCACAAGAAAATCCATACATCCAAAGAAATTTAGTTTCCGAAGTCAAAGTACCACTAATATACACAGAAGACAACGAGCTCCTGAAAAAGAACATATATTCTCTCAGAGACCAACTTGTATCTAGAGGGGTGGATGCAATACCTATCGATGAATTTACATTTCCAGAAGTTAATTCAAATTGGATTGACTTTGGAGAAAATGTGGCTAAGACGCATAGCACGTTTGTGTTTATTGTATCTCCGCTATTGTATAGACTCTGTCACGAGGGAAAATACGGGGATAAAAACATGTTTGCAAGTCTCGCGGAAAGAACTAAAGGACAACATATTCCAATGGTTGTGCTTCGTACCCTAGATATTTTATACTTCAAACATGTTTGGAAACCTAGAATTTTCTTAGTAGAACTAAAGGACGACCTAGATACTGTATCACAAGAAGATTTTGCAGCCGGACTTAACCTATCTAGTGATATCACTTTGTCTCACAGATTTGCAGCTGATCTTTTTATTTTGCATGAAGCCCAAATCTTTAACATTTCAGTAAAAGAGTTTCAGGATAGCATAGCCTGCGAATCAAGAGAAGTGATAAGATTGACTCGCTGCTTGAACCCGCAAAGGGAATAGATAATGTAGATTCTAATGATAAAAGTTCAATTTCTATTATCACAATAATTACGAAAACACACCTACGGTAAATGTCCTAAAATTTCGAACAAAATTAAATAATTTCAGTTCTTGCTGTTCGAAATTTTAGAAATTATGATTTGCTAAAAAATTTACTGTTCGAAATTTTAGGACAGATTCACTTACAGCCAAAATGGACCTGGCTGTCGGACGCTTTCGGATACCCGAAACGACAAAAAAGGACCTTCACGACGAAAGGGGTTTCTTATTTGCTATGTGTGATTGGTAAACTGAATGTGAAATTGTATGAACTAATAAATAATTACCACACTGATGTTTGTTTTCAATTGCATCCGATTAATTCTATGTCGAATAATGATTCTCATAACAAAACAATTAATTATGCGATACACTAATTAATCGCCAGATACGTTTGTTCGGCACTCCGGGAATGTGCCACTTTCTTAAAATAGGCTGGCTTAATCCAGTCTTCTTATGTAACAACCCTCTTCCCTTTACCGCACTGAGATACACAAGCTGACCAAAAATGCTTCAAACGGTTACCGCACATTTGTTCTTGTATGAGCCACTACAGAAACACAAAAGTCCCTTTCCTCAAAGGTGAAATGTACGTAGTTTTAATGTGAAAAGCGCAGACTGATTAGAATTTCCTCCGTTTTGAAGCGCAGTATTCACACTGCTTGCTGACATAAGGCATTCTGTTGGCGATATGCGTAGACCCAGATCAGACCGCCCCGATACATAGACTGCGCGGATGCGCAAGTTGATCTTGTCTATGCCGGTCTCAAATGTCATTTCTATTGGAAAGGACTCATACATAAACGAACAGTAGTGTAAAATAGTGGGTTTCTTTATCTGCTATTTTCCCACGATTATGCAATACCAGGTGTCAGGTGCGGAGCTTGGCATTTAAGATTAATGTGATCTGTTATCTTTAGTATTTGTTTAAGAACATTGTTTATTTTGTTTAGTTATAGTTAGTATTTATTCAGGTGTAGGTTGTGCAATAATGATTGGCATACGCTATTAATTATCTGAAAATGATTGACGTAAACCGTTAGTCATTTTGGCATCTTGTTGACAGATGTTACTTTATGTAGGATTATTGCACAAGCGATATGAATAGATAGGGGTTATCTTGACAAAGATTAATAGGTTTTGGCAAGCTTCCAAATATTTGGTGCCTGGGAAATTGCGTTGTTCACATGATTATGAGTCATTCCGGTCTGCTCTCATTGGTAGTTATTTTTAGTAACTCACGCATTAGGTGGCGCTGTAGGGTTATTGGAGGACTCTGATTGGATGGGGATCATGTGATCAGAGGGCGCTGGCGTGAGTTGCTATCATATGACTCTTTGTGTATATAAAGAGAGGATGTGTGTGAGAGAGTTAGTAGTTTTTGGTTTTGGTTTTAGTTGGAGTTTTGAATTTAGTTTGAGAACCGGGTTGTAAAAATTAAAATATATTATTGAAATTACTTGTTGAATTTATTTAAAATTCTAAATTGGGACTTTGCAAGTAAAGTAGAGAAAACACAACGCGTATTTGAGAAGAGAAAACCCTGAACTAACTTCGCTACGTTATAGACGTCGTTTTGGTGCCTACAAGACCAGGATAAAGAACTTGTGTTGAAGTGGACAACAGCGGCGACATTGATCAGAAACTCGTCGATAAGGTAGGACGTGTTACATATTTCTTTGAGTTATAGCAATCGGCTAGCCTCACAAACAAAAAGAGTCATCATGGATGTTGATAATGATGGTGTTGGTATTGGTCAAGTATTTCAACAATTGGCGGTGCAAATGGCAAATGTTTCGTCTGCATTAAATGCACAGGGTATTTCGCAAATTGTTCAGGTTTTCGATGGTAATCCCAAGAACTTTAGGGATTGGATAAAACAGATAGAAAAGTACTGTAAGTTAACAAATTTACCTGAGGCAAGAAAGAAACTGGTTGCTTTTCAAGCAAGTAAAGGGGCAGTTAGTGGTTACATTCAGAGGTATATGGATGCATTTCCACAAAATACGTGGAATGATTTAAGGGGAGAATTGGCAAAGAGGTTTTCAGATGTAACTGATTCTCAGTATGCACTGAGTTTGTTAAGATCAGTAAGACAGAAAGTAGGGGAAAATATTCAGATATATGCAGAAAGAATTTTGTCCTTAGCGGAAGAAGCTTTTGCTGAACAAGGGGGTAATGCTGTAGAAAGACAGTTAATTGATACGTTTGTAGATGGACTGGTAAATAATGATCAGTTGAAAATGAAAATATTACGTGATAACCCAGACGCTTTGCAAGGGGCAATCTCTATTGCAACTAAAGAACAAAATTTAAGGGCTCGTGTAAATCTCTCTAGTTCTTTTCACCCACCTTATAAATCTGAAAGAAGGGAAGAACCTATGGAGGTAGATCATTATCGTCCGGTAAAATGTTTTAAATGTCATAAAACAGGACATACAAAAAAGAATTATAAAAATGTAAATTCTGTTGATGACAAAACAGGGGCATCTGATATTAAAAGATTTAAAGGAAGATGTTGGGGATGCGGTAAAGAAGGACACATATTAAAATTTTGTAGACAAAATAACAGACAGACTGAAAGACCTAACATAGGTCATGGACAAAGACGAACAGAGCAGGAAAACTAGGTAGCTCTTTGCAAGTTGAAGCCGATGCAAAGAGTGAGAATAAAAACATGACAGAAGATATTCCAACTTATAAAATTAATTTAGCAGGTAGTCCAAATTCTTGTATTATTAAAATTGGTAAAAATAAATTTAGATCTCTTGTTGATACAGGTGCAGAAGTATCTTTGATGCATCGTCGAGTTTATGACTCATTAAAAGTAAAACCTAAATTGCAGCATAAGAAAATTTATTTAAGTTCAGTAAGTGGTGATGCTTTGCAAATTGATGGTTGCATAAACCTTACTTTTACTATTGGTGGTACCGAAATGCAGCATTTATTTTATGTCGTGCGTGACATGAATCGTAAGCTAATATTGGGTACAGACTGGCTACGTCAGCATGGAGTCAGAATTTATTATGATCTCGGATGTCTCAGAATTGCGAACAAGACTTATGTGAATCTAGAGGAAGATATCCATGTTTCTTCTGTAGCTAGAATAAAGTATACCACTTTGTTGAAACCTCATTCGGCAACCATATGTTATGGAAAGATTAGGCAAAATCCGGATATTCCAGTAAAAACAGATTATCGGGTTTCTGCTGTATGTAAAGGCTTCGTTCATAGAGAACCAGGTTTACAGGTTGTAGACTCTGTTAGTAGATTAAGGAAAGACAGAAGTATTCCTATTTTGGTGACCAACAATACGAACAAATTTATAAAGATCTTTAGACATGGTGTTTTGGCAAAGGTTGAATCTTTGGTAAATCAAAATATGGCTGAGGTTAGTTCAGTAATGAAGGGTCAAAAATTTGATTCAAATGTTGATTTGAAGGATCTACATGTATCCGAAGAATTTAGGGATAAGACTGAACCCCTTATTGTTAGAAATTCAGATTTGTTTGCGAGTAAGGATACTGAACTTGGTCACACTGACACTGTGAAAATGAAAATTGACACTGGGAATGCTAATCCAATAAAATTGAGGCCTTATAGGACGCCTCTCAACAATAGGCGTGTAATTGATGAAACTATAGATGAAATGTTAGAGTCAAATATCATTAGAAGATCTCGATCACCTTGGAGTTTTCCAGTAGTAATTGTTGATAAGAAGGACGGCTCTAAGCGATTTTGTGTTGATTTTAGAAAACTGAATCAGGTTACTAAGAAAAATTCGTATCCTCTCCCAGTGATCGATGATATATTGGCATTGTTAGGTAAGGCAAAGTATTTTACTTCACTTGACTTGAAAAGTGGGTATTGGCAAGTTTTGATGGATGAGGCGGACAAGGAAAAGACAGCTTTCGCTTGTCATAGAGGTCTATTTGAGTTCAATGTCATGCCTTTCGGTCTTTCGAATGCTCCGGCGGTGTTCCAGGAGTTGATGTCGGTGGTTTTGCAAGGTCTTGGTGATTTTGCTATTGCTTACCTTGATGATATCTTGGTTTTTAGTCCGACGTTGGAAGATCATTTGAAACAGTTGGACGTGATCTTTGGTAGATTGCGGAAGCACGATTTAAGACTCAAGTTGAAGAAATGTAATTTCTTGGAGTTTGAGACAAATTACCTTGGTTTTATTATTGGTCGTGAAGGTATTTAGCCTGATCCTAAGAAAGTGGAAGCTATAAGATCTCTACCTGTTCCCACTTGTGTTAGAGAGGTTAGGTCATTCATTGGTATGAGTTCATACTATCGTAGATTCATTCCAAACTTTTCGGAAATTGCAGAACCTATCATAGCTTTGACAAAGAAACATGCACATTACAAATGGTCAGAAAAGCATGATAAGGCTTTCCAATATTTAAAAGACAGTCTTTCGGTTGTTCCATTATTGGCTTATCCTGATCCTAATAAGCCATATACGCTCTATACAGATGCTAGTGGAACATGTATTGGTGCCTGCCTTACACAGTCTTGTGAGGAGGTAGATGATACTCTACCAAATGTTAATAATGAAAAGCCCATCTACTATCTGTCTCATAAATTGAGTAGAACGCAGTGTAAATGGTCAACTGTTGAAAAGGAAGCTTACGCTATCCATTTTGCTTTACAGAAACTAGATCACTATTTACATGGAGCACAATTTGTGATCAAGACAGATCATAAACCTTTAAAGTATCTGCTCGAGTCACCCATGCAGAATAAAAAGATACAATTATGGGCTCTGAGTATGGCTGGTTACAATTGTACCATTGAGTACATAGCTGGTACAACTAACACTTGTGCTGATCTGCTATCAAGGAAACCAGATGATGCAGATAAATGTCAAGAGGATTTGACAGATGAGGTAGATCTTGACGTTAATGATAACACCGTTGAGGTTAACGTCATAGATTCTAATAAATTTGAACCAAAAGAGTTCGCAAGCTGCGAGATTTCTTTTGAGGATTCCCTGGTGAAGCCAGACGAATGTCTACCAGGACTCGATATGGTTAATGAACAGAATAAGGATGATGAGATTGTTGAGTTTAAGACAATTCTTGTTCATGGTGAACCTAGTAAAGAAGTTCAGCGAAGGTATCTTGTGATTGATGAGGTACTTTATTATTTAACGGATCCTGATGGTGACGCTGTTTTGCGCTTATATGTTCCTAAACACTTAAGGGCAGTTGTTGAAAGGCAGTATCATGATGATAATGGTCATATGGGTGTACAAAAGACTTTTGACTGCATTCGACAGAAATATTTTTGGCCAAGTTTATTCAAAGAAATATATCAGTATGTTTCTAGTTGTACTACCTGTCAGTCAAGATCTTTGCAGAAAATAAGGCAACCCTTACAGGAAAAGGATATTCCACCGTATCCTATGGCAAAGTTATCTCTTGATTTGTCGGGACCATATCCAACAACGTTGTCTAACAATAAGTATATTATTGCTTTTGTCGACTGGTTTAGTGGTTGGCCTGAGGCTTTCGCAGTCCCTGATAAGACAGCTGATACTGTTGCACACTTGTTGATTGAAGAGATTTTCCCTAGGTTTGGTTGTCCATTACAGATTGTGACGGATAACGGGTCGGAAAATGTAAACAAAGTTGTTCGTGAAACTTTGGAGTCTTTAAATATTCATCACGTTCTCACTAGTGTATACCATCCTCAAAGCAACGCTAAAGTGGAACGTTTTCATAGGACACTTCATGATGTCTTATCGAAAAAATTATCTGAAAATCAACAAACTTGGGATTTGTATCTGAATCAAGCTTTGGCTGCAATAAGGTTTAGTATTAGTGTATCTTCAAAATTTTCACCTTTCTTCTTGTTATACAACAGAGATGTTGTTTTGCCCATTGACAATTTGTTGAAACCTCGTAGAAAATACCAGGGTGAAGAATTGCATCAGATAGCCCTTCAGGAACAGCATAAATCATTTACTTTAGTCAGACGATACTTGAAGCAAGCGAAGAAAAGACAAGCCAAATATGCTGATAAGGGAACAAAGCAGGTTGAGTTTCAAATAAATGATACTGTATATTATAAGAACAATCAGAGAAAGGGAAAGCTTGATTGTAAGTGGAAACCCTTCTACAGGATAATTGAGAGAAAAGGTCCTGCAACTTATGTGATCAAGAATCAGCTTAATGGATCAACATGTAAGGTTCATGCAGAAATGCTAAGAGCTGCTAATCTTGATGAATGGAATATACCAACAACCCATGATGGAAGACCAATGCGAAAGACGGCATATGCTATTCCACCAGAGCAGTCTTCAGATGAACATGATAGTGATTCTGAACAAGAGGGTCCGTATAAGAAGCTCGCCAAGAAGTATCAGAAAGAAAGAGAAGATTCAGACGATGAGGACAACATTCCTTTAATGGAATTGTCTAAACGACTGAAAGCTAATAAAGCCATGGAACAGCAACAAAATGAGGATTCTAGAGCGGAGGAATCTGAGGGTGTTATAGAAGAAACAATGGATTTCGAACCTGCAACGGATTCTGATTCGCTAACTGAGACTTATTTTGATGAAGATGCTGATAATGCTATGTCTGTGAATGAAATTAAGATATTAGACACTTTTGATAAAGCATCTCCAGAATTGTCGAACAAATCAAAGAAAAAGAAAAAGAAATTGACAAACACCAATAGTTCGAACAAAAAGTTTAAACGATTGCTTCAAGCAATGGCAGATATGTTTTAATGTTTTAAGTATTAAGGCTTCAGGATATAAACAATTTGCATAGGTGGTTGATTATTTAATTATATTCTGGCAAATTGTTTAAACAGGTGATATTTCCTATGGTATTATATTTATATATTTTTACTTTGTGTGTGTTTTCAGGTTGTAACAGATGCAAAGTTACAACATGGGTTACACATTCTTGATCGTGTGTGCATTAATTAGCTATACCTCAGGTTTAGTTGTACATGAAAATGTAGTTTTTCATAAAACCAATGAAGTATCTTCGAATCATGCTCGTTGGTTAGTGACTTTTATACATGATTTGCGACCTTACGAGGTCTTTATTGATAAAATAAATAAGGACTTGGACATGACACATGAAATAATGAAAACGCTGACGGACTGGTATAGACGTAATAATTTTACAGGGTATGTTTTCACATTTGAAAGTTTACATGATGAAATAGGTATGTTAAATGATACTTATCAGACAGTTAAAGATAATTTTATTGATTATCAATCTCTGAGATCCGATAGAAGATCAAAACGATCATTGTTACCAATCATTGGGCAAGCTATGAGTCTGTTATTTGGGACAGTTTCTGATGTAGATTTAGAGAATATCAGAAGATCAGTTGAGGATCTTGCTTTAAATCAAGAAAGTATAATACATAACCTTGAACAAAGTATGACGATTCTAAATTTATCAAGAGTTGAAATAGCTGAGAATCGCCGTGCTATCATGGATTTAGTGCAATGTGTACAAGCATTAGATGATAAAATTAAGGAATTAGAAAGTGCTTTTTATACACGTTTTTCTATACTTGAGCAATTCGTTAACACTTATTTTCAGTTCAAACTTATTTTAGAAGAAATAAGACAGTCTACTCAAAATGCTATTGTTTACTTAGAAAATCTTAGGACAGAATTAAACATGTTATCTTTAAATCATTTGTCACCAAGCACAATCTCACCAAAGAATTTGAGAGAATTACTATTAGATATTAGAAACAAGTTACCTGCATCTATAAAACTTCCTGCTGACCCAGTGAATAATATTTGCTATTTTTATAATACTATAACTTGTAATGCATATCTTGATGGTCATAAAATCTTAATTGTTCTTTCCATACCTTTGTTAGATGATAAAGAAAGTTATGAGATTTATAAAATATACAACTTACCATTGTCTAAGCATGGTAAGTCGACTTCGAAAGATAAAAATTTAGGTCTAACAGCTAAATATGATTTGTCTGTAGAGGCATTGATGATTAACAAAGAGCGGACTAAATATGCATTATTGTCCTCAAATGACTTTGATGCGTGCAATAATCGATATATGCCGTTTTGTAATCCAAAAAGTCCAATTTATCAGATCAATTTAAGTAAATCTTGCATTATTGCATTATTTTTGAAAAATGGAGAAAATGTAAGAAAATACTGTAAAAGTACAGTGTATTTTGATTCACAGTTACCTGTTGCAGAGTATATTCATTCAGGTGTATGGGTTGTAGCAACGTATGAAACTATGAAATTTACCATAGTATGCCAAGACCAGTCTAAAATGCAGCGTGATATTACTGTCTATCCACCCCTGAGAATAGTTAAATTAAATATGACGTGTGGTGCAGCGAATGATTATTTACGTCTGCCGCCATATTATGAAAAGGAGGTTAAGGGTCATATTTCAGATACATGGGGTTCTCTGTTGAAACTTAGGAATATTACTCAGTTTTCTTTATGGAGAAACTTTAGTTCTGTATTTCCTAATGTAACTTCAGTAGAAATTACGGATGATCTTAAGAATTTAAAACAGGTTTCTATGTCGTCTTTTATAGATTACGTTCATAATTATAGAAAGGTTGATGTGCAAAGCAAGTCAATGTCTGTTTGGACATATGTGATAATAATTTTCAGTACCTGTGTTGCATTAGCAGTGGTTATTTTCATGTACAAGAGATATTTTCATAAGAAAATGAGTTATAGTTTTAATAAGAGGTTAGCTGGTTGTTGTAGCGATAAGAATGGTGTAGCTGGGTCCTCGACCATTGAAGAGAAGAGGTCGGTGTCGTCTGAACCGGACGAGATTGTTAGTCACAAATCTGTGAGGCAGATAACTTCCACACCAGACCAGAAGGAAGCAAGGGTATTAATTGCTTCGTTGATGAGGGATACAAGGAAATGAGTGGTCCCTGTGGCGCCAAATGTTTAAAATAGTACGCGTAAAATATTAAGTCCATGATGTTGCCCTCAAGGCAGCGCTGTGGTGAAGACATATTTGATTTTTGTAAAGAATGACGTTATGTAGAAGTCCAGCATTTAACCCTAAAGGTTGAGCGTTGGTGAAGATGTAAATATAGACTTTTGATGTAATATTGCTTGATTTGTATTGGAAAATATAACGCAGTAAGGTACATTTTCTACCCGAGTGCTTATTGGACCTATAAATGTAGGACTAACTGTTAAAATTTCAGATATCATCCTGTTTAGTGACAGACAGAAGTTCAAATCCAAAAGTTGTTGACAGATGGATCACATGTGCCAGTTATTTTATGGAGCGATGATAAAATGTCATAGTAAATCAACCCTGATAAATATTATCTAAATATATAAATTGTTATTACAACATGCCAACACCTAGTAATTTTAAGCTTGGCAGATATGAGTATTATATATACCCATGTTTTTACATCACAGTCATAAGTCGAAATTGATTTCATACTAAGAAGTTCTCTGAAGTAATTTAAAATACAAAGTATATATAAAAAAAAAAATGAATGCCATACGTATAGTGACCGGCAGAGAGTTAGTGGAGGAGTTTGGTGCTGAAAGAAAATTTTATATTTTGGACATTTCTCAGTCTTTAGAATTGGTGTCAAACCTGGAAGGAAGAATGGATAGACTGTATTACAATATTCAACATAATGTTGAAAAGTCTGAAGAAAAAGATATTGGGTACCAGCCTATGGGTAATGATAATGTATCTATCGATTTGGGGATGAAACTGCCACTAAAAATTCCAGAAGATAATAACACCAACGGCGAGGATTTATCTTTAGATGAGCCTGGACAAAATCTGATTCGAGAGGATGAGATTCCGACGTGTGAAATGGGGGACGATGAAGTCTTTTATAAGGGTACGGGAACAAAAGAAGATCCAATGGAGATAAACTGAATTGATCGACATTTATAGACAGTGACATTTACTGGCAGTGAATTTGGCGGGGATATAATTGTCTTACTGTGCTATATATACATATGTGACTGAACTGTTTGTTGTTTCAGATTTATATTTTGGATAAATGTATGTATTTCATGTTTCTTTCATGTTATCATCTTCATTTTGTCATTAAAATGTGAGTATAAGGGAATCAGTGGACGTGTAGATTTGGTGTATTGGAAAACGTCTCGTTTATATATAGTGAATTTAAATGGCTGATTTCCTTATATGTGTTGTTTCACACACCTACATTTCTGTATGGGTATTATGGAAGTGTATGGGTGTGCGTAAATTGTAAATTTATGAATGGGGAGAGAGAGTGAGAAAGTGTCTTACTGTGCTATATATACATATGTGACTGAACTGTTTGTTGTTTCAGATTTATATTTTGGATAAATGTATGTATTTCATGTTTCTTTCATGTTATCATCTTCATTTTGTCATTAAAATGTGAGTATAAGGGAATCAGTGGACGTGTAGATTTGGTGTATTGGAAAACGTCTCGTTTATATATAGTGAATTTAAATGGCTGATTTCCTTATATGTGTTGTTTCACACACCTACATTTCTGTATGGGTATTATGGAAGTGTATGGTTGTGCGTAAATTGTAAATTTATGAATGGGGAGAGAGAGTGAGAAAGAAATGTTTTGTGAATTTTACTAAATATTATGTAGTAAAATTCTTTGAGGACAGGGCGGATGTAAAATAGTGGGTTTCTTTATCTGCTATTTTCCCACGATTATGCAATACCAGGTGTCAGGTGCGGAGCTTGGCATTTAAGATTAATGTGATCTGTTATCTTTAGTATTTGTTTAAGAACATTGTTTATTTTGTTTAGTTTTAGTTAGTATTTATTCAGGTGTAGGTTGTGCAATAATGATTGGCATAAGCTATTAATTATCTGAAAATGGTTGACGTAAACCGTTAGTCATTTTGGCATCTTGTTGATAGATGTTACTTTATGTAGGATTATTGCACAAGCGATATGAATAGATAGGGGTTATCTTGACAAAGATTAATAGGTTTTGGCAAGCTTCCAAATATTTGGTGCCTGGGAAATTGCGTTGTTCACATGATTATGAGTCATTCCGGTCTGCTCTCATTGGTAGTTATTTTTAGTAACTCACGCATTAGGTGGCGCTGTATGGTTATTGGAGGACTCTGATTGGATGGGGATCATGTGATCAGAGGGCGCTGGAGTGAGTTGCTATCACATGACTCTTTGTGTATATAAAGAGAGGATGTGTGTGAGAGAGTTAGTAGTTTTTGGTTTTGGTTTTAGTTGGAGTTTTGAATTTAGTTTGAGAACCGGGTTGTAAAAATTAAAATATATTATTGAAATTACTTGTTGAATTTATTTAAAATTCTAAATTGGGACTTTGCAAGTAAAGTAGAGAAAACACAACGCGTATTTGAGAAGAGAAAACCCTGAACTAACTTCGCTACGTTACAGTAGTACGGTCAACCAGATCTCTGAGAACCAGACCTGAATGCAGCCTGATCAAGATCAAAGATTTTAGCTCAACACCAAACTGAACTACGTATGCCAAACCTGTGAACTGCCATTATCGTTTTTAGCAATATTTCTTTCTTTAAGAACATGTATTGTCATTTAGAATTCGGTACCGAAACTTATTGCAAGAATATATCTGTCATGAATAGTAATCCTTTCAATAGATCTCCGTTCAGGCGAAAATGTCCCTTTGTGTATATGTGTAAGTCACATCAGAGTGCGAGACGCAGTCTAGCTACTCAATTCGCTGATAAGTCATTGGTATAAAACACTGTAATACAAGAATTGCAGTCTCCAGCAAGTGCACAGACTGGTCACATTTGTAACAAATGATTAGGTTCATTTTGGATTGTTGGGACCTATCATCTCTGTTGGGACCATTACCTGTTCAAATAGGATGCACTGAGCATATCATGACAATCACGCGGTCAGACAGGAAATATTTTGCTGGAGGCGTTAATCCCCGCGACGAAAACGTTTTCGGCCTGCTTATTGATACCTTTGGCACGCTAAACGTAAATATTAAGCGGCAGATATTATCGAAGGCCACAGTGTACAGACGAGCAGGAACGATCCAGATCTGAATGCGCGGATGCACATGCTAATTTACAATTTCGCGTGTAGCGCTTTCTTACTATCGCATGTGCGTCACGCTTTGCTGAAATGATCAGATCAACTTTAGAATTCTGGTATAGCTGTCACACGACTTACCGAAATACTGGAATACTACCGAAATACCAGAATATCCGTGAAAAATACAGGAATACCTGTGAAGACACCAATACTGGCTTTAATTAAGAAACGAATATTCTCGGAGGACGATCTTGAAAACGCATTCCCCCAAATTAGTTTCATTCCCTTGTTCCCTGTGGCGTCTGATCTGGGTCTACGCTGTTTGCATAGGCCTATCTGTTCCAATATTTAGGTTCTTTAATACGTGCCAGTTTCGTATACGTTTCTAACGAGAAAAGGCTCTATAAACTAAGTTTATGTTTCTCTCGAACAGGTTTCCCGCCACGATTCCACGTGACATACCGCTACGAGCACATGGTTTCTTAATGCGGGGAAAGGGAAATGTTGCTTTGTGACTGTTCATTTTCTGGGTAGTTTAATAATTATAATGTTCTCAATATATACATAATGCAAAAGAATAACAGTACTTATATTTATTTATACCCTGGTAAATGCGGTGTAAGATCCTCACGCTTTTGGTGTTTACTGTTTAAAGGGAGCTAATTGCATATGCCTTGATGAATATTACGAGTCGGACCCAGCATTTTTTTATTAATCAGGGGCGGATGCAGGATGATTTCTGAAGGGATTCGATTTGATCGCATTTCCGGACTTACTCTATGTATTCGGACAGACAGGCCTGAGAAAACTGTGTAGACCCAGATCAGACGCCGCAGAACGCATGTAAAACCTTCACTGAAACGGTGATGTATTTAACCAAAGATTCGTAATCTCTCCATGAACTGTTTACATGCCTGTTTGTTACCACAAACGGCAAAATCTGACTGCCCTTGCATCAGAAGATGATCTGAGTCTTCACTGGTCGCACGTCTTATTGTCCTAAACGTGTGTTCCATGTTCCCTGTGTGTTCCATGTTCCCTGTTCCCCCTAACTAGTTTCATTCCCTTTTACTCTGCGGCGTCTGATCTGAGTCTACAGTTTGCATAGGCCTGTCCCAATACTTAGGTTCTATTTTTAATGCCTGTCAGTTTCATATGCATTTCTGACGAAAAATGCTCTATAATTTAACGAACATAAGTGTGTGTTTCCCTCTTAGGGGTTTCCGCTACGATTTCTCGTGACGTTACCGTTACGAGCACGCGGTTTCTTCATGCGGGGCAAGGGAATGTACTGTTGCATTTTCTGTATTTTCACATATATTTTTGTAATCTATACTGGAAATGAGACTGTCCTAGAATTGCGTGTCGTTGCCCGGTGGCGTATCTGAGCAGACCCATGAAAATCTAAGTAGGTATAGCAATAAGACATATGAAGTAGTGGTAAGATACACAAACAAACAGCAAATAGTCAGATCGTACAGCGCGGATCCATAGATTTATCCTGGCCTTCGTTTTTCAACCGGAATATGTATCATGTCTGCCACAAGGTAACAACAGTTCTAGATCGCCTGCGCATAATCTAACCCTTGTCACGCGGACATACACGTGACTGTCGCGTGGAAATGGCTAACATTGTGATGGAAGTCTTTTTTTTTTTTTTTTTTTTTTTCTTGGGAATTTTCAGTCAGTATCTCCTGGGTCTGTATAAAATCTCGGACCTAATAATAGTGTATATTGGGTCCAAGATAAAATTAAAATACGGTTTCCATGCCATTTATGTACATAAAATTCGTTATGACACCGCCGTGTGCATTTACGTTTTGCGGTGGCTTTCAACACTACTACTTTTGTTTCCGGTTCCGTAACGGAGAAAAAAAAAAAAAAAAAAAAAAAACGTTACCGAAATTAGAATGTGCCGATAAAAAAATACTTGAAGAAAGCTGTGTTCGAAATTTTAGAAATCCCCTTTTTGCAAAATTGCTACTGTTCGAGATTTTAGGACATTTCCAGAAATTATTTTGGGCAAAAATATTAGGTGTTCGAAATTTTAGAGTGTTCGAAATTTTAGGACATTTACCGTATTCAAATACATGTATATTGAAAATTTCACCGCCAAAAACTGGAAGTTTTTAGAAAAAAATTCTGACATTTTTTTTATATTTCTGCTCAAAACATAGATTGTGGGTACTCGTTAGAACCTCCTCGCAGAGGCAGTTCTAATGGGTACCCACAATCTATGTTTTGAGCAGATATAAGAAAAATAATGTATACCTCTTTAAACCCCAGATTTACTATATAAAAGTGGGGTTTAAGGGGGTCAAAATAACATAGGCATGTTTTTCGTGAAGATTATTTCTATTCCCCCTTAACCTGTTGTAGACTAAATGAACTTTCCCACACTATATATTGGAAGATTCTAATTTAGAGTTTAGGTATGTCAGGCTATGTGATTATGATATTTCCAGAGAAAAATGACTGAACTATTTGCAAACAGTGATGATCCTGATCAGACGGCGTCTGATCTGGATCTGCACTGTTTGCCAAATACGCTTTTAGGAGTCTCCAAACTATAATTCACTATTGCAGCAGACGGCATTTTGATTTCCTTTTGTATTTTTTTTTTCAGAGAAAATAAGGCTTGATATTTCATAGGAATCGTCTGCTACAATTTTGCTCAGCACTTAAGGAGTGAATGAGAAATCGTTGCTGTACGAGTAGATGCCAAGAAAAATCTCTATTTTTAGCCTGATGCGTGATGCAAGAAAAGGGGCTTCATACTACATAATTTACGAGTTCTTATAATATTCTGGTAATTAGAGGAGGTCACAATTATACTGCACGGATGTGTATAGCCTGATCTTGGCATACACTGTTCGCATTAGGCATGAGGGTGATTTCTTGGTCTTGCTCATCATATGCATTTAGGAATGAGCTTTTCATTACGAAAACATGCCTGTAGCAACCTCAAATGTAATACGACGCCAAATGTAATAAACTGAGTTTATTACATTAGGCGTTATTGCATTTGACGTTATACTCAACGCCTAATGTAATAACGCCTAATGTAACTGACTTTTCTATGAAAAGTTAAAGCCTTGAATGAAAAAGTGCATCTCATATAATATCCTTATATTGAAGGGTCTGGTGAGGCGAGGATAGGAAACGGATGAAAGGGGAATATAACTCGAATCATATGCATTAATGAAAAAAATCTCGGTTTATTACATTAGACGTTATCACTTTTGTGGTTACAGTCAATGCATAATGCAATTATGTCAAATATAATAAACTAACGTTGAAATCTGACAAGATGAACTCTCAGAAGAAAAAAAGTATGCCTAATATAATATCACTAACATTGTGTGTATGTGTGTGTGTGTGTGTGTGTGTGTGTGGAGGGGAAGGGGGTGTGGTCTTGGAAAACGGGGATAAGTAAAGTGGGGAAATACTGCATTTCGTGAAACACCCCACGGCAACATAAACCGTAATCATCATGTTATTCAAGACCTTATAAAAACTCATGGTTTATTACGTTAGGCGTTGTTACATATGGCGTTACACTCAACGCCTAATGTAATAACGCCTAATGTCATAAAATGTTTGTTCTATGACACGTTGAAATCTTGAATAAAAAATATATCCCATATACTGTCCATATTTTTTGACCTTTGAAAAGTTGAAGTCTCAAAAGAAAAAGTATTCTACAAATAATATGTCTAGTCATTTGGTTACGTGTTTCCCACGTCTGAAAAGTCAATGTGTTGGAAGGCCGAATGATTGTTCAAAGTTTATGAATAGAGACCGTTATTTTTCGGCTATTTGAAGTATGGTGCGTTCAGTCACCGTGAAATTAAGCTAGATCACTATTGTTGTTTAACCAATTCATCTTTACAATTAGATAATCCATTCCAATTAATTATGCAATAATATTGCAAACAGTTAGTTAAACGATCAAAAGAGAGAGAGAGAGAGAGAGAGAGAGAGAGAGAGAGATGGCGATGTTTTCTTGTCCTGATTTCACTTTCTCCGTTTTCTGACGGATGCAGAATTTTCCTAGTTATTCCCCTTGAATAGTAATACAGCGGCTCAACTATTATGAGATTTAATTCCAAGTTCAATACTAAGTCTTGAACATCAGAGAGAAAAGATAATAATAACCGTTTAATTAAATTACATAAAAAAAAGGTAGAAATGTAATATTTAATGTGATTATCTGTTTAGATTAGAGCACTTGGTAGGAAGAGGATCTACAACTCGATAAAAATTGAATTAATTGATACAAATACATATTGTGTGACTAAATGTTCACTCTATGTGAACCAGTTGCTTGTAGCTTACAATCCAACGTTGAATGTGTTTGTGTCTGGGCGAGGTGACCTAGTTATGAGGATGTTTTCACGTTGGATGTACGTTCTGTCCTTCACGGAGGCAGCAAGTGAAAGAAAAAACAAACCTACTGGTTAACCGCTTAGAGGACTAAGCTTGCCCAGTAAAAAAAGAAAAAAAAAAAAAAAAAAATATCTGAACAGTCAGTCATCCAAATACTGACACACTCTAACTATTCTACGCCAAACAATTCACGTGAAATGTCGACATTTTACAAAGGAAAAAAAATAAGTGTGTCTGCTACTATTGTGATACACAGAATTTTCTCTCATTGAAGAGAGGTAATCCCAAAGTTCAGTCCTAAATAAAAAAATATAAATTGTAAGACCCCATTTAATTTATTTCTCTGTTGCCTGTTTCTTAGATCAAAAGTAAAGTAATAGATCTGTGTTACACGAGCTGAAATGCACAGTACACTATAGATCTTAATGGTACTGATAATTGACCATTTCAAAGGGGAAAAAAAGTGCCCTATTTTTTTGCCCGCACGCGCAAAAGTGCGCTACCCAGCACCCCTCTGCCCTAAAATCCTAGCTGGAGCACTGAGAGTTATCCCTCTTGTTGCTATAGCTATAGCAACCAAACCAAGTACGGGCTGGCTGGCTTTTTTCATAGAAATGTTTCTTAGTAGAAGGTCTTTAAATCTTGTTAAAAGAATTCTGTTCTGTCTCAAAATATGCTTCCAGTTTGCGTGGTTACTTTTCATTATATATGGAACTATGTAGAGTAAACTTAACATTCTTCTTCTGCACAACCAATCTGTTTGAATTCGTAATAAAGTTTATATTTTAAAGACCTTCTTCTTTTCATATTGAACCACATTCAGCATTCAGGGTCATCATTTGAATAAATAATGATTGGCATGAGTCTCCAGTGCTAAACACAAGTTTCATGACAATCAACCTAACGGTTCGGGTAGAGAAACTTTTTTGAAGAGTTTTTACCTTATATGGCCATCTTGGTCATGTGACCTGGACCCTGCGAACAAACTTTCGTGCCGGCCTCGGTGGCTCAGTTAGATGCACCGTCCGACCGGAGACCAGGAGGTCGCGGGTTCAACCTCCGCCGAGGGCAACATTCTTTCGTAGAGATTGATTATGAAATATTTTCTACGGTCATTCTCTCCCTTCCGCTGATTCAAGAAGGGCAGTTGTCAGTTTCTGGCGAAAGAATGTGCACAAAACCGGTTAACCGCTTAGAGGACTAAGCCTGCCCAGTAAACGTGTGGTTAGGTTAACTGACCGCACTCGACATGACCCCACTGGGTTGACTGGGCCGTAAAACCTCAACATAAACACAAACAAACTTTCGTCCCATACAAAAGGTCAAGGTATGGCCTCGACTTTAATATACTTATGTAGTTTCAATTTGTTATTTAGCAACCCGCATCTACAAATTTTCAGATCACAGGCTGAATAGTTTGACAAATACACAGTTTTTAATTTTTCCCATACAAAAGCCTATGCGACCAAAGCTGACCTTGGCCTAAAATAGGTCAAGGCCATCCAGGGTCATCATTTGAATAAATTATGACTAGCTTCCCAATGTTACACTGGTTCTGGTTCTTGAGTAGATTTTTAAAAGCTTTTGACCATATATGGGCATGGCGGCCAGATTGGTCATGTAACCAAACTCATATTTAATTAAATTATTAACTATTTAATTTTCAAATGGCCCAGTAGTTTCTGAGAAAAACAAGTTTTAATATTCATATCTGAATGACCTTGGGCCAAGGTCAAGGAATGACCATAACCATGAATATTCATGTAGATTTATTTACTCATTTAGCCTATTGCATCTAATCAGACCACAGGCTGCAATAGTTTCTGATAAATACAAGATTTTTACTTTTTTCCCGTACAAAAATCAATGCGAACAAATTTGACCTTCGCCTAAAATAGGTCAAGGTAATCCAAGTATTATCATTTGAACAAACTATGATTTGCTCGAGTCCTCAATGCTACATACAAAGTTTTATGACTGCAACTTAATGGTTCGGGTAGAGAAATTTTTTTAGAGTTTTTACCCTATATGGTTTCTGAGGAAAATATGTTTGAAAATGTAAATAATTTTAACATATACAGCCATATTTGTCATGTGACTAAACTGATATTTATTAATTTTCATTTCTGTGTTCTTAAAAGCTTTCCTATGAAATATGGTTACAAATGGTCCAATGGTTTCTGAGAAAAACAAGCTTTAATTTTCATATCTGAATGACCAGGGGCCAAGGTCAGGGAATGGCCTTGACCTTGAATACTCATGTAGTTTCATTTACTTATTAAGCCACCTGCATCTACAAATTTTCAGATCAAAAGCTGGAATAGTTTCTGAAAAATACACAGTTTTGACTTTTTTCCGATACGAAAACCTATGCGACCAATGGTGACCTTGGCCTAAAATAGGCAAGGCCATCCAAGTCTTCATTTGAATAAACTATGATTGGCTTCAGTTCCCAATGTTCCATACAAAGTTTTATGATGATTAGCCCACTGGTCCCTGAGAAGAATTTTAAAGGGTTTTGACCTTATATTGGCTAGGTGGCCAGATTGGTCATGTAACCGAACTCTTATTTAGTTTCATTACTAAATATTTGATTTCTTGTTCCTAAAATTTTCGTAGGTCAACGTCATCCAAGTGTCATCATTTAAACTAACTATGATTTGCTTGAGTCCTCAATGCTACATACCAAGTTCCTGACAATCCGGCTACTGGTTTAGGAGAAGACTTTTGAAGGATTTTACGTTATAAGGGCATGGCGGCCATCTTGGTCATCCGCGCAGGCTGATCTGGGCCTTTGCTGTCCGCATATGCCCGAAGACACGTTTTAGCTTGGCGCGGCTCATATGATATTGGAATTTGGGAAAAGTTTACTTAAGATTACTACATGCAGTTAAAAGATTACATGAAGATAACAACTAACTGAAAATACACACTAAATTTCATTGCGCTTGCTTTTGTCTACATGTCTTCCTTTCCATGTATCACGTATTTAAATAACAGTAACCGCTTATTTTACTCCTGTCAGTGTATGTATACCAGTTACGACCCATATAGGTTCACCTCTTATGGGAGTGCTTAGGTTCACTTGTTTATTTGAAAATAAAAAAAAATAAAAAAAAAAGTGTATATTTTCAAGACACCTACTTATTGTTCTTTCAAAAGAGTCACAGTGGAGCAGACTGCTCATCCAAATTGGCATAAGACACAGCAGTCAAGTGCAATACGTTTCACTATATGTCCTTAGTTTGATCAACAAATCTGTGGAACGAACTGTAGACGGGTTCCTCCTTTGTTACATTGCAGATGAACCTCCTCCGTATACTCCTTATCCAACAGAGACAAATCCTCATCATGCCGGATACAACCAACCAGAAGACGACCCACCTAGGTATGACGAGCCCTCGTGTTATACATTTGATCCAAGACTGATCTATGGGCGTGACCACTCGCTGAACAATTTCGACGGGTATGCTCCGAACAGTTACGAACTCCAAATGGTGAGTATAGGGTACCGCATCGCAAATGATATGAGAAATTAACCATTTCACACCTGAGTTTCCAAAATGGACTCTTCCATTTCAGAAAAATCAATACTAGAATGGCATACAGTGTAGATTCATATGAGACGGGTCGTTACGAGCCGTCTCATGTGGATCTACACTATTTTCACAGGTCTTGGGTTTTGGTCAAATATAGGTTTTCATGTATTATGGCCACAGCTGATACATTTTCTGACATGTTTGACCAGATGGACAACTTTTATGACTTCTTTCCTTTAAGAGTGGAGCTTTTTGTTCTTAGAAGGGAGGCAAAATAATTTTGAAAAAAAAATTACCCCCAACCCCACCCTTTTAAAATGTATCCGTTCTCCTTAGTCAGCCACCTCAATATTTACAGTCTTTAGAAGCTCTTGCTTAACCGCCGAGCGGCTAGCAATCTCGTCAGGTGACGACGTCCAAAGTACAAATGTAATAGTTTCTGGAGATCAATTCAGTGAATGCATGCGCTTCAGTAAAACAAAAATGTACATTGTCGCCTCTCGATCATATCAACTTAATGAAGTGAGCCATGAGAAAATTTGTTAGTATAATCGAACATTTAACCATTTCAGCCCTGTAAACCAAACAGATACATGTGCAAACAGTATAGATCCTGTCGTACGAGCCGTCTCATCAAGATCCGCACTGTTTGCCATTTCGTTTGACTGAAACCCATGTCTAAATTCAGAGATGGAAGAGTACAGTTCATAAACTCAGGATTGGAAGGGTTAACAGGTCTAGATGTCAGCAAACTGCACAGGCTGATCAGAGATCGCGTTATATTCTTCAGTAACCAGTAAGCTGTGCTATTCGAATATATCGTAAGTCCACTTTTCAAACGACGTGGCTCAATGTCAATCATATATCTATCGCGATACAAACGGGAGGTTATGGGTTCGGGTACCAATGATTTTTATTTAAAAATTACATAAACTGATATCTTTTTGGCGTTCAGTAATATGAAAATAGGCTTAACCTAAATGCGAGCACAGACCCTGTTTGTAGTCTCTTCAAAAGTCCTTCACAGCATCATTAAAGAATGACTATCAGTATTTAAAAATATATGTAAATCAAAAATAAATAATAAATAAATAATAAAAATAATCAGCAATATATGTCCGTGACACTTATTGACACTCGTTTCTTCTCACTTCGTGACGCTTATTAGTATCAAGTCCGCTCCAGTCCTGTCAACTTCCGGTGACAACTTTTGCTAACTTCCGGTCAGAGCGATTTCTGCTGAAAGTGTATATCGTTGTATGTTACTTTTCATTGATCATATTCTCTACCGTAGAGCTCACTTCGTTCGCGACGCGCCGCGCGTCGTGAGCTGTGCTCGCTATTAAGACAGTTCCATTCCACAAATTAATAGACCCACCATCGTAATCAAAGCGCAATGATCATTTGGTGCGTTGTGTTTACGACGTTACCACATTTCCACTTTTGCATTCACTTTGGTACGTTGTATTTCCTCTGTTCAATGTAATTGACCATAACTTTGTATAATCCTACATTAAGGAGGTCCTCCCAGCGAAGTATCTGTTCCCCTCCTCCCCTGAAATAAGTCGACATTTCTCCCTGTTCTCCAATATCAAATTTTTATTGCATTTGTTCCCCTGTTCCCTTCATTTTGAAACTTTTGTTCCCTTGTTCCCTTAAAATAAATGTCCATATTCCCCAGTTCTCCTTTGGAGGTATTCATTAACGGACATGCTCTACCAAAATGCATTTAGAAATTCTGAATATATATAGATCCTCAAATTCATCTTTTTCTCTCTTAGAACACCTAAATTATTAATTTGGATGGCGATGCCGCCAAAGACGCTCTATGTTAAAATTCACACTAGATGTATACTTCATGACGTCAATGTAAACATGTCTCCTTTAAGGTATTTCACAAATGGCCGCCATCTTGATTTTGGAACTTGCCAATTGTGAGATGGAAAACATTAAAGCCATATCTTAAAGACGCGTTTCGCATTATTTATGTACAATTCAATGATAACACATTATTTTGCAACTACAAAAGCATTTGAAAAGCGCAACTAACATTTGCAAAGAATAAATAAGACAAGGTTGTATAAAAGAAAGATTTAAAGACAACAATCTATTACTATTTCTACTTATTTTTCACAAAAAGGCACAAAGCAGTCTTCTTTGATAACACATTTAAGTCCTGCTACTAATTTATTTCAAAATTGTTGCAACCAGTAATTTTGCGAAAAAAAAATGGAAAGTCACTTTTACGCCTTTCAGTGTGAAGACAGAAGCTTCCTAAGGCCACATGATCTGAAGAATTTAAACAAAAAAAAAATGATTCCTTTAGTGTATGGTGGACAACACTTGTTATATAAAAACGTTTTTTCGTGTTTGTTTTTTCTTCTTCTTCTTCTTCTTCAGCAAAGGTATCAGTAATATACACTCCGTTAAGCTTGAATTACGTAAAAACTTAAAATAAACAGATTTGATATACAAGCACTGTAAATTTCCTAAATTGTCAGACAGACATGCTTGAGCAAACTAGAAAGACTTAATCAGAGGAAGAGTCTGATCAGGATGCACACTGTTTGCCATTCTGTCAGCATCATTTGGACACAATACTCCAACTCCAATCCACATTGTTAAATTTTTACAGTGATAACAGCAATATTTTTGTGTAATAGTTTTAGGACTTTTACGGTAACATAAGCTGCAGCATGATAAAACATGGAGGTTTCTTCTACCTTAACAGTGATTATACTAGAAAAAGCACTAGAAAAACATGTACAGGCTGATCAGAGACTATAGCACGTTATATTCTTCAGTAACCAATAAACCTGTAAGTGGACAGAGAGTGCATCGGAAAAAACTGTACAGGCTGATCAGAGACTATAAACTTTCAGTTTGTACCAATCAGAGACTCAGTAGAGAATGAACCTTGATCATACTAGAAAAAAGTGTACAGGCTTGTCAAAGACGATAATCTTTCAGTTTATAAAAGTCAGAGATTCAACAAAAACTCAAAAACTTTCTTCATGTGAACAGCAAGATTCTGATCAGACTGGCTGGATGTCCAGGCTGATTTGAATCTTCACTGAGCACAAATAGCATTTGAGCAGCAGCACGATAAAACCAACAAAATTACATGTACATTCAATGACAACTAAAAAGGCTTGGGGATCCATCCAGTCTGATCAGAATCTTGCTGTCCACACGAGGAAAGTTTGAGCCCATAGCTACCCAATGAGGGCATAGCAAATACGTTGATCAGACTGGGCAGACACCCAGGGTGATCTGACTTTACACTGGACACACATGTCATTATGTGATTTTGTCATAAGGTGGTTCAAAAGTTTTATTTTCTGATGCAGTGGCTTAAACGCGACACAAAAGGTGAGAGAAAAGTCCAGGGAGTGCCACAATCACAAACCGCAGCCCTTCCCAGACCAAGAGGAAGAGAAAACCGACAAATCTAAACAAGCACAAACCGAACAAACGTACGAAAAGCACTAAGATTAGCTCTCTCTTCCCCAAGCGAGGTAATCGCAATACTAAAAAGACTGAAAAACACAAGAACAAAATGACACACGGAAAGACATACAACAAATCGCCTCGTAGAATAAACCACAAAGCAACAAAGAGTAAGACTAACACCGGGACCACCGCCTTAGAACGGTTGGTAGAGCAAACCACTGGGGGGTTTAAAGCACTTTTACAGCTAGCTAACTTCACCCTGGGTCCCAATGCTACTCTTAATACAGAAATACATAAAAATTCGGTTCGCATAAAGGCTCCCTACTCAGTCAATGCATCAAAGCGAAAACATAAAAATCAAATTAATCACTATAATAAACAAAGACGAGTACTCATGGCTAATTCTACTGTATGCCAGAGTAAATGAAAACCAATAGTTGAACCACGGCGGGCCAAGCCAAAGACATATCGTCAAGCCCCACCCCACTGGTTAAAGTTTTACGAAGAGGCCGTCATTGAGTCTGAGGCCCGAACCGCCGTCGTGCAATTAAAGAGTGAAGCATAGCCATCAACAATGACTGCATGCAGTCAATCACGGATAAGAATTTTGCTCCCTATTTAAACCGGACTGTTGCATGGTGAGCCTCGAGTCATGTATCCAGAATGGCCACATAGTCGGCAATTTTGTATGAAGCTTTCTCTAGTTCCCTCACAGTGAAGGCTCAGGTGAGACTGCAGGGGTGCACATGCACAGGTTCGCCTATGTGATTTCACGTTTCATATTAGCTAACTCAATGAAAACTTTACTGCTTTATAACTGATATTGGAAAATGTCAAAAATAATTAACTGTCTTACACACGAGAACCATGTCACAAAAATGTGTCTTGTACAACTATTCAATGATTCTAAGAGTAGTTTGCTTCTCTTAAACACTATCTTTTCAAAATTTTAAAACTTGTATTTGTACAAGAAAATCCAGCTACTGTAGGCTGACACCGGGTCGTATGTCTAAAGAATTTAGTCTGATTCAGGTTATTTCGCACAAATTTGGTCGATGGAATATGGAATTATACGTCTCAGCCATGCCGAACTTCGGTGTTTCTGCTCTTTATTATCAACAATGGAAACTCTGAAATAAAATAAGAATGCAATTGTAGAATTCCCAGGGAAAATAATTGCAAGATTACATGTACTAACAATATTAAATGCAAATTTTGAATTTTACAATCAGTATTTATAAGATAAACTTAACATCATTAGTAATTAATCTGGCTATCTATTTTCACTGACAATTCTCAAACGTGACAATAAAGATGCTAAATTTTTATTATTATGAATTATATAAAAAAAAAAAAGCAGTTAAGCTTTCATTTCAATACACAGTTTAAGAAAATCTAATAAGCTTATAAATGTAAAATTACCAGTACCTAAATCCGATACTTCGTCAATTTTACAACTCATTAGCGAACAGTTATAATATTTGATGACATTGGTTTCTATTAGAACTGACAATTGTAGTCACAATTCTTGCATAATAATTTATTTTTTACCAAACCCGACATTTAGGCATGAACAAATAGGAAATTACCAGTATCTAAATCCGATACTTCGTCAATTTTACAACTCAATAGCAAACAATTATAATATTTGATGACATTGGTTTCTATAAGAATTGACAATTGTAATCACAATTCTTGCATAATATTTTTTTTTTTTTTACCAAACCTGACATTTAATCAGGAACAAATAGTAATTGTTAGTCGATTAATTTCAGTAACAGATATTCTTATGTACAACCTCTGATTCCCACACTGATGCCTCTTGTGCTTAACTATGCAAATAAGTGTAAGCTATTTGCCTGTTAGTACTCATAGATTAGGTCTATATGCTTTGAAGAGTGGTCGAGTGTGGCGACGGTTTCGTGTATCTTACGTCACAGGGGCATCCAACTGATATTGGCATACATTTGGACAAGGCCTGCTATCCTTGTAGCAGGTAAGGGTAGAGGGGCAATGTTTTTATTTCTTCTGTTTCTTCATTTTCATTCCTGTTCCTCTTTCTCCCCAGTCTTTCTTTTTCATCTCCCTACTATTTCTTCTATCTCTCTTCTCCCTCTCTCTCGAAGACGACACAAAATGACCCACAACGGATGACGTGTCATTAAACCGCAACACAATCAAATCTATACGCTTTGATTACACTATCATGACAATTCTTGACCCCAACAACTGACCATGTAATATGCATACCTACCCTAAGTAAAGACTTTCTTTTACCAATTTAGAACGCCAGTTATTGTTCTGGAAGTACTTTTACCAACAGAATGTCAGTTTTTGTTCTGATTGAACTCTGAAACAATATATCAGAATGTTTGCTATTCTAATTACCGTAGAACATAACAAGAGGCCCACGGGCTATGACTCGCTCACCCGAGAGAAAATGCCACTCAGATATGCAGGTGTTATGCAACATTTTCTTTTCAATCCGGTCATTGCAACTAATGAAAGGATCATCATTTTGAGGGTTTGAATAAAAAGAATGTGTTTTATTATTATTTTAAATACATATGGCCATAACAGTCAGTGGAGCGTGATCATTTGAACAAAGTCTCAATCCCGTTTCAACAGTTTGATCGACATGAAATTTGTTGGAAATTTTACCAAGTGGTTTCAGAAGAGTTTTTAAAGAATATCATGATTTTATATATGTCTGCACAACAGGGGCAGGGGAGGAAACCGTTGCAAAATAAGATTTTGATTATAGCGATCAAACATGGTTTTTCATGCATTAACATTCGCTAGGTCCCGAGGGAGGTGTTGAAAACCGAGGCCGGAGGCTGCGGTTTTGCAACATCTCCCTAGGGACCTGGTGAATGTTAATGCATTGAAAAACCATGTTCGATCGCTATTATTGCATAAAAACTGAAAACATTTGCTACATTTCGTGTTATTTCTTGTACTAGTTTGTTTCCCTTTTCACAGATGTCTCGTGAACGTAATTTCCACTATGCTCGTTCTAGGGCCGGGCAGTACACATCTCGTAACGGCGGCAAATTTGTGGCCCCGGTACGACCATATTGAAAGTTGCGTAGCCGTGCATTAACAGCGCATGAATTGCCTTGTTAATACACGGCTTTTCGCCGGTTAATGCGCGGCTGTTAATAACGTGCGACACTGCTTTTTATGAAATAATGTAACTTAAAGTTATGCTGCTTCAGTCATGTATTGTAAAGTTTAGACTTTTCAGTTCATTGCTCTTAAGGATCATTCTTTTTATAATCTATTTATCTTCGCCTGAACGCAGGGACTTGCCAAGCTCTCATATTCATTGAATGAGTAAAGAAATGATGGAGGTAATTCTATTGTATGTTGCCACTCTCACCAATACTACACGTTCTGTTTCTTCTCAAGGCCAGACAAGAGACAAGCTCTACATGTTCTTCTATCCCTGCTGGTGCTTTACAAATTTCCTACTTTAAATTTGCCATTGTATCAAAACAAAATGACCAATAGACATTAAACATATAAACTTGGTAGAATCTCATCAAATGATCATAACTGCCAAACATCGTTTACATCATTTCACTGGTTATGGAGAAAATGCATTTTTACCATTTTCCCATTATAAGCCTATGGGGGATTTCCCTTACCATGGCAACCTAACTAAGAGACAGCTCACCACAATTTTACTTATTTTGAATTTTTTGCTTTATCCAAGCAACATTGCAATTGTTTTCACTCGTTATATTAATACATATATAATGCTGATGAATAAAAGATATTAAAATTATCTAATGTTCATGTATTTTAGATACATGACAAATATATTTTATATTTTGTACTAATTATGATGAAGCTAATCACTGCCGCGTCTCTTGCTGTGAAATGCAAACATATCAATCGGTAAATTGTAACGGTAGAAACCTGTTTAGGTAGTGAAAATGAAAAATCATGATCTTGTTTCTTGATGTGTGTGTGTGTGTGTGTGTGTGTATGTGTGTGTGTGTGTGTGTGTGTGTGTGACACTTAAGATAAATTTACTAGGTGGTATTCACTGCAGTTGAGATGAAGGAAAGCTGGAAATGTGTATGTCAAATTAGAACTCGCTACCAGTATGTGCATCATCATCTTCGAATTCAAGTTTATTTGTCTTCCATCCATTTCTGGTTAATTCGTTAATTTAATGAGCATTTATGTGAGTATCTAGCTGACTATTTCAGAGCTATTTTTTGATCAATTATAATGTGACAGGGATACGTATTTTCAAAAACTGAAACAATTTCTAAGTGTTCACACCAAAATACTCAAGTATTTACTTTTTCTGTCAGCCATATTGGGATAGTTGATCTGAAATTCCTTAACCCATTTGTCCCTGGTGTCCCATAAAAGAAACATTAGTGAACAATGTTAATCTAGATTGCGGCGTCTGATCAGGGTATACATTGTTTGCAATAAATACGCGATTATCTATAAAAACATGGCAATAAAAAAACGACCAGGAACCCCTTCTATTGGAAAAAGGACCTGTTCAAAGAGTTGCGATATATTGCAGAGTCCATTCAGCATAAATAATTTAAGAGAATTTGATATGGATCTGGAAAAAATGAATCACATATAATCCGACGTTTCGGATCAGACTGTCAGAATCTATTCAAAGCACGTCTTTACAAACTTTTCAGCAACCCTTTGCATTTTTATCACATGACCCATGTTTATATTATAGTCAGACTTGTAATATTGTTGTTCAGATTTTTATTTTCGGACAATAGCTTTGTTCGAGAAAGTATAAGAGGTATCTAATAATATTTAACTATGAGGAGGAAATCCATAAAAATATAACACACGCTGGATAATGGAATTGCACACTCACTGCTTTGGTAAGTTTGTGGATAGTACACGACAATTGCTACTCTGTTTAACAGTCACTTGTACAACATAATTTTGAAATTATTAATGTGTTTTGCTTCTTAGCAGTATCCTATTAAACCCATAATTTGATGAAATACCATAATTTATCCCCCTTTTCAGACTGGAGACATTTGAAATAAAGCAATTTATTCGAGTCCGACATCACTACATGTGGATAAACACATAATAGGCACGTTCCAATATATATGAGTATGACGTCATTTCTTCCTGTATTTATGTCAGCAATGAACGTTTGAAACGAATCATCTTTCATGCTGAACTACATTCGTGACCATTGCATATGAAATTCATAAAAAAGTGCCTTTGGCAAGTTTCATGCTTTTCAAATGAAAATACTGTGAGAGTAAGACTCTTTTTGTCATATGACTTTTAAATCAGATCTTATTGCCGAAGCAGCTGAATCGCTTTTTTTTTCAAAAGACAACATACCGTTGTAAGCATCACGCCAATAAGCGACAGTAAGGGTCACGACAGTAAGCATCAGGAACCTGGCTGCATTCAAGTGTACAAGTTACTTGCGAATGTTTTGCCCCAGATCCCTGCTCCTGTTGGCGCTTGTCATTAGGTACAGAGGTCCAGGGCAAAACATACGTTTTTACTTTGCACTTCTGAACGCAGCCCTGATATTGCAATTATAACGTGTTGTCACATCATTTGCTGATAGACATAGTCGAATACTTTTCCTATCAGGAGATGCAGTATTTGCTTTATAGGTTTTCACATGGAATATTCAATAACTCGACAACTTGATATTGGCCTGGCATATATCCTATATTTAAAAACATGTTTTCAAAGGTGAGCGGATATAACGCGTAAGCGGACCTACCATTATTTATGATCAAACAGTTCATAGGCAGCAACAGAATAAAAGACCTCACACTATGAGTTAACTTGTCAAGCTATACAGGATTCTGAAAATATTGTGAACCAGTCAAAATCGGTTTCGTACAATTTGCTGATTGACCCATTGACTTGAGATCGACCTCTTTTCTTGACTTCCTTCAACTCGTTGATCTTTAAGAAAATTCTGATTGCTGACCTGCGGCTTTTGTGTGTGTGTGCGTGTCATTTTCAAAAGTTTTCAGTCATATCAGGAAGATGGAACTCAATCACTATGCTTAAACTCAAAGCCTACAAGCGATCTTGTCTAGAAAGGTTGGCCTACCATTGACAGTAAAGAAAATCTCAAGAAAAAAATAATACTGCTTGGCACTGTCGACAACTATCGTTTCCAAAAGTAACTTCATTTTGTTTTTTATGATGATGTTATCCACTGAATAATGGCGACGTCATAATTGGGCCATGTCATACGAAAACGTGTCTTCTGGCATATGCGCAGTCTGATCAGGGCCTTCAGTGTCCGCTAACAGAATCATCATTGTGATACTACAGAATGAATGAATGGAGAACAAAGACCCTGATGATATTTTGCGCATACTCAGAATGATGTGAATCTGCACATGTTCGAAGGCACTTTTTCGCTTGATGCGATCCATAAGATAAACATTTTTATGTTCAACCGGTGCATTTCAAAATGACGGGCGCATGTGCTGAATGTCATTTTCAATCGTTGGATAGTAAAACGTTCGTAGGGATTAAGGTGAAAAGATTGTATATGTATACCTGGTACTATAGTGGAAATTTTAAAGATTAGGATGTCCCGTATTTACATAGACGTGTTAATGTTTTGGCATCAGTTCCAATATCAACACTTTTCAGGGTGGTATTTTAAAGCATTGGTTTGTTGGTTTGTTTATTTGGAAAGTTCTAGTCAGAAGTATCTGAGAACGCTCAAACAACACAGTAATTTTATTTTCGTGATTTCACCATTGCAAGTAACTGTTCAATTTAAATAATTAAAGGGTCTCAAGTGACGTTCAAATGAAGGAAAGGAAAGTGAAGGACATACAAATTCCGAGTTTTCGTCACATTATATATACATGTACACGTTTTTACTATACAATATGCAGTTCAGGTGACGGAATATGCCACAAAAAATCCCAAAAGTGTAGTTAAGATATTTCTTGGATATTTTCTTCATTGTTCTGTAATGTAGGTGAGCAACAGGGAGATGCAGGACAACTGATCAATGCCAGAGTTGCACCGATAGCACAAATAATATATATATATATATATATATATATATATATATATATATATATATATATATATATATATATATATATATAGAATGGCATATATATATATAGGCAACATACGTGAACAAAAGGAAAAGTCTCCACGTTCACTCTCATGCCTTCTGTTTTTTTACATATTTGTCATATCACGTGATTATTTTAAAGAGCAAGTCCACTGTACAACATCGCAAGTGACGTACAGTCGCAATTACCGTTCACTTCTGCTTTCCGACTCTTTACCAACGTCGCCATAAAAGCAAACTCCATTACTGCTTATGAAAAGTCTCAATAAAACCGAGACTCCCATTTCCTAATCTGTAATGTGATCTTTTGTTTCAAAAGGCAATCGTTTTGACGTTTATTTTACACAGAGAGTCTTTAGAAGTGATCTATACCTATTATTTCATTTCTACCCCTCTCTCTTGCGTTCGCCCCGGTCACCAACACGGCCATCCCTGCAGACTTGAGGTAGGAGCCTAGGCAGTATTTCCAAAGACATCTAGCCTTGCTACCGGGATCCGGAGATGATGGTGGTGGTGTCATCTCTCATCCCACAGCAACACCAAATGCAGTGTATGTTGGGTCTTTCACGAAGTCAAGCGTCGCGGTCTCCTATCCAGGTACTAACCGCGATGTACGTTGCCTAACTGCGTGAAAACGCCAATCTACCAACGTCGCCATAAAAGACGGCTTCCACAGAAAGGCTTTAGAAATGATGTTGATACCTATTCCGTTACAAAGGCATGAAAAGCACGCAATATGCTGCACGAATGCTCCTAAAATCTGAAAACAATCATTGATGTACTGTGGTAAAATTAATACACTTAACCCTTTAACCCTTGAATTTATGAAAAATATGTGTATTGTTGAAAACAGGGGTATCAGTCAAAAATCAAAAAAAGTAAATGGCAAGCAGTGTAGAGCCTGATCTACCCTGTTTGCAAAAGTACCTGTTTGGTGTGCGAAAGAGTTAAGATTGGGTGACGGTTCGACAAAGTGATATGCCTAAACTTCTGTTGTTGTTTTTTCAGGACGTGCCTCCAAGAACGAATGTTGACAATACATGTATTGCGGATTCACAAGCGGTCAGTGACGTGGATCGTCGTGATTTGACTTGTGTCACGAGATATGTTTGTGTGTTTTGTTTCTGGACGACAGGTATCGTGGCCCTGTACTATGCTAAGAGGGTAAGTTGGCATTTTATCTAGCTAAACAGGTATACAACATAATCGCCCTTAATCTATTGAAAACGTTATATAAAATCCATATTGTACAAGTTTCTTTTGTAGAAAAAGTTTGTCGTTGTATTTAGCATTGTTAACACTCTTAAGAATTTACATAAACCCAACCATGTGTCTATATGAGACGCTTATATGAAATCCGTTATTTGTTGTGGATAAGAAAAATCTTTCTGATGTTGAAAAGTGTCTATCTCAAGAAAGGATGCACATAATCATAAACAATACACTAGTGACTTTATTTCTAGCAACACGCAGTATTTAACCTATACTCTATATTACGTTAACTCGTCTAATGTAAAATGAACGATTCTTTGCTATAAGTCCAGATAAGCCATTTTTAAACTAAAATACGTTTCTTTTTCGATTTATCCGCATAAAAGATAAGTTGTTTGTACTCATAAGAAATGCCTCTGAGAGGCAGTACTAATGTGTACTCACGTCCTTATTTTTCAGTAGAAATATCGTAAAAATTGTGAATTTAGGGTGAAGATTTGGTACCTCTAAAAGGGATTTAACCCCCGCCCACCGTGATAGTTTTTACTTCGCCTGGACGAAGTCCAGGAAGAACTATTGCACTGTCCCCGGCATCGGTGTCGACATCGGACATTTACGTTAAAGTTTTTAAAGAGCTTATATTTTCTAGACCATTTGATATATTTGGTTCATATTTGGTATGATAATAGATATAGTTCCAAAATTGCATTCAGCATTACCCAAGTTCAGTACCAGTAAGGTCAAGGTCATGGACTTAGACATTTTTAATGTTAAAGTTTTTTTTAAGAGCTCATATTTTTCAAACTATACGATGGATTTTGTTCATATTTTGTATGATGATAGAAACAGCTCCAAGGTTTTATTCAGCAATACCCTGCCTATGCCCATGACCTCAAGGTCAAGGTCACAGACTTAAAATTTTATATTAAAGTTTTTTTAAGGGTTCATATTTCCCAAACCATACGTTGGATTTTGTTCATAGTTGGTATGATGATAGATACACGTCTAAAGTTTTATTCAGCAATACCCACTGTCTGTACCTATGGCTTCAAGGTCAAAGTTAAGAACTTTTATATTAAAATATCTTAAGAGCTCATATTTTCCAAACCATGTGATAGATTTGGTTCATAATTGAATGATAATAGATACAGGCCCAAAATTTTAATTGTCATTACCTCTACCCATGGCACCTCAAGGTCAAGGTCACAGAAATTTTATATCTGATCCCTTATTATGTCAAAACCATGACAACAAATGACCAAATCATAGCACAACAAATCCTATTAAGAGCAAAAATGTCGTAATATTTCCTCTTACCGTAATGATTCTAAATACTGCGACAAATAGGCCTAAGCAGACAGTGCATACCCAGATCAGACTGGTCCTAAAGAGCACCCTGACATTCCAGTATCTCCCAAAGTGCAGGCGAGCATGCATTTTCTGAGCTCTTGTTACTATAGACCGTTCTAATGCGACAGTTCTGGTGTTGTTTGTTCTTTGTGTGGCCTTGCGGCTACCTTTGCGAGGCTTTTTTCGTGTTTTATCCTATTAAATGACTTGTTGTAGATAGTTGATCCGCTTTAGCATTGTAACCACCTCGTTGTTAAAGAGAGAGAGCAGGTTGCTTTGCTTTTCTGTGTTGTGTGGCTTGGTATTCTTGATATTTGGATGACTAACTAAATATCGATAATGAATATTATGATCAAAAAGTCGAGACAATTTATCCCAAAGATTTCGTCAAATAAAACTAGTACCTTTGCTACCAATGCACTGTTTCTCGATTTAAATTTATCAATATCTAATGATTTAATCACTACTTAAAGTTATGACAAACCGGACGATTTCGGTTTTGATATTGTAAATTTTACAATTTTTGGATAGCGATATCCCACGTGCTATATATATGCTATATGTATTTCTTAGTTAATTCGTTTTGCTAGAATGTCTAGTCAAGTCAGTGATTTTTTTCGAAATGAAAATTTATTTGCTGAACGCCTCGAAGACATAAAACTAAGAGGAGGCTAGGTCATTAACCCTTGTCCTGCTGAATAAAGTGAAATGTCACGCCTACTTCTAAATTTCAGGCAATCGGATTACTTGATCCAGATTGTTGCTATAAATTCACATTCTTAATGGCAAACAGTGCAGATCCAGGTCAGTTTGATCTGGATCTAAACTGTTTGCAAAGGCAGTGTAGGTCCGGGTCAGCAGGACAAGAGTTAATCTCTTTTGCTGATAAGGTTCGGGTGCAGGAAAAAACAAACAAACATGATATACTGTCAATGGAAGACAGAGGTAGAGGCTCAATAGGGGAAATTTAGCATGACTTATTTATCTGTAAAAATAATAGGTAATATCATATGAGCCCGCACACAGCAGTTGGCCTACAAACTTACCACTGGGCTGTGTGGAGAGTCACACCTGGGGTTTACAGGGGTATACATTATTTTTCTTATGCTCAAAAACATAGGATGTAGGTATTTGTTAGAACCGCCTCGCCGAAGCGGTTCTAAAGAGTACCTACAAAGTCTGTTTTGAACAGGAACATAAAAGAAAATATGAGTTTTTTATCTGAAAATTTTCAGTTTTTGGAGGTGAAAGTTTGCATTTGAATAGATGTGTATTCGTAATAGTTGTGTAGACAGATCGAGTCTTCACTAGGCGCCCTTTTTTTAATTTTGTAGGATGGACTATGCATTACTACTGTTCACTGTTAAACCCAAAACATGAACTGTCCAGTGGACATTTTAGAATTTTAATAATAATTATTTATTGTAATTAAAATATTGATCATTTGCCTTATAATTTTATAATCCATTCCGGAATAAAACCAAACTCAATTTATGTACACTTCCGTTTATTGAGAGATTAATTTGCACTTATCAATAGCATAAAAGCTGCAGCATAGCAATTTATACAAAATAGCATGTGCGCCGATTGAAGACTCAGATCAGCCTAACCAACCTGAACAGGCTGATCTTAGTCTTCGCTGGGCACGCATGTAAGTTGTTTGAACTGCTGTGTCATGGGTCCATAGAAATTCTTGAACTATGAATGAATGAATAAATACATAATTAATATAATAGATATAAATAATGGATAAATAGACAACAAAATAATAAATAAATAGACAAAAAATAATCACATAGAAACAAATAAACAAGTAAATAATATTTAATTATTGAGCAAAACAAATAAATAACAAAAAAATACTTTAAAGAAAGAAGAAACAAATTAATATATAAAATAAACTATTCCAATCTACCCTCCAAATAGATTTTTTTCCAACTATTTGGTATCCCATAAAAATATTTACAACCCTTTAGAAGCCCACTTATATACATAAATGTAAATAAATGAAAACAAACAAATAAATAAAAAAATATTTTAATATTGAAAGAAACAAATCTAAAAATAAAAAAGTATCTGTTGTTTCAAAATATTTGTTATCCCACCAAATATTTATAACCTTTCAGAAGGCCACTTAAATACATAAATAAAAACAAAGTTATATTATAAACAATAAAAGAAATGAATTTATAAATAGTAAAAACAAAACACATTCCAATGTACCCTCAAAATTAATCACTATTCCGAACTACGCGTTATTCCTTCCTCTTAAATAAATTAAAAAGAAAAACTAGTAAAATCAAATAAATATTCTAAGAATGAAGGAAACAAATTAATATAATCTGCTGTCAAAATAGGTTAATTTTCCAAACTATCTGTTATCCCCTGAAAAATATTGATTTCCTACGGAAGGTCTCTTTACTACCCCCTGCTGGTAATTCATAATCATCATTTTAGGACATGTCTTCGATATACCTTGCATAGCTCCTAAGTAAGAGCAATAAAATCATTAGTGCGTTGTACCATTTTGGCCACACTTTACCTATGTCTTTAAACAAGGGTATCAGTATCATAAACAACATGCACGTAAGACTGTTCCAAAGTTTTATCTCTGTCAGTGTGAATTAATTTTCAAATATAACATTGGTTTGAAAACACCTCTGCATGAAGCTCTGTTCACACCTCAATTTATGGCGACTTAGTCTTTAAACTCAGAAAGATTCTTTGCAAGCTGGTTTTAGGAACAGTATAAAAATTTGCTATAAAAATAGGTTACAACAAACTGCATGCATGGTTATTAACCTAATTATGGCTGATAACTTTGCTGCCCTCTTTAATTGCACAACGATGGGTCGGTCTCAGACAGAATAATGGCTCCTTCCTCAGTCTGTTTCAGATGGTTGGCGCTTGATTATCAGTGTCTGTGGTTGGGCCCATCGTGGTCCTGTTTGTGATTTTCTTGTGTTCTGGCTTCAGATCGCAATTGAGCTATTTACTCTGTTTCATCGTAGTTTGTGTTATTTTAATTTTATGTGATCACTGGAATGTTTTACAGATGAGGTAGAGGATCACTATGCATGTCATTTTTAACATCATGTAGGAAAAGGAAAATAAGTTGTTGTTTTTTTTTTTGGTTTTTTTTTTTGTATTGTTTTTTTTTTTTTTTTTTTTTTTTTGTTTTTTTTTGTTTTTTTTTTTTTTTTTGTTGTTGTTTTTTTTTGCTGTTTTTTTTTTCTAAGTTATATCGGCATTTACAAATAGATTTTAAAACATTTTATAAAAATGTATTCAAATAATGTCATTGGCTTTTTATATCTCTACATGCGGATATATAAATGCGCAAAACATCTAACCTATGATATGCAGTTTTATAAGAAAACACATGTCTCCTTTTTCAAATCTTGTTTCAGGCTCAAGAGGAATATACAGCTGGAAATATGGAAAATGGTGATCTATGTCAGGAGAAGGCTTTCTTGTTTCTTAAAATCAGTACACTCTGTGCGATCGTTATAATACTATTCGTTATTGTTCTCGCTGTAGTATTTGGAATAGTCATGAGCACTTCTTCATATTATTATTGACAAATCTAGATCTCACTATGGTATATGGAATAGTCTTTGGTACAGCAATAGTTTCTTTTTCTATTGACAGTGGCACAGTATAGTGTTTAGAAAACAAAATGAGCACTGTATATATTTCATTGTTTTACTGACATATCTTTGGACAGTATTCAGAAGAATACATAAAGGTACTAGCTACAATTTCTAGTATAATTATATCTTGATCTGTCCGACTTGTACAGTATAATAATTATGATCAATAGCCATAGCTTCTTGCAGTATTGACAAGTATTGGTTAACTGTTCAAAACATGATTGGGCACAAGCTACATTTTTGGATTCACGGACCTTGCTTAGTGGCTGATATCTGTAAAGGGCGCTAGCTACCATTACATAGATTGGTGATATATCTTTGCATAGCACTTGTTAAGCACTTTTCAACAAAAGGTTACATGTTTTTATTTTTTCTCGAGACGTTTCTAATTAGAACCAACGACATATGTTTTCGTGGAGAACTCTGAAAAATGATGTCCCAATACTTCAAATCTAGAGCTATGTTCTTAGACATACATATATATATATATATTACTAATCTATTTAGACGTTATTTTTGTTAAAGTTTTCCAAAGAGTAATGATGAGAACTAGGTCGTACATTTACAATACCACTGACATATCTTAGGTTGTGCTTTTTTGTATTGTGTTGAGAATAGAAAATGCCATTAACTATGAATCTCTAGTTTTAGTGATATTTTAGACTATATTTTTTGGTTAAGTGTCCAGAATAGTAATGGGCAATAATATTGCATCCCTAATATTATTGCATATTTTGAACTGTGGCACTTAGTATGTTGATTACAACAGTTATAGTACAAATATTGTAATATTAGTCCAAAACTAAGGAAAGATCACCCAATGAATCTAACGATCTTGTACTTCCTAAAGCGTGTTTTATGACCACCATGCACTTTCTCCAGCCTTTGCGTATCCCTTCAAAATAGAAGCCCTCTTCCTGAGCTCCCAAGTACTCATTAGCAGCATGAATGATGCTTTCGTTCCTTCTAAAATTTTCACCACGAAGATTAATTATCAAATTTGGAAACAGACAGAAGGGGCTCAACCTGGAGTATACGGGGTATATGGAAAGACTTCGAAGCTGCATTTAGTCGCAGCAGCCATGGGCTGGTGCATTAGCTTGCAAGAGCCGTACAGCTCAACTTTCCTCTTCTTTTTTCTTAATTTCCAGAAACTTCTGCATAATATGAAACATTTACCGTGCGACCTTAATCTAATCCATCATGATAATGCCTTGACTATCCATAAAGTCATCACCTTCCCTTCTGAAGAAACTCTTAAATTTCTTTGAAGGGGTTGAGCCAGGATGCTTCCATTGCATACTCTGCTTTTTGGCCTCAGGATCAAAGTGACCCAAGTCTCATTTTGATCACAACTCGACATATAAATTCCTCAGGGACATTTTCATTCAGAGAATACTTAGAAATATCAAGCCTATTCTTCTTCTGTTATTTGGTCAACATTCTGGGGACATCTAGCTGAGACCTTTGGCATCTCTAAGATATCGTTCAAGATAAACAGAACTGCTCCAAAAAATGTCGTTTTGTCTAGCGATACCAAGCAAACTTCTCTTTCCACTTATATTCAGACTTTGCATAAGCTTATACATTTACTAGAAATTATGGTTATTTTGCATATGTGATACTAACATGGCTTTCAAGCACATATCACTCTTGTGGAGCGCAGAAGGTGTGATAATGGGTCACGCGAGTGATACGGTTTTTTTTTGTCCGGGCGAAAAAAAAATCATATCTCAGCATTCGGCGGTCAAGCACATCGGAGCACTCAGCAGCCTATTCGGACCACTTGGCGGTCTAGCAGGATTACGATATGGCAATTTTCATATCATACCCCATATTAATCCGAGAAACCCATATCAGCACGAGGGCCGAATATTATCCCCATGTCAACCCGAGACACCCATATCAGCCCGAGGACCGTCGTCCTCGGGCTGATATGGGTGTCTCGGGTTGATATGGGGTATGATATGAAAGTTGCCGTATACTAATCTATATTTAACGCTTTTGTCGGTATCAGTCTCTTCAGGTTGCCCAGACCGTTTATAATAATCCACGTTCTCCTTCCCTCTCCAAAATTCAGCAGCCCATTTACTCACCGTGCTATAAAAAGGAGACTGATCTCAAAGGGTTTTCATGAAGTTGTCATGAATTACCTTCGGCGACATACCCTTCTTACAGATGTACTTTATGACTGCTCTGACTGCAGTTTTATTCATTTAAAGACACTTATTCCATTGCGTATTACCCTAATGACCCTATTTGTGAAATATGCAGATAACAGATCATACATCTCTGGTGACTTATGGCTTTCAAACAGATAAATGGCTAGAAGTATGAAAGTTTGTATTCATTTATCCATTTGAAACCATTTTGATAAAGTACAGAACTGGAAGATTAAAAAGTTTAAGAAGTGTATTTATTTAACATCACTTAGATAAGAGTTTATTTATTTATTTATTTATTTATTTATTTTAATCAGGAATTAAACATTTAATACACGATTACACACAATCCAGCATAACTGTGCAAGAAATAAACTAGTATTCATTATCCTGTGAAACTGTACTTATTTAAAACATTATGCATTTTGAAACATGAAACTTCACTAAAACGTGTAAATAAAACAATGTTTTTCTGTTGTTCAACCATTAATGGCTGACACAGATTTAGAAAACAAAACATGTCATAGCTTCAATCTAAGCTCAAAATGTTTTGTTTTATGACAACTCTGATAAAATTTTGATCTTTTGAAGTGTTCATCTTTTGCCTACTACATAAATTAAAGTAAACAAAAATGGATAAAATATATGTCTCTTTTTTTTTTTTTTTTTTTTTTTTTTTTTTTTTGTTGTTGTTGTTTGGGGGGTGGGACAACTCTGAAAACTAAGAATTCATTTATTCACTTTATAATTCAAGAAGAATAATAAAAGCCAAAGGAAAGTTAAACTATAATACCGCGCCATTATCATGTCGCGGGCAGATAACTCCGAAAAAATTCGACGAAATTTGCCCATGAGCAATCCCAAACCAGATCTCTCCAATATCAGTGCACATACCAAGTTTGATAAAAATCCATTGATGTTTGCTCAAGTTATCCGGAAACGAAAAACAGACGGTCGTACGACTGACGGACACACGGACGTCCAACGTGAAACTATAATACCCCGACACTATCGTGTGGCAGGGTATAAAAAGTACATATTTGAATTTAGATATTTCTTATAACAAATAATCATTAAAATTTATAATCAAATTACAATATTCATATAGTTCAGGTTAAACATGAATGGACATTTTATTAGATTATATTCATTTTCCCCCTTTCTTGCCCCACCTAAACAGTCTTCAGACAATAATAATCACCTCATAGTCACTTAGATAAGACTAGCCTTTGATGCGAGTCACCACACTATCAGGGCTGTATATTGCCTGCAATCTTGATGGACCAGCCCAGCCAAGAGGCAGAGAATATGTGTCTTTAACACACATTTCCCCTGTTTGCAACGAATTCCTACTGAAATCAATACTTTTGAAATTCTATTCTTTCTACCAAACATATTCAATGAGATACAATTATCAATTGATTGGGGTTTCATTTCAGTTTATTCATTCTAAGTACGAAACAAAGCAGCCAGCTTTGAAACCACCAGTTTTGTGACGTCATGGCTACTTAATTATATGTGCAAAACACACAAAAGTCAGTGATATTAAAACAATATTTTATTGCTACAAATATGCGCAGAATTGCATAATATTTACTGTATTCTAAATCATATAAGCAGCAAGTCTCTGTCAACCGTCAACTTTTATTTGAGCCTGCAAATAAATATCTAATTACATAATCAAAATGTCGACAGACCTGCTAATACCTAAAAACATAAACCCTCAGTATAGTTCTTATTTACTGATTGTAGGTAGCCATTTCTGGTATGTCATTTGCAAAACATTTTTACCATCATCTAAACGTTTAGTATGCTGGGTAAATTTTCACATATTGCCTATATATTTTTTGTATTCTTCCCTGAAAAAAAGCCATTGACATGAAATGTCAGAACCTATTTTCTGGACGAAATGAGAAAAATATCATCCATTTGAAATCTGCTAGATTTGTCCGGAGGGTTGTAAAGGCTAATTCGTAAATACGGTATTAAGGCACAAGACGAACACTATAAAAGGCGAGATAAATAAATAAATAATGAATGAATAAACTGAACCATGTTATATAATGTATTTAAAGATTAATTATTATGCTTTCGACATCCTTTGGAAAGATTTTTGTCGCTTGGCGTTTAATTCTAAATGAAAACAAAAATTGGTGATTGATAATATCTCATTATCTACCAATTGTCTTTTCTGTTTCTGTGCTTTGCTTTCAAACATTAACCCTACAGCTAGTTTTACAGCCGTAATTTGGCCTGACCTATGCACTTTTTAAAGCAAACTGTAGAAATACACATTTAAAATATTTTTTTTCACTCAATTTTAATTATTGATATTCCATAACAATACTTTGAACATTTTATAAATTTTGAACATTCAAGTGAAACATGTTGAGATTCCTCATCCAAACTACCTAGTAGTACATTTACGCACCGGCCTCGGTGGCTCAGTTGGATGCGCCGTCCAACTGGAGATCACGAGGTCGCGGGTTCAACCCCTGCCGAGGTCGCAACATTCTTTCGTGGAGATTGATCATGAAATATTTTCTACGGTCATTCTCTCCCTTCCGTTGATTCAAGAAGGGCAGTGATCAGTTTCTGGCGAAAGAATGTGCACAATACTGGTTAACCGCTTAGAGGACTAAGCCTGCCCAGTAAACGTGTGGTTAGGTAGTTAGGTAAACTGACCGCGGTCGACATGACCCATTGGGTTGAATGGGCCGTAAAACCTCAACACAACAACCTACTTTTACAGCATTTTTTTTTTTACATTTTTAACCTCTAAATAGAATGAAATTTTTGGTAAATTGCAGATTTACTAATTCTGAGTTAGATGCCACACAAAAACGTTTTCTGAAAGCTGTCGAAAGCAGGGTAGATGGACTTAGTATATCTCAATTAGTGCCGCAAATGTGCTGCAACCTCAGATATATTATTGATTGTCATACATCATTGTGTAAACATAAAAAAAAAATGTTTTCGGTCATACCAAATACATCATATTATTGTCATAGTAAGCTATCTTAGTAGTAATTGAACTCAAAAAAGTGCTTCTAAAGTGTTTTGGCTGAATTCATATTGACCATATATTGGACGACCTTCTGCATTTCTAAAAATGTCATAAATATGTCGTAAATAAATGATACAATAAGTACAAGTTTGTATATATTTATATTATAAAAAGAACAACAAAACAATAAAAATAAATACATTCATAATTAAATATAATTCCGGGTCTGACATTTCAGTTGTAGTTCAAACGTTACAGAGCACGTGTGCAATAAACCTGTTCTCTTTACTGTTTTTCTCCATCTCAGAACAAGTATGAGCAATGGTCATTTCTATGATGCAAATAAGTTAACACACATGTAAAATACATAGTCCTAAGTTGTAGGTCTGTATAAGCCCATTTGAATAAAAGATATCTGTATTTTCTCATATGTCCGCAACTCACAACATACAGAGGATCTTACATGAGTGGTCATTTAATATGAATTAGGAAACAAATTTTGGGTAATTTCGGTATTTTTGCGAACCTTGCCGAGCAAAATACCGAAATTACATAAGGAGTTTCATAAATTTCATATTAAATGATCACGAATGTAAGATTCTGTTTATCACATGGCCCCTTCGATAACAAAAAAAAAAAAAAGAAAAAGAAAAAAAATGCACAAAATGTATTAAGTTAACGGCTTTCCATAGCTAAGGCGGAATAACTCACTACCAAGGATACAATAGTACTACGCAACAAAAATAGTTCGCAGATCATTTGCTAAGTACCAAAAATAACTAGAAACAAGATAAATATCCCATTTATTACTTCGTTCAACAGTAGGAAATGACTTTTATTTGAGCTAATAAATATTTCATATTCAAAACTAAATATTCCATTGAACAACGTCATTCAGCGATTCAATACGTCACTGAGAATCATTAGGGAAATCCCCCACAGCTGTCGTATTTAAAGGTCATTGACCTTGATCAATACAGTTTTTTTCGGTGGTTGATACACCCAAGTAAATGACATATTTCAAGAATATAAAACGTTTTAACTGTAGTTTGGATTGTAATTTGACACATTTATTGACTGTCGAAGCCATGTTATCTTACAATGCTTTTTTGGAGAAAGTGAACATTTTTTTTCATTGACTGTTTGGCGACATCGATGTTGAAAGTGCCTCCAAATATGTTGCCGGAAAACATCGACTTTAAACCTCCATGAATATTTCTGGTGGCCGTGATATTTTTACATTGTGATTGCGTTGTGTCTTCATCTTCCATCGGTCTGACTTTTATTGTTCATCTCAAAATCATCTCACAATTGAAGGCAGGACCTGCTTCGGCGAACGTGGACACCATCTTGGTTGCTATCAAAAGCGGTGTAATACGAATATTAATGAGAATAATTTGGCTAACCAAGGGGGAAGCCTTGCAGGTATTATTACACGTGCGGTTATATGATTTTTATGACATGGGTTATTTCACTGAATAACTTGACGGCCATGTGATAAATATTTTATGAGGAAATAAGAAATATTAATCTTGATACCCCCTGTATCTAAGGCTACGTAAGCCATGGCATTCTCACCATATTTTCTTTACCTTGTTTGTGAGCAAATACAGTTATGCACATATGTTCTACAGGTAATAGACACATTGAAAATGGAGCCCCGATATTATAAAACTGTTTCATGCTCAATTCAGCTGAGCGTGAAATTTATCCTGCAAAATAAATCTCAAGATACTAACAACTGCAAATTCTTTTTTTTTTTTTTTTTTTTCAAAACAAAGCTGAGCATGAAACGTTCACCGTTTCATATTTGTTTGCAGAGAAAATTATATGCTCAACTGATTTGAGCATGACAATAGTTTTAAAACCTCGGGATCTGGTTTCAGAATGGCTCATTTCTGAAAATCTACTAATACTAGTAATGTAGAATCCTGCTCAATACTAGTAATGCAGAACCCTGCATATCTCTGTTTTCACTATACATTATATAATTGGGGAATATTTTGGGTACAAATTGCACATACTTGTTATCAGAAGCCCACACCATCCAGGGAAACAGAATTCTGATCATGGGCCGTCTTTTCTCTTGCAGCAAATCTATATACACTGTGAAATCTACTGATGCATATAGACGATAATAAGACTGCGCAGATATGTTAGCCGTTCTGGGACCTGTTGTTTATGCTCTAAGTTCCATTACGAAAACACGCCTATTCAAATACATTGAAAATTTCACGACAAAAAAAAGCGGAAAGTTTGCAGATAAAAATTTTGATGTTTTTCATATTTCTGCACAAAACATAAATTGTGGGTACTCGTTAGAACTGCCTCGGCAAGGCGGTTCTACTCATAATCTACGTTTTTGAGCAGAAAGAAGAAAAATAATGTATACCCCTGTAAACCCCAGTTTTACGCTATAAAATGGGGTTTAAGGGGTCACAATTATATAGTTATGTTGGCTTACAGAGTGGCTACTTGAGAATACATCGACTAACAGCGAAGGCACAGATCAGGCAGTGGTCATGCGTAGTCTGATCTGAGCCTCCGCTGTTTGTATAAAGAATAAATTTCCTTTTCCCCTGCATTAAGGAAATTGCTGCACTTTTTGTGAGTAGTAACTTTGTTGAATTGTTTCTTTCTTCCATCTGAAAAGGTCTACTCTTCCCGTGAGAGCAAATTATTTCCTTTTAGAGTAGACCTTTTTTTTCAAAAGTCGCTTAGTGTGCCTTTGTGCAACAGTAGGAAGTCACACACATTGTCATCCTTTTAAAATCATCACGAAAACACTTTTATATAGTAAAACTGGGGTTTACAGGGGTATACATTATTTCTGCTCAAAACATAGATTGTGGGTACTCGTTAGAACCGCCTCGTCAAGGCGGTTCTAACGAGTACCCACAATCTATGTTTTGAGCAGAAATATGAAAAATATCGGAGTTTTTTATCTGAAAATTTATAGTTTTTGGAGATGAAATTTTCTATATATTTGAATAGGCGTGTTTTCGAAATGATGGCTGAAAATCTACCAGATTAAATCCCCTTAAGCAGCACAATGTTTGAACATAATCTATTCTGTTCAAATATCTGCTACAGCCAGCTGCTACACACGGAGTGAAAGCAAAAGTTTGAAATTCGTAATTTTAATATGTGATGCCTCTGCACGTTGTCTCCCCCAATAAAAACGGATGTATAATTTTGAAAGACCACAGTTTTTATTTTAGCTCACCAGAGCCGAAGGCTCCGGGGGAGCTTATAGGATAGGCATTGGTCCGTCGTCGTCGGCGTCGTTCACACTTTCAAACGACATCTCCTCCGAAGCCGCTTGGCCAATTAAGACCAAATTTTAGCTGAAGCACCTATCCACTGCGGGATTTTAAGTTTGCGGGTTTTTTTTTTATGAAAATCAGCCATCAAGTTTGGTTGCTATGGGAACTTTAATGCCATAGACTTATAATTGGAAAATAGCAAAAAATAAAATTTATTATTACGCCATTACAGATATTTTGACAAAACTGGTTCAGAAATGTTCCTAAAGTGGTTCTCTACTAGGCAGATTATTAGTTTGCCTAGTGCTCATTTTGATTGGTTGCCATGACAACATAGAAGCAAACAAATAGGAAAAAGAAATATCTATAAAAATCATCTCCTCAGTAATCATATGGAACATAGGCCTGAGACTTTGCAGAAATATTTTTTTGTATTAGCTTCTATAAATGTTGTGTTTTCCATTGCTATTGCTTAAAAGCTCTGGTTTGTTTTGTAACTTAATGTTGCCATGGACTTATAATGGGAAAATAGAAAAAATGGCATTTATTGTTAAGCCATCGCTATATTTTGACAATCCTTTTATAGAAATGATCCTTGAATGGTCCTCTACCAGGCAGATGATTTTGCCACCCAGTTCCGATTTTGTTGCCCTGGCAACCAAAATGCAAAAAAAGAAAGAATATGTTTAAAAAGCATCTCCTCAGAAACCATATGGAACACGGGGCTGAGATTTTGCAGAAATATTTTTTAGCCTCAACAAAGTTTGTGTTTTTCTTTGCTATTGCTCAAAAGCTCTGGTTTGTATGGTAACTTAGCCATAGACTTTAAGTGGGAAAATAGAAAACTAGCATGTATTGTTAAGCCATTGCATATACTTTAGCAAAACTGCTTCAGAAATGTTCCTTGAGTAGTCCTCTGTTAGGCAGATGATTATTTTGCTCAGTGCTGATTTTGATTGGTTGCCATGGCAACATAGAAACAAAACAAAATAGAAAAGTATCTATAAAAATCTCCTCAGAAACCATATGGAACATAGGCTTGAGACTTTGCATAAATACTATATTTTGACAAAACTTTTATAGAACTGTTCCTTGAGTGGTCCTCTTCCAGGCAAGTTGATTCTTCTCCCAAGTGTTATATATATTTTTTTTTAGTTATCTGCTCTTTACAAAATTTCGTGTCCAGGCTATAACTTTAATGTTTTGAAATATTTTCATGAAAATTTTCAAATATACTTAGTTTGATGACACGGTATGTGTGACAAAGAAGAATTATTCTAACTACCTTACTTTTAGTGTTATCTGCCTTTGTTATTGGTTGCCATGGAAACCAAAATGAAAAAAGAAATAGCAAAATACTTAAATACAAACGTTAAACTAAATTACCCCGCCATTATCTCATCGCGGGCAGATAACTCCGTAAGAATTTGACGAAATTAGCCCATTAAGAATCTCAAACCAGATCTCTGCATATCAATGCACATACCAAGTTTGGTAAAAATTCATTGATGTTTACTCGTTATCATCTGGAAACGAAAATCGGACGACTGACGGACGGACAGACACACGGACGTCCAACATGAAACCATAATACCCCGCCACTATCGTGTGGCGGGATATAAAAATATTCTCCTTAGAAACCATATGCTCCACTATCGTGTGGCGGGATATAAAAATATTCTCCTTAGAAACCATATGCTCCATGAGTCTGAGACTGTATGGAAATATTCACCACATTTGCCTTAACAGTTTTTTTTTTTTTTTTTTTTTTTTTTTTTTTTTTTTTTTGTTTGTTTGTTTGTTTGTTTGTTTTTTATGAAATTCGGCTCTTTAGTTTGATTTCTATGGTGACTTACAGTTTCAATAGACTTAAAAAAAATGACATTTACTGCCAAGCTTTTGTAGATATTTTGACAAAACTTCATAGAAATGTTACTTAAGCAATCCTCCATCAGCTATATGATTTTAGGCCTGCTGCTCATTTTTATTGATTGCCATGGAAACCAAAATGCAATAAATAAATAAATAGAAATAAAATAGAAAAAATACTTAAAATATCATTTCCTCAGAAACCATATGCTCTATGAGGCTGAGACTCTATGGAAATATTCATCATATTACACTTTACAGGTTTTATGTGCTTTATGAAATTCAGCTCTTTAGTTTTTTTGCTGTGGCAGCTTAGAGTTTCCATAGACTTATAATGGGAAAAAATGAAAAACGGCATTTATCACCAAGCCTTTCAAGATATTTTCGCAAAACTTTCATAGAAATGTTTCTTAAGCAATGTTCTATTTGTCATATGATTTTAGGCCCACTGCTCATTTTTATTGGTTTCGATAGAAACCAAAATGCAAAATGCAAAAAAAAAAAAAAAAAAAAAAAAAAAATAGAAATACTTACAAATCATCTCCTCAGAAACCATATGCTGTATGAGGCTGAGACTTTATAGAAGTATTAACCATATTAGCCGTTACAGGTTATAAAATGGGGAGCTTAAAGTACGGGCAGTTGTCCGTTGTTGTCTGTCGTCTAGCGTCAACACATTCAAACAATATCTCCTCTGAATCCACTGGGCCGATTGCGTCCAAATTTCATCTGTACGTAACATCCTAGGGCTTGGGCTGCCATGGTTTATAAAAATACATGGCTGCCAGTGGGCAGTTCCCACCTGAGCTCTTGTGAGCATAGTGGCCCATGGGCCTTTTGTTGTTTTTTTTTCTTTCAGATCAGGGTGATGCTTGGGATTACAAGTCTGAATTCTTTTGACATAATTGACTGTAATATGTAGGTGGTAGTTCACATTGCAGTGTTTAGGACAGATACACAGCTACAGTGAAAACCTGTAGAATATGCCAGTATCTCAGAGATGTCCCTAGATAAAGAGAAGGTATGGCGCCGAATCCAAATTCAGAACATTCGGACAGGGACCACTAAAATTTCAAATTCTGCAACGGTCTGGCTCTCTCACACAGGCGCCGTTTTCTGGACTCTATATCGGATGTGAAATGAATGTGATCAAGTATCCATTCGATAAACATCAATTTGAATTTATTTCTTATTCGGAGCGATACCAGAATACAGAACTTCTGGTTGACTTCCGCAATAACAAAGTTGACCTCTCATAATTTCGTTATCAACGGTGACATCATTACCAGTGGTTTTTCTTGTGCAATCAGCATTAAGCACCGTCCTGCATTCGTAATGCTGCACAAGGGTCTTCCGCTAATTCTACTTTCTGCCCTCACCCTTGGTGTATTTTGGGTTCCTATTGAATGCGGGAAAATAACTTTTACAACTTTTACTGTCTGTGACGCTATTTTTGGCGTTTAGTGTTATGGTCTCCAGCGTTACAGATATATCCCAAGAGACGCAATTAACATGTCCTTATATTCATTATACCTCGCTTGGGGAAGATAGAGCCAATCTTAGTGCTTTTCGTACGTGTGTTCGATTTGCGCTTGTTTGGTTTTGTCTTCCTCTTGGTGTCTGGGAAGGGCGGCGATTTGTGATTGTGTCTCTCCCTGGACTTTTCTCATACCTTTTTTTCCTTATTTTCTTACATTCCATCAGTTCTTCAAGTGTTGGTCAGTATTTGTTTTACGGCTGTCTGGGAAGACAAACAAAACAATACATGACTGGTTGACGATATTCATGAGTATTATTAGCCAAGTCTGCAACATCATAATGTTTCGTCAATGTACCTCACGTTGCCTTTGTGAAAAGGAGTGAGCGAAATGTAATAAACTGTAAACAAACGGAAGCATTCAAAGACTTAATATAGGGATCACACATGGTTTTTCATGCATTAACATTCGCCAAGTCCGTGGGAGGTGTTGAAAACCGAGGCCGAAGGCCGCGGTTTTCAACACCTCCCAAAAACGGGCCCCCGTAGCCTAGTGGATAAGACAGTTGACTCTTAATCCATTAGGTTTCTCATCGCTGTGGTTCGAGCCTCGCTCGGGTCATATGGGGGAAAGCCAAGTTCTGCTTACGGATGGTCAGGTGGTTTTTCTCCGGGTTCTCCGGTTTTCGCCCGCCTTCGATGAACGATCGGCTCGATATAAGTGAAATATTCATGAAAGGGCCGTAAAACCCAAATCAAAAAAAAAAAAAAAAAAAAAAAAAAAAAAAAAAAACACCTCCCAAGAGACCTGACTAATGTAAATCCATTGAAAAACCATGTTTGATCGCTATTATTGCATAAAAACTGAAAACATTTGCTACACTTCGCGTTATTTTTTGCACTATTTTGTTTCGCCTTTTCACAGATGTCTCGCGAACGTAATTTCCACGGACTATGCTCGTTCTAGGGCCGGGCAGTAAACATCCCGTAACGGCAGCAAATCTGTGGCCCCGGTACGGGCATATTGAAAGTTGTGTAGCCGTGCATTAACCGCTCCTGAATTTTCTTGTTAATACACGGCTTTTCGCCGGTTAATGCACGGCTGTTAATAACGTGCGTCACTGTTTTTTATGCAATAATCGGTAATGGTAAATAGTGAGATACACGAATCAACAGATGTGTTACCTTTCAATGTAAAGGTCACTAAATATTCTTTAACTTGGATTGAAGTTGCTGAACTCGTTGATCACATCGCTTTTATTGTTGTAGTTTCTGCATTTGTAATCACGTGTTTAGTTCTCATCGGCATTGCTCTTGGTAAAATCCGAATAACTACAAGTATACTCAAACTATTGTAACGGTTTCTATGCGATATTATCATAAGTTTAAAAGTCACAGTTATGTTTATAACAGTCATTTTTGCTAGACCTTTATGCCTAATCTAAAAGAGAACGAAAAGCTACAGTAACTCAGCCTTGACGTTCATATTTAACCCATTTATGCCGAGTGGGATCTTCTGCCTTAAATCTTTGGACAGGTCCGTTTCCAATTGAAAGGGTGCCTGGATAGTTTTTATTATTTCTATGTTTTACATAAATTCCTCTATTTTATGCAAACAGTGTAGATCCTGTTCAGACGCCGTGTTCTATGGCGTCTAATTTAGGTCTACACTATTGCCAATGTCCCTTTAATGAGGCGCAAGGCATAAATGGGTTCATGGTTTAATTATTATGTATGTCAGTCCACAGTAAACCACAATAATCGCTCATCGTCTCAAAATCTCGCACCAAGCCCACACCCCTACCCCACCCCCACCTTTTTTATGCCAATATCCGGCTTTTCTTAATGTCAACATGTCTTATCAAGTAGTAAAAGATGTGCTGTAAACTTTAAACATTACAATTTGTATGGAGAAATGAGAAATGGGTATCATGATACCCTCTTATCTAAGGCTACAAGGGTTGACATGTCGTTAAACCCCAACACAATCAATTCAGAACTAAGGCTACGCAAGCCATGGCATATTCACCATATGATATTGAACAAGATGACTATTTGTTATTAAGCAAATTAAGAGTATGACTTTTAAAACTGTTGCTAGATTTAAAATACCATATTGAAAATCGGGTTCAAGAAATTCAAATTGCTTCAAGTATGCCAAATACTGGTATTATAAACCTCTACATATCTCTGTTTTCACTATATATTACCGAGGAACATAGGGGTACAAATCGCAAAGACTTGTTATCAGAGGCCAACACTATCCAGCGCAGCAGATTTCTAATCATTAGGAAAACACGCCTATTCAAATATACTGAATTTTTTACCACAAAAAAATGAAACTTTTCAGAAAAAATCTGATATGTTTCATGTTTCTGCTCAACACATAAATTGTAATGCTCGTTAGAATCGCCGTGACGAGGCGGTTCTAACGAGTTCCCACAATCTATATTTTAAGCAGAAAAAAGAAAAATAATGTATACCCCTGTAAACCCCAGTTATAATATAAAAAATCGGGTTTAAGGGGGTCAAAATTATATAGGCACGTTTTCGTGATACATGGACTGTCTTTTCACTTGTGACCAAATCTGTATACTTTTGAATATACTGGTGATACAAGGTAACGACAATGAGACTGTGCAGAGGTGCAAGCTGTTCTAGAACTTAGCTGTTTGTATATCCTCTAAGTTCTTTTTATATGTCTTGTTCTTATGCGGAAAAGATATTTGCGCAGGCAAATCCGGGTCTTCATTGTCCGCTTACAGAATCAATGGATACTGCAGAATGCATCAACAAACAGAGGATGCCTTAATCAGGCTGGAGCCATGCGCAGTCTAATCTGAACTTTCGCCATTCGTATACCTTTTTCCCCGCATTAAGGGAAAAGATACATTTTTGTGGGAGGTAACTTTGTTGGTTTTTTTTCTTTCTTCCATCTAAAGACGATCTACTCTGAACGGAAAGAATTTGCTATTCGTGAGAGCAAATTCTTTCCTTTAGAGTAGACCTGTTTTCAGAAGGGATTTGGAGCGCCTGAATGCAAGAACAGGAAATCTCGCAAGTTGTCTGTGTTTTAAAAAGCGAAAAATCTGCCAGATCAAGTCCTCTTTAGCGGCACAATGTTAATAAAAAAAAAGCTTTACAAATTACTTCATTTACATTGATTACAGTTTTTGTTTAGCTCTTCGATCGCATAATGACATTTTATAATACATTATATTGTTCTTTAATAATTACATCCTGTGAGTACGCGAATCAAACCTCTAGAATATAAGAACCGCGCCGCATGAAAAATGAGGCAATACGCGAACAACCCCGGCATAGATCAAATTGTGTATCTCTGCAGCGTGATCAGGGCTATTACTGGTCACTTACAGAACCATTGGATACTGTAGGATAAGTTGATGTACAGCAAAGACCCTGAACAGCCTGCGTCTTTCCCTGTTGATCGGGATTTTAATAGCGATCGCAAACGCGTGCGCCTTAACGACACGTTTTCGCTGGACGCAGCTCATGTTTATAGCAAAACAAAAAATCAGTATCAAGGACATTTAAATTTTAACTGACGGTAAATATTTGTAGGATATACAACAAGTTAGATGGTTGCACTGTTCCTGATGAAGCGTTCCATATCCTTACGCACTTTTTTTTCGTTCTGGTTGCTAGCAATGTCAGTGACACCAGGTTACGGTCAGAGCATAAATGACACTAAAGCACTGCTGAAGGAATTATTTGAAGACAGAGATTATCGAACTGATATAAGGCCAGTAAAGAACCAAGCTGATGCACTAATGGTAAGTAGAGTGATATTTGAAATGTATGCGCATTGCAATAAAATGGTATTTTTTACATATATGCGGGAAATGCAGGCCCAGAAAAACCTGCGATTCAAGCAGTCTGATCAGGGCCTTTGTTGTCTGCATACAGATGCACTGGATTCTGCAGAATATATCAACACATATTCTTCATAATTCGGCGATGTTGGTTAAAATCATACGCTGATCCATGAATGTTTGAATGTTAATATCTGTATTGAAAACAGTATATGTCGTGAGATATTAACTTTTTACTTAAAACGTTATATTTCATATTATTAAAGTCGACTGAGTGCAGTGTTTTGGGATGCTTGATATCTGTTGTTTGTTTGTTTTTTTTTTGTTTTTTGTTTTTGTTTTTTTTGTTGTTGTTTTTTTTTGTTGTTTTTTTATTCACTTTTTGCGTAAAACGTTTTTTTTTTTTCATATTATTTAAGTCGACTTTCTTTACTAAGTGCAGTGTTTAGGAATGCTTGATATCTGTTTTTAACTAATCGCTGTAAGTGGTATTCAAATATGAAACAGAACTACAAAAGAAAGAACTAACTGTATGGTAAAATTCATTTGTTCCCATATTTGCGGTTATACTAGTGTGCTTCCGTAAATATTGCTTTCGTAAGAAAAGATCGACGAGGTTAGCTTTTTTAAAAGAATGAAATTTACCTTTTTAAAGAGCTTAAAAAGTCATCCTTTTGCACGATTAAATAATGCGTATAATGATGTTTTAAGGAGTTAAACCAAAGTATACTTCCTACAATTTATCTCCGTTTAACGCGAATAGTTGAAATGAAGTTGTTTGCTGAAGGCGGGCGGCTAGGGTATGTTTGTGTGCATTGGGTGTTTAGACGCATCTCAATTTTAGTAGTTCGTGTTACCCATCTAAGTCATCCACGAGTCCTTATCCTGTAGGATCAGCTATCAAATTGCAAGAATTACCTGCTATTCTTCGTCGCTCATCTTCGTTTTTGAAGATTTTTTTTTGTCTAAAACTATAATCGCTTAAAAGTAGGTTTTAAAATGAAAAATAAGACTTTCTCTAAGTCATTGATTTATTTTATATTCATTTCTCGGTTTAGTAAATTAGTGAATGCTCCAACATGAATGCACTATCAACTTTTCTCGTCTTAAATAGTGAACAATATAATACGATTAAGAAGATAAAAGTAAAGATACCATCTATTTACCCTAACTACCGTATTTACTCTCAATATTTGGTAATACTTGCATAAACAAAGAGTCTAGGACCAGATTATACTTCGCCGATACGAGCAGTTTTATCAGGTGCTATACCGTTTGCTGTTCCGGCGTTTGATTCATCACCAGGTAGCAAAACAAACAAGTTCATGTATTGGACATGGGCGGTAATAAGTAATGGTATTCGAATATTTTCCGCATTTGCGCAAAGTATTTGTACTTGTACAAGTTGATTTGTCTAATACGTGCTGGTTGAGTGACAAGCAGTGGCGGCCCAGATCAGACGCCACATTTTGTGGCGTCTGATCTGGGTTAACACTATTTGTCCTGCCTTATCTGCTACACTGCTTAAGGTGAACACGATAATGTAATTTCGAATGACTGTAAATTATACTTCGTTTTCTTTCAGATCGGGGTGTCGCTTGGGATAACAAGTCTGAATTCCTTTGACATAATTAACGGTAAGATGTCGGTGGCAGTTCACATGGCAATGTTTTGGACGGACACCCAGCTACAGTGGAAACCAGCAGAATATGGCGGTATCTCAGAGATGTCTCTAGAGAAAGAGAAGGTGTGGCGCCCATTCTTAAATCAGTACACCCAGACAGGGACCACTGAAATTCCAAATTCTGCTTCGGTTTGGCTTTTTCACACAGGCGTCATTACCTGGAAGATTGTTGGGACACTGTACACCGGATGTGAAATAAATGTGATCAAGTATCCGTTCGATAAACACCAATGTGAATTTCTTTTCTATTCGGAGCGGCACCAGCGTAAAGAACTTCTGGTTAACTTTCACGGCAAGAAAGTTGACCTGTCTGATTTACTTTCAAATGGCGAATGGGAAATCGGGAGCAACAGCTGCAAGAATTTAGAACATTCCGGTGACATTGCGGTTAGTGGTTTTTCGTGCTTACTCAGCATTGAGCGTCGACCTGCATTTGTCATGCTGCATGAGGGTCTCCCATTGATCTGTCTCACTGCCTTAACTCTGAGTGTATTTTGGGTTCCAGTAGATTGCGGTGAAAGAATTTCGCTTTCTGTGACGCTATTTTTAGCTTTTAGTGTTATGATCTCCAGTTTTACGGAGTATATCCCCAGAAACTCAATTAAGGTGCCATTATATTCAGTTCTGCTTATTTTCTTACACTCTGTCAGCTCTACAAGTGTTGGTCTGAGCATAATTGTTGTACGGCTATCTTTGAAGACAAACAAAACTATACCTGATTGGCTGACCAAATTAATGAGTATGTTTGGCCAAGTTTGCAAAAAACGGAAACATTCTGAAACCAAACCTTCCATGATCAGCGGTGAGAAACATGAATCAACAGATGTGATACCTTTCGATGAAGAGATCACAAAAAAGTTTACTTGGATTGAATTTGCTAAATTTGTTGATCACATCGCTTTTATTGTTGTAGCTTTTGCATTTGTAATCAATAGCTTTGTTCTGATCGGTCTTGCTTTTGGTTCAGTTTGAATCATTGCAACTATATTAAAAGTATTGCAACGGTTTCTATGTGTGCTCACAAGTTTGAATGTCACAGTAAGTAAAATTATTTTTGCTGGACTTTAAAAGCTCATTTAAAAGAGAACAAAGAGCTGCCTAGCCTTGACTTTAATATTTAATTAGAAACCTATTGAACCATTTTGTGTCTAACTCAACAGTAAACGCCAATAATCGTATGTGTCACCCAATCTTTCCTGCTCTCCCTTTTTCTGTAGTTCATTATCCGGCTCTACTCAATATCAACAGTTCTGTTCAATGCGTAAAAGTCGTGCTGTAAAATTTAAAATTTACAAGTTCTTGCGGTCCCGATCCTATTAGTTCTTGCTTACTAAACCAAGGGGTGTCAGTGCTAGCCCATGACACTTTTATATTAATTTCAGTCTGGATTTATCAATGGAGACCTGACCACGTATAATACTATGTGTTTTGTAAGGCAATAGTAAACATGATAAAGAAGTAAGGGTTGTTTTCTATGACACAGTAATAGAGGATCTGTCGTACAGGGGTGGGGGCTAGGGGGTCGGGGCGGGGCGTGGGATTGGGGAGAGGGCTGTTATATAAGCCGTAAAGAGCCACAATCACAGAACACAGCTACCAATGACACCAAGAGGAAGCATATACAAACTTCTACAGACTAATACAGATTTCCATCAGACATTCACTTTGCTGAATGTTGGGTTGAAATTGCTGTCTCTTTGGAAGAACTTTATAAATGCTTGTGAAACGGGACCATGCTTTGCCGGAAATTAGTATTTTTGATAATATTGATAACATTTCATTTCACTCTAAAACATCCGACATTTTTCTTGTCTCATTATATTTAGATTCATTTAATAAAATACTGTAAAAATATTAATTAAAGGGATAATTAAATCAGATTACCACTTACGCGTTTTAATGTTTTAGACCTTATCCAAGCATTAGTATGTTTCAACATGTCGAGTAAATGTTGAACTTTTGTACATTAATAGATTAGTGCAGTCTTACGGCGGTCTTTACAGGCTCTCTAATATTTGAAAAACTTTTGATAGACTATATATCAACCTTTCGTTATCAAAGTGATAACCGTGTAAACAGAAAACAATCACAGGAAGCGGTAAATACAGACTTTAGCAACCACTGAGAGGCGACAAAATTTGCAAGACTTTGGCCAAATTAGTGCAAGTTTCTTCAATGGTATTATCCATTCTATGCATTCTATGAACTGTGTGGACTCTTTCATTTTAAAGTTGAAATGTTTTCATTTAAGACTTTTTTTGTGTATATTGTATGTAAATTAGTGCATATACGTATGTATAAAATGTTTAGTAACATATTTGCATTTGTTAGATGTTTGATCGAAGACTAGCACGAAATGAGTCTTTAATTTTGATGCGTAGTGGCTCATCTATAATAAATGAAAAGGGTTTCAAAAATAGTAATAATGAATAGCAATTATAGTAGTAGTAGTAGTAGTGTGGCAAACTTTTCTTTTATTATCAGTGAAAATATAAGTAACCATTAAATAACATTTTGATCAGCTTTCAGGTTTTTCAGTTAAAGCGTTTCGCTTTCAGTCCTAATGAATGTTGTATTATTTCACTTGTCGAAGACTAAGGCTGAGCTATAGTGATGGGTTTTCGTCCGCCCGCTTGTCTGTTTAAATTCTAAACGTCTACTCTAAAGACATTTAGTTCATTTGAATCAAATTCCATATGAAGCTTGTTTTGATCAAGGAAAGTAAAAGTTGTTCCAATTATCACGGTCCGTTGACCATAATGGCCGCCGTGTATAATATAAATGAGCCAGGGCACAGCATTTCCTACAAATTGTGCGCCCATCGAAAACCTGTGCAACCTTGCAGTCTGATCATTTTTCGTATGGAACTTTGTGAGTAGCCAAGGACCCAGTGTCTTCAAGTGGACAGCGAAGACGCTGATCAGCCTGTGCGGATGTGCGGGCTAATCCGAGTCTTCGCTCGGCGCATACATATGCAGTCTTGTAGGAAATGCTCTGCCCCGGCTCAAATCATTTTAAACGTACTCCTTCGGAACTCAGAAAGCTTTGATGCAGTTTTTAGGCATCGTCTCAACGATGACTGTATCATGATAGTATTTTGGGTTAATAAAGCTTGACCTTGAGTATGGAATGCAACAATCCACAACTATTTACATGGAGCCGGAAAGCATCTCAGCATGAATGTTCCATATGAACTTTGGAATCTGGTTATTTTGAAAATCGAATATCGCTTAAAGGCTTCAGATTCCTCAAAATAGTCATAATAATCCAAGAAAGGTTTAATTGATATATAGTATTAAAACGATCACAAAATGTGGCATCGGACAGCCTGTAAAATTTCAGTTAGTCTCTCGTTTTTGAACTGGATCAAAAACGAAATGATTTTTTATCGTATCACTGAATTAATGTTGACAAGATTAATTCAGAGATACGATAAAAAATCAGTTCAATTCAAAATTTTACAAGCTGTCAAGTGTCACATTTAATGATTGTATTAATACCATATAACAATTTATTAAACCTTTCTTGGATAATAAAATGTCTATTTTTGAGGAATATGTGGCCTGTAAGCCGGTGCTTGGGATAAGGGGCGTACGCAGCTTCGCAAACTACATTGCTAATATAATAGTCTCTATTTTCTGTTCTTTCGTGCGTTCTTTGTTTCCAAAGGCAGCCTTTTAGGTTTTCATTTTTGCTATAAAGCATTAGGAATACTGGGACTACCAGTTTTTTCAAAGAATGATCTTTTTATGGAAGTGCAAAACTTGTGTTCCTGTGAAAAATATTATAAACCATTTTAAACTACTTCTTTTCTGAAGTCTCTGGCCCAAGTTTAATTAAGTTTCGTGTGGAATAAGAATACAGGAATGGAATGTTCGTTGTTGAAAATATTTTTTCTGACAGTTACAATAAATGAATGAACTAGTAAAGAAACAAACACAATGGACTTTTTCTAATGTTTACCTGTATTTCATGTTTTAATGAGTTTGGTTTATTTGAAACAGTTTGGAGAAGATAGATTGTATTTCATGTTGCTCTGTTAAAATTCAAACTCAAATAATGCATGTAGCATTGTTGTCTAACAATTCTTGTTAATATCAGAGCTATCACGTCAAGCAAGCAAGTGCCTTCGATCATGCACAAAATGTACGATTTCACATCATCCTGTGCATCAAAGAATTAAACAAGTAAGACTACAAAACACTTCTAGTCCTACAAAATTATCTATTCTTTTAAGGGATATCGATACACCTTCAAGGGAAATAACTTTGATATTAAACATTGCCTCTCTTCTCCTTGAGGCTTACTTTTAACCCATTTATTATTCTACCATTACTCTTTAGACTGGTCCATTTCCAGCAGAAAGGGTAATTGGTTAGATTTTTATTATTACCATGTTTCACTGAAATTCCTTAATGTAAACTGTGTAGACCCTGATGAGACGCCACACACTGAATCTACCTTACACAAGTATTATAGACCCCTGCATGTCTCTGTTTTCACTATATATAACTGGGGTACAAATTGCATAGACTTGTTATCAGAGGCCCATATCATCTGGACAGGGAAACAGAAGCCTGATCATGGGCCGACTTTTCTCTTGTAGCAAATCTACACAGTGGAATCTACTGGTGATATATGAAGACGATGATAAGACTGCGCAGATGTACAAGCTGTTCTGGGACTTTGCTGTATGTATATGCTCTAAGTTCCTTCATTTGTCTTGTCCTTATGCGGAAGAGATATCTTCGCCAGAAGACCAGGGCCTTCTTTGCCCGCTTACAAAATCAATGGCTACTGCATAATACATCGACGAACAGAGAAAGCCTTAATCAGGCTGTGGTCGTGCGCAGTATGATCTAGACCTTCGCTGTTTGCATAAAGTCCCTTTTCCTGCATTTAGAAAATAGATACACTTTCGGGGTGGAAACACTGTTGCATTGTTTTGTTTTGTTTTTCTCCCTTCTGAAAATGGGCTATAGTGAAATGAATGAATTTGTTCCCGTAAGGAGCAATTTCTTCCGTTAAGAGCAAATTATTTCCTTTTAAAGTAGACCTGTTTTCAGAAGGGGCTCAAGGTGTACCGCAACGCAAAAATACAGGAAGTGACAATAATTATCTCCCTTTTAAAATTGAAGATTACCAAGTCCATTAAAGCAACATAATGTTCGAACTGACAAATTGTAATGCAATGCTAAATCAGCTTTAGAAATCAGAGTTGGATTGTTAAAACAATTACAGATTTTGTTTAGCTGATCGATATATCTTAATACTTTTCATTGTTCTTAAATAATCATATCATATGAGTACGCAAATTATACCTCCAGAGTATTAGAGCCACACCGTGCGAAAACTGAAGGAATATATATGAACAAAGGAGACCCAGATCAAATTGTCATCTGTGCAGTCTGGTCAGGGTTATCACTGGACAGGGCTATCACTGTTCACTTTCAGAACCTTTGGGCACTGTAGGGTATATTGATGTACAGCAAAGACACTGAGCAGCCTGCGACTTTCCTTGTTGATGGGGATCTTTATAGTGATCGCGTGCGCCTTAACGACAAGTTTTCGCTGGACGCAGCTCGTGTTTAAAACAAAAAAAAGCAAAATCATTATCATGGACTTTAAAATTTTACTTGATATTTGAAATATTAGCAGGCAAAACAACAGGTTGGATCGCGGAACTACAGTTGACTCTCGTTATCTCGACCTCGTTTATCTCGAATAACTGCTTATCTCGAAGTGAAAATCTTGTCCCCGACTAAAAATGAAAATATTACAACAGGTAAAAAATATTGTGGAAAAGAGGAGAAAATGTCTCCTCTTTTCCACAATATTTTCGATGTATCTCTAAATTCAAGAGTCCAATTACATAAAAAATTGTTAAATGTGGTTGTTCGAATTATTTTTTCCTCAGTTCTGCAAATCTGATATGTCGAGGTACGGATATCTCGGAAAAATTTCAGAGTCCCTTGGATTTCGAGATATCGAGAGTCGACAGTTTTCCTGATGGAGCCTTCCTTATTTTTCCTCACACTTGTCTCTTTATGCTTGTCGGCATTATCAGTGACACCGGGTTATGATCAAACCATAAATGACACTCAAGCACTTCTGACGGATTTTGTTGAAGACAGAGGTTATCGAACTGATATTAGGCCGGAAGAGAAACAAACTGACGTAGCAACGGTAAAAAGACTAATATTCGTAACGCATGCTCACCGCAAGAAATTGGTACTTTTACCATACGCGGGAAGCGCACTTCCGATCAACCTGTGCCTTCAAGCAGTCTGATCAGGGCCTTTGTCGTCTGCTTACAGATTCATTGAATACTTTAGAATATATCGGTTATATTCTTCTTTATCAAAGGATATAATCTCTCAAAAATAAGTTTTAACATGAAAATAAGAATTTCTCTTATTCATTTAGGATACCTGTGGCAATCAGTTAATGTTAATGACAACAGACTTACTCTGAATTGTTGGTGGAATCGAGACCATTTTATTAGTGAACGAATGGATATGCCAACGTGATTACATTTATCAACGACTATCATCTAAAATGCTATAGAATAAAATACAATTTAGAAATTATTTAAAAGGGGCATTGGCAAACAGTGTAGATTCAGATCAGCCGTGCGTAATGCGGCGTCTGATCAGGCTCTACTCTGTTTGCTAGAAATACAGGAATTTCTATAAAACATGGTAATAATAATAACCAACCAGGCACCACTTCTATTGGAAATTGACCTGTACAAAGACGAGGTAAAAGAGTCTACTCGGCGTAAATAGGATAATACAGTCGACTTCCGTTATCTCGAAATCCAAGGGACTCTCTGAAATACTTCTAGATATCCGTACCTCGACATATCAGATTTGCAGAACTGAGGAAAAAATAATTCGAACAACCACATTTAACAAATTTATATGTAATTGGACTCTTGAATTTAGACATATATCGAAAATATTGTGGAAAAGAGGAGAAATTAGGAGCAATTTCTCCTCTTTTCAACAATATTTTTTACCTGTTGTAATATTTTCATTTTTAGTCAGGGACAAGATTTTCACTTCGAGATAAGCGGTTATTGAGGTAAGCGAGGTCGAGATAACGAGAGTCAACTGTAAATGATACTATTTATTTACCCTAGCTACTGTATATACTCTCAATATTGGGTGATACCTGCTTCAACAAATAGCATAGGTCCAGCTCAAACCTCCGAAACGAGCAGTTTTATCAGGTGCTATACTGTTTGCTGATCAGCCATTTGATACATCAACAGGTAAAAAAACAGACAAATTCATGTTGAGGATATGTGTGGTAATAAGTAATGGCATTCGAATAGTTTCCGCATTTTGCGCAAAGTATTTGAACACTTTAACCTCTTTGCCGATTTTTCCTTCCATTTGAGCAAATCAGTTTCGGTACATGCTGATCTGTCTATTACGTGCTGGATGAGTGATAAACAGTGTAGGCCCTGATCAGACGCAGCACTTTGCAACCTACACTGGATCTACTCTGTTTTGCTCAAGTGTGTGTTCGAATACTTAGAACAAAAACAATAGTATAATTTCAGATCGGGTTGATGCTTTGGATTTCAAGTCTGAATTATATTGACGTCAATAACGGTATGATGTCGATGGCAATTAGCATGGTAATGTTTTGGACGGACACCCAGCTACAGTGGAAACCTATAGAATGTGGTGGTATCTCAGAGATGTCTTTGGATAAAAAGATGTCTGCCGCGCAGGCTGATCATTCTTCGCAGGGAACTATGGCAGTTAAGGACCTAAAGCGTCTTCAGACGGACAGCCAGCGAAGACGCTGATCAGCCTGTGCGGATGTGCGGTCTGACCTTAGTCTTCGCTAGGAGCACATTAAATATTGTAGGAAATGCTGTGCCCAGGCTTATATAATTTAAAACATTCAACTTCAGAACCAAGAAAACTTTGGTACCAAGTAATATTTTTATTATCTTTTGGGATCATTAAGCCAATTCAGGTTACTTTGAAAATCTCGAGTACCGCTTTAGCCGTCGGTAGTGGTGGTGGTGTGTATGTGTGTGTTGCGGGGGGGGGGGGGGGGGGCGAAGTGGGGGTTGGGAACGGGCGTATGCATGTGCATATGAAGAAAGGTACTAAAACCGAGTCTCCAATTTTCGTTCATTTGCGTGTTCTTTGTTTCCAAAGGCAACCATTTAGATTTTTATTTGTATATAGCGTCGATACTGGACCAACAAAGTTTGTTCAAATAATCATTAAAAAAAATGTGTTCCTAGTCGAAATTGTAGAAACTGTTAAAATGTTGAAAAGGCATTTTTAAACTTTCTGAAAATTCTTTTTTATCTCCTCTGAAGTCCCTGGGCCAGTTTTAATAAAGTTTCATGTGAAGTCAGAATACTGGAATGAAACTTTATTGTATATTTAATTATTGTTGAAAATGATTTTTTCCCGGAAGGTACAATAAATGAATGGAATAATAACCAAACACAGTGGACTATTTCTAACGTTTACCTGAATTTCACGTTTCAGTTGGTTTTATTTATTTGAAGTAGTTTGGAGAAAATTGTGTTTCATTCTGTTCTATTTGAATTTAAACTCAAATGAATGCTACATTATCTTCTAACATATCTTCTAACCCATTGTAGACTGAATAGACTCTCCCACACTATATATTGGATGAGTCCAATTTCAATTTTAGGTACGTCCGGCTATGAGATTTACATATTCCTAGAGAAAAAAGGCTAAACTATTTGCAAACAATGGAGACCCTGATCAGACGCCGCGTTCTGCGGCGTCTGATCTGGGTCTTCACTGTTTGCCAATTACCCTTTTACGGGTCTCCCGACTACAATGGGTTAAATGTCTAAACTAATATATGTGTCGCCTCAATCGAAAACGTGCCTTCGAGCATGCGTAAAACGTACGATTTCACACCATCCTGCGCATGCGCAAAGTATCATCCGGGCCTTTGCTCTCCATTGATATATTCTATAGTATCCAATGATTCTGGCAGGGGTCAGCGAAGAATCTGATCGGACCGCGGATGCGCAGTCTGATCTGCGCCTTCGCTGTCTGATCATGGCCTTCGCTGTCCACGTATGCCTCGAAGATACAATTTCACTTGGCGCGGCTCATCACTTGGCGCCTGCATCTGTACATGAAGCTCTGTTATGGTCAAATGTTTCATTTTACTTCGACTGCAACACATATGCCAATAATACTAAGCATTAATAAAGCGTCATGCAAAGCTGGCGTAAATACTGCATTTTGTTTCATTATATATATATTCATATATATATATATATATATATATATATATATATATATATATATATATATATATATATATATATATATATATATATATATATATCGAAACCATTTAAAAAGATGGCCACTTGGTACAAAGATGGATAACAACATGGATATTCTGCAGTAAACTGCATGCATGCATGGTTGTTAACTCAATTATGGTTGATAACTGTCTTCCCTCTTTAATTGCGCGACGTTGAGTCGGTCCTCAGACTAAATGACGGCTCCTTGCACAATCTGTTAAAACAGGCTTGAGTCTATCAATGTCTATGGTCGGGCCCTATCGCTTGTTTTGTTGTGTTTTGCTCTGTTTCATTATAATGTCTGTAATTATATGTGTTTCACTGTGATGTTTCACTAATGCGGTAAAAGACCCGTATGCGGACCTAACATTTATTTGTAATTTGGAGCTGCGTCAGAATTTTGCGACAGTAAAACTGGTTTAAGCCCCCTTCGCCACGCCACCCCGCCACCGCACACACTATTGGTAGAAACATTGTAGAAACGCATAGAAAATAGTTCCAAGATTACTCCTCAGTGGATTTATTGTCGTTTAAATGCAAATGTCGTTCAGAATTTGTTCTCGACCAGTCAAATTGCACTTAGTATAATTATATAGAAAGGAAGGCAATGATCGGGAATCGATACAATTAACTAACACCTTCTGTTTCAAGACACCAAAGGGAAAGAAGGACACACTTAAAGTAACGGCACCACAATCAAAACACTACAAGCAGAAAGCCAAAAGGAGAGTTTCTTCCCCAAAAATGGCTAAACGGCTATCCAAAATAAAAATTTCACCAAGACATACATGAAAAGACATACAATGACAGATAGTAAAACTAAACGTCAAAAAGATTGCCTTTAAAAACAAAAAGACACACTACGGATCAGTAAATGGGAGTCTCGATTTTATTGAGACTTCATAAGCAGCAATGAAGTTTCGAGCAGAACTCCATTTTCAAATACGTTTATACCACCATGGGCCCAATGATCAACCACAGCAGAAGCACCGCCTTGAGATGGCTGGTAAAAATATTACTGGGGGTGGGGTGGGGGGGTGGGGGGAGGGTTAAATCGAAGCCTGCTGAGTTGGAATAATTGCAGAATACATTGATGAACACAGGACACCTAGATCAGACAGCGAGGATGCACGTCCGACTCGTGATCAGGAGGTTGCAGGTTCGACCTCTGCCGGGTCGGCAACATTCTTGTGGAGATTGATTATGAAATATTTCTATGGTTATAATAGTCTCCCTTCCGCTGATTCAAGAAGGGCAGTTTTCAGTTTCTGGCGAGCGAATGTGCACAATATTGTTTAACTGCTTAGAGGACTAAGCCTGCACAGTAAAAGTTTGGTTAGGTAAACTGTCCGCAATAGGCATGACCCCATTGGGTTGACTTGGCCGTAAAACCTCAACTCAAACAAACAAATCAGACAGCGAGGGTGACAATTTGTCTATCGAGAAAGTGTGCCGGTCCCCCTAAAAAAGAAAACGAAAAGCGACAGCATTTATAAAACAAGTTTTATTCAATATTATTGAATAGCGTTGTAAACTATTTTAATAAATATACACAGTAAATATACACAGTATCAAAATATATAGGCCGCACCATGTAAAAGAGGCATTCGGAGGAGGTGAGAACAGCGATGGATCATACGGCCTTACACAGCCACCCTGTTTGATCAGCCCATGTGGTGCTTACATATGAGCCAGCGCACGAGAAAACCTACAATAAGACTCAGGCTGATCAGTCTTCGCTGCTCGCATGTGCCTTGTACAGCCTCTGGGCTATCCAAAGAGGGATAAACTAGAACCGTTGCCATACATGATGGATGTACAGGCTAATCGGAGTCCTTGCTAGTCACACAGGCCTTATTGTAGGTTTTGCCATGCGCTGGCTCATATATATGCATTATCCAACAATTTTGTAAGCGGATAGCGAAGGCCCTGATCAGACTGTGCAGATGTGCAGTTTATCTAGGCATACGCTGTCATATCAACACTCATAAAAATGAACGATTTATACTAGCAGAACCACACTTAAAATTTGCTTATCCGTCACCGCAACCGTTTTACATTTATTTTTTTATTTAACATTGGTTTGCTTTATGCCGTCAACTGCATTACGAGTACTAAAGATGGTGCATTGGTATTAGATTCACACACACACACACACACACACACACACAAACACACACACACACACACACACACACACACACACACACACACACACACACACACACCGGCCTCGGTGGCTCAGTTGGATGCGCCGTCTGACTGGAGACCAGGAGGTCGCGGGTTCAACCCCCGCCGAGGTCGGCAACATTCTTTCGTGGATATTGATCATGAAATATTTTCTACGGTCATTCTCTCCCTTCCGCTGATTCAAGAAGGGCAGTTATTAGTTTCTGGCTAAAGAATGTGCACAATACTGGTTAACCGCTTAGAGGACTAAGCCTGCCCAGTAAACGTGTGGTTAGGGAAACTGACCGCGCTCGACATGACCCCATTGGGTTGACTGGGCCGTAAAACCTCAACACAAACACACACACACACACACACACACACACACACACACACTTAGATTGAGAAGTTAAGATTTGGGAATTCGGTACTCTCAGTGCATTGTAAACAGTGCTCCTCATTCCAAAGATCCCCATCACTATACCATGTCTCTGAGCCACAGCATCAGAAAATGTACCTTCTGACATGTCCGCCCATAGAAGACCCAAACCAACCTGCACATCCGCGCAGTCTAATCAGTCCCATTTGTCCGCATGAAGAAACTGCATTCTTGGCTATGCAGAATACGCCCAGTGAAGATTCTGATCAGACTGTAAAGCGCAGTCTGATCTGCATCTTCACAGGGCTCACATGTCCGATAGTACGTTTCCTGACGTTGCGTTTCGTTTTGTGACATGTTCTTGACCACGCTTTTCTGCAGCACATATTGCCATTATACCGTATTTACCCTAACTATTTGGACAGACATGCCTGAACAAATCAAACTGTTCCTAATTTGATCACTGTTTGATCTACACTGTTTGATCGTCAAGGCACTCTTGACACCTCATCGAGTGTACAAATGGACGGCTAAATAGTAGTATTATGGTGAAGGAATAATGTATCCGAATTATATACTATCGAAACCATTAACAAAACTATCAAAACCATTAACAAAACTATCAAAACCATTAACAAGACTATCGAAACCATTAACAACATTGTAACAACCTTAGCTTCACTACTCTTTGGGCAAATTCAGTAGACGACAAACGAATGGTATTTTTTTTTTTTTTTTTTTTTTTTTGTCAGAAAATAAGGTTTGACATTTCATGCAAATTGTCTCCTTGGATTAGGAGCCAATTTGCATTAAATGTCAAAACTTATTTTCTGATCTCCCAATCTATTTTTGGGCAAATTCAGTAGATAGCATATGAGTGATGTTTTTCTTATTTTTTTTAGAAAATATGGTTTGACATTTTATACAGTTTGTTTCCTATGAGACAATTTGGTTGATTTGCCAAACCTTATTTTCTGAGAAATATAATAAAAAATATTCAAAATAACGTGCTGTATTTTACCCAGCATACTAGGTGTTAATAATAATTATTATAATACTCAGCTTGAATAGCGACGCACGATTTACATGAAATCTCAAACCTTATTCTCTGGGAAAAATATGATTTTTTTTTTCAAAATGTCGGTTGGGTAGTTGTTTCAGCATATTAAGCGTTAACATTAATTCTTTTAGTGTTGAGCATCAGGCCTTTTCACGATTTAACATAGTTTGCATTTGCATTGAAGGAGTGTGTAGAAGGCCAGTGTATTGTACCCAGTCTATCAATGTAGGCATTCTGTTATACCGTGACAGTGCTGGCATTTCCACTTTTCTTCGACGAGTTTGTCTCTTGCGTCTGGTCTTCATGTTTTTCACTAAACTACTAACAGCTTCATGTTCCTTTTGTGTTTCTTCTATTTTGTTCTGTTTATCATTGTCTACCTTCTGTCTCAGTTTATTAGTTCTAATTTTCGACACCTTTCTTGCCTTGTCCATTATGGCACTAAAATTGAACGTCGGAGGCTGTATATTCTTGAATTTAGGTAAAACAAATTTGGGCTGTTTTGCTGGCATGGGCTTAATAGTCAGAGGAGTTTGCGGCCGGTGATTCTGCATTTCCTCTTGTCTTTCAATGATTGTTTTGGATACAGTCGCCGGCAAAGTCTCAATATCATTGGAACACATGAAGAAATTACGATCTTCCACGTCTACGTTGACGGTAGGCATTTCCTTACGTTTCTGCGACTCATTCCAGTTATCATCCACATGTTCATGTTTTGTTTCGGTTATTTTATCAATTGCATGCGTTTCCGTTTTAGAGTTTTGTTCTTCATTTATTTTAGTTAGATTTTGTGGTTTTCGCTGGATCTTTTTCTTTTTTGTTAACCGTCCTACTAATTTAACATTCTGTTTGAATGCTTTTGAATTAAGTTTGACACCTTTCAAAACGTTTGTTTTCTTTAAATAAGCTGTATTTTTCAGTGATTTTACTGCCACTTGTACACTCTTTCTTTTCACTGCACCATTTGAGTGGGTTCTAATTTGTTTGCGCTTGCTTTCTACTGTAGATTTGCTTGTGTTAACGTTTCGATTGGTTTGCTGATCAGATCTGTTTCTTGCGCTGGCAATATCAATCCTGATTTTTGTTGCACTCAGGGAGGTACTAGCTCTCGATAAGGAAATAAAAGTCTGATCATCTGGAAGTTCAAGTTGCATTTCAGGTGGCGCTTCAGTAGCTCTTTGTGGTTCCGCGGACGGAATCTTACTAAAAGAATTATAAAACGTCTCTTCACGATTAATTCCGCTTCCTTTTAATGTAGCATGCGTCAAAGTTATTTGTTGTTTTTCGTCGGCTGCATTTTTTCTTCTGGTCTTGGCATCTTGAACACGTTTCAGAGCATGGTGCGATGGAGGTCTTGGAATAATTCTTGGAGGATTGAGGGGTTGTGCTTTGATCTTGTTCTTGTATCTGTGTCTGTGCATTTTTCCTGCAGTAGTTGGTGAAAGTTTAAAAGTAGGTTTGTCTTCTCTAGCGTGCTATAAGAGAGAAGTAGCAGGAAACGGTTTTTCATCTGAATATGAGCGGCGACAAGCAGAATTCACCTTCTTAGTACAATTTATATTAGCCTATATATGCCTAGTGGATTTTTACATCAGAGAACTTGGTCTAATCAATTTAGTATTCAAGAGGGTATGTTACAATACTGTGGCTTTAATGCAGTTTAGTGGCAAATATGCACGATCGCTGATTAGCCTCAATTTCTCTTGTGCCTGACATAGGGCCACACTGTTTACAAAAATAGACTTTGTGGACCATAAGGCAAATGTGTAATTACCGCAATCAGAATTATGGGCACTGCATACACTCGGCTGCTTTTCCACATTTTATACAAGGGAGACAACTTTTGTGACTTACTGTTTGCTTCCCTCTACACCAAGCCCCTTCTAAAAATGGTTCTACTCTAAAAGGAAATGGTATATTCCCAAGGAGGGCAAACTCTTTTCTTTTAGAGTAGACGTCGGAAGGATGACAAAAAGTTTTGGTATGATTGTGTCCCTTCGGACGTTTATCAATATCCCTTAATTTGTTAAATGCACAGATTTTGTCAGCTCTTTAGAGGGAACAACAATGCTGATCGTTTGCGTGAATGCGCAGGACGTGCTGAATCGCTATGCAGTTTGCTTATACATGTATTAAAGGTAACTTTGCTTGTCACAGCTCGTATCTAAGTACCCATGAAAATCCGAATATCTTTAGTGCACTCTTCTATCGTGCAAACTGAAAGAATCCATTATCTATATAGAACCTATATTTTAACAGTTTCTGCATGTGCTAAAGTCATGATAAACAGTGCAGACAATGAGCAGACGCCATGATCTACAGCATCTGTTTTGAGTCTACACTGTTTGCAAATGTTCATGTTTGGGATCCAAGCATTAATGGGTGAAAATAGCTACTTGTTTCTACAACAGTATTACCCAGGGTCAACAACTTACGTCATCAACAAAGTAATATGTACATAGCGGCGACTGTATCATTTTTTGCATACATAAACAATTTGTGCGCAAACAAGGTCCATTTTAGTACTATCTTCCACCAAAAGTGCAATCCATAACACATCTTGATTATTGTAGATACTTTGACCGACTATCCTTAAACTATAAAAGTTACTAAATGTAAGCATAGAGTGTCAAAGTGTCTGATATTCAGTGCGTTTCAGAAGATTTTTCGAAAGATAGATCGTCCATATAATAGTGAATTTGGTGTCTTAAATAAATATTTTGAATTTTATAAAATCATAGTTTGTATAACAAGATTCAAAAAAACTAGCTCATTACGAAAACACGCCCACTCAATATAGTGGCACTTTTTATTACTGCAAAAACGAAAAGATTCAGATGAAAAATGTAACCTTTTGTCGTCGAGGCGGTTCTAACGGTTACCACAATCTATGTTTTATAGCGGAAATAAGAAAAACAACGTACACTCCTGCAAACCCCATTTTTGTATATAAAAATGGGGTTTGAGAGGGTCAAAATTACATAGACATGTTTTCGTGATGTTCTGGCGAAAATAAGTATGCTCATTATGGTTATGACGTATGTTGTAGGGGCTGTACCTTATTTAACGTGATTACCGCACGTGCTCCTTCAAACGCACAGATAAGCAAGCTCTAAATATTCAGATTACCACCCTAGTGTTTTAACCAGTTGTCTATAACAAAATATATGTTGTGAGTTCTCATAAGAATCACATTGACTTGTTGCCATTCTAATGAGTAATCACAACATATGTATTTATAAAGAAAATCAGAAAAACATATCACATAGAAAATAATTAATTTCTCGCTTAACGAAGTCCTACGCTGATATTTATTTTAGTAAAACCCTTACTTGGTCAAAAGTTTACTATAAGTTTGCTCAGCAATTTTCAAAAACGTAAGCGCACAGCGCGGTTATTAGATGGAATACGGTAGTACTGACTAAAATAAAACTGAGTAAAATACAATCTTTGTCAAAATAGCAAGATATTAAAAAGTCAATTGATCGTGTGTGTGTGTGTGTGTGTGTGTGTGTGTGTGTGTGTGTGTGTGTGGTGGGGGGAGGGTGGGGGGCGATGAACTGATTCATTAAACACACACTGCTTTACTGCACTACATTGCTACAAGGTTTCATGATTTGATTGCTATGTGTTGATTCAAGTTTGATCGATGGAAACCGAAATCCTATTAAAGCTGGTGCGACGAAGCGATCTATCTTCTCAATGAAAGACATTATTTTATGTATTATATTTTTGCAATAAATATATACGCTTCTTCATAAACAGTGAAATTTTATGTCTAAACCACCTGATGCATTTTAGACAAACAGTAACAAGGTAATGTCATTTTAATAATGCTGTTTGGGGGCAAACCAACATGCACTTTGCGTGGTGTTTGAAGAAATGTGTGTGGTACATGTATAATGTAAGAGGAATCCTCAAAACGAAACCGGAAAAATAAATATCTCCGTTACTTCTTAGACTGGATCGAAAGAAAGATACTACAGAAAGGGGATGATCCAACAGCTGTATAAATTTAAAGTGTGCATTTCACATAAACCCTCAAAAACGTCACTATGACAACGTCATGCTTAGTTGAGTGGGACATTTTTTTATCTTTTTAACAAAATAAAAGAGTGGTAGGGTTAACGTTATTTCGAAATACTAAGACTTTAAAAAATTGTTTGCAGTATTGCAAATATTTACTTTTTTCACGTAACACGAAGTTCCAACTGTCACTTTTTCACACATTACATCTATCTGAGTTTGTCTAACAGTATAAAAGGCCCGTCAGGTTTCTGTTTCAATAACAATAAGTTCCAACTGACTCTTTTTTCACATTACACGAACATCTGTCTGTTTGTTTGTGTTGAGGTTTTACGGCCCAGTCAATCCAATGGGGTCATGTCGAGCGCGGTCAGTTTACCTAACCACACGTTTACTGGGCAGGGTTAGTCCTCTAAGCGGTTAACCAGTAGTGTGCACATTCTTTCGCCAGAAACTGACAACTGCCCTTCTTGAATCAGCGGAAGGGAGCGAATGACCGCAGAAAGTATTTCATGATCAATCTCCACGAAAGGATGTTGCCGACCTCGGCGGGGGTTGAACCCGCGACCTCCTGGTCTCCAGTCAGACGGCGCATCCAACTGAACCACCGAGGCCGGCGAACATCTATCTGATTTTGTCTAACAGTATAAAAAGCCCGTCAGGTTTCTGTTTCATTAACCTCCTCCTTTCCCCCCTCCCCCTCCTCCCCGCCCCCTGCCCCCGCTCCCCGCCCACCCTCTTCTCTTTTTTCCACCACGCAGTAAATGAATAAGATAATTGTATGTGTGTGTTTGTGTGTGTCAAATAAATTGATCGTAGAAGACCGTGTGAGAACGAGAACGAGAACGCTTAACACCCTTTGCATATCAAAAACGACCTCCACCAATATTGAACCTGGTATGATAGCAGTTATTCTGAACGGTTAAAACTGAACCTTTCTCTTTGGGCATCGTAAACTTTCAAACAAACGTTTTTTTTTTTTTTTGTTTTTTTTTGTTTTTTTTTTTTGTTTTTTTTGTTGTTTTTTTTTGGGGGGGGGGGGCGTGGGGGGGTCTTTTTTTTTTTTTTTTTTTTTTTTTACCCTTATTCTTCCTATTCTTTTAGCATTTTTTTTTCTAGCTAAAATACAAACTATTCTATAGAGCCATTTAAATTTACTGACTCCTTATTTATTTGCTCAGAATGTATTGTTGCTTTCCAAAAACAAAAGGTGAAGGGTGTAGGTTTTATTGGTTAATAAATGCAAATTAATAATTAATAATGTAATGGCGTTTTAGTTCCACACAGCTGTTTTCGTTCTTTCATTCTGACGCTACATCTAATAAGTAGTCTTCAAAATAAACCTAGCGGCACATGACGCTAATACAACATCGCATCCGTCATGACGTTGCATGGATGTGTATGTGACGTTGTCTCAAAATTGCGTTTCCGCTGGGAAAATATCATTGCAGCATTTGTGCATCTAAGTGTTCTAACAAGATGGGTTGAAGCAATCGGAGTACTTTGTTTTATATTAAACAGAAGTTTTAAGGGATTCTGTGAAGGGTCATAGGGTTGGGCAGTGAAAGGAAAACAAACACACTGGTTTATTAGATAAAGCTTTAGTATTCCAACGGTTCACAAAAGAGGAAAAACTAATGTAAAGAAAAGAAAACAATATTAACAAGACAAATGCAACAACAAACCAACAATACAGTAAATAAACCTTCGAAATCATTGATGTTTGAGAAGATTCTAAAATGAACGATCCTATCAGCAATGAACACACTCACAAAATTGAAAACAGCTGAAGTGTTAAGTCTACAGCTAGCATTCTTTATAAATCTATAGCGGGCCGTTATCGGCCTGTCAGCTACCCTGATGGGCCGATAACGGCCTGCTATAGATTTATAAAGACTGCTTACTGGGGATCTTCTGGGTCAGATTAATTCTGGGTCAGTGACCATCATATTAATGTTCAAAAGTCCCAGAATTAGCTCCGTGATCACAAAGGGTCCAGAAATACTATCTGCAATGTTTGTATTTTCAAACTTATTGTTTGGGTCGGTTTCATTTTGCTACAACTTCATACATAAACATATCAGCGTTTACAGAAACATTTGATATTGTATTGCAATATATGTGACATGCCAGATTTGTGACATGTCAGATTTTAGAGTCTATCTGTTTTATCTTGGATAGCTTTTGATGCCATTATAAGGATAAGTGTTTATCATTCAACATCGTGAAGACATTGCGAAATGATAAGGTAAATAGCATTCTCTTGTATAGGTGCCGGGCTTTATTTTGAATGACAATAAAGTAGGCAAACTATAGCCCACTAGCGTTTTAAGATGCCCTAACTGACACTTCGGTGCCTTTAATGCGTAATTTACCTCTAAATGTATCAAAGTCGAGCATCGCATCAACGTCGATGTAATGTCAGGATGTTGACGCGACGTTGTTTCAATGTTACATACCTTTGGGTATATATAACTGCATACGAAGGTTTGTTTACAGTATTTCTTCTTTAAAAAATTAGCAACATGTTCTTAACGTTTACATGAAAAATAAATAAAAACACGTATATGCACATTCATTTTACGTGCACAATATTGATCATTCATTTCAATACTTATAAACTTTTCGTTGAGAATATTCAAAATGTCCGAGTGTTATTCACATTTCCATACATTACAAAGTGAATAGCAACTGACATACATCATGTGTTTCTGGCGAAAGAATGTGCACAATACTGGTTAACCGCTTGGAGGACTAAGCCTGCCCAGTAAACGTGTGGTTAGGTAAACTGACCGCGCTCGACATGACCCCATTGGGTTGACTGGGCCGTAAAACCTCAACACAACAACAACATCATGTGCATAATTGTTATCGATTCAATTTTCCAATAACCAAATAGATATTTCATGTCATGATTACACCCCAGCTCCTGACAAAATGTTGTTACCATATGATCCGGGGCACAGCATATTCAATGAAATTGCATGTGCGCCAAGCGAAAACTCAGATCAGAGCCTTTGCGTGACATTCTTCAGGCAGCCAAGAATCCAAAGCGTCTTTAGGTAGATAGGGTAGACTCTAACCCGGCTGTGCAGATGCGCAGACTGATCTGAGTCTTCGCTGATGGCACATGCAGTCTTGTAGGAAATATTGTACCCCTGCACATATCAAATTACAAATTGATACACAGTTATTCCATACTTAAGTGTTTTTTTTTATGTTATTGAATGACCCTTTATATATGATGTTAAGATTGCGTTACAAGTTGATTGTTTTTGGACTGATGATGTCACTGAACTATTATTTACTGCTATTGTAATTAAATTGCATGTTGTTGTTATTATCAGTTTCAAAATAATAAAATAATCACAACATGATAATCGTACACGAATGTACATGGTAGTTTAAACAATCTGTCCTTTACAAATAACTTCTTAGTCATACTAAGTGTAATAAACCCTTTAAATGACTAGTTGGGAAAAATATTACACATACATTGAATTGAAAAACAAAAAAAATAGGATAATAAATAAAGATGAAAAATGGTAAAGAAAATTTTGTGGAAGTACAACAATCACAGAATACAGCCTACTAATGAGAAACACGTACAAACGATAATAACTTTTCAGTTCTCATACGTAATTTCACCTACAGATATATAGATGATGTATTGTCTCTGAAAAACACAAAATTTGCAGAGTATTTAGAATTCATCTACCCACGTGAACTTGAAATAAAGGAAACAACGGAGACTTCAGCCTCCTCCTCATACTTGGATTGTTATCTCTATATCGACAATGGAAAGCTTACTACTAGGCTTTACGACAAACGGGATGACTTCAATTTTCCCAACGTTAACTTTCCTTTCCTGAGCAGTAATATCCCTTCTGCACCAGCATACGACGTTTACGTTTCACAGTTAATCCGTTATGCCAGAACTTGTTCAAATTATCAGAACTTCATGGAGCGTGGGAAAGTGCTCACTCAAAAGTTGTTGAGCCAGAGGTATCAAAAACCAAACTGGTAGCAACACTTAAGAAGTTCTATGGAAGACATCATGATCTAGTCAATCCCTACAATGTGGCAGTTTCCAGAATTGTTTCTGATGTTTTGCCAGTGACGCGCCATAAGTAGACTTCCCAAATCCCGGACATACGCTTCTACCGATATTTCCTTCGTTCAGGCCCATGAGCATGGTGGGCGAAGCTTGCTTACCAAGTAATGCTTACTATCCGCGGACGCCTGATTACACCCTTTGTTCTGGGGTCCATGTCTGTTGGTCTGAACATTCTGATTCGTCATTCGTTTATGGATTTATGATTTTGGATTACGGCTTTGGTACCATGACCGCAACTACGTAAACAGTAAGATAATGTACATAAGCTGATAACGTTTTTTTCTCTGTCGAAAATAAACATTTAATCTATTCATACAGCGACCTGTCTCAGTGAAACAGCAACTTTGTCTTTTATTCTAGACGAAGCATTTAAATGGAATCAATAAACTTTCAGGTGAAGCCCTCTGGCAAAAGGGATTGAACTTCACTTCTGGAAAATGGTCCACTCTAAAGGGAAGCAATTTGCTCCACTTGGAAACAAATTCTTTCTTTTAGATAAGAGCCATTTTCAGAAATACCTTGGTGTACATGGAAAAACATAGAAATTCGAAATTTTGTCTCTTGTGTAAAATAGTGACAGAAATAACACATGTATCCATTTGCTTTAAAAAGTAAATGGATTTACCCAAGCGAGACCACATGTGTGAAGTAAAGCGTTCCAGAAACAGAAGAAACGTTAAACAAGTGAACTACAACGTCTGAAAATGTACATTCAGACATGCGCGCCCGGCAAAGATTTAGATCAGCCTGTACATTAGCTGGGCACATTTTTTGGTAGCCAAGAATGCAGTTTCTTTGTGCAAAAACGGAAGACTCTGATCAGACTGTGCGGATGTGCAGGCTGATTTGAGTCTTTTTTGGGCGCACATGTCGGAAGGTAAGTTTTCTCACGTGGAGATTCATCACGAAACCATGCCTATATAATTATGACCCCCTTAAACCCCACTTTTATATAGTGAAAGTGGGGATTACAGGGGTATACATTGTTTTTCTTATTTCTGCTCAAAACAGATATTGTGGGTACTCGTTAGAACCGCCTCGGGACAGGGCGGTTCTAACGAGTACCCACAATCTATGTTTTGAGCAGAAATATGAAAAAAAATATCAGAGTTTTTTACTTGAAATTTTTCAATTTTTGGATGTGAAATGTTCTATATATTTGAACAGGCTTGTTTTCGTAATGCAAATAATGAGAATAATATGGAGATCCTCAGGAAAGACAAATTTACAGCCTTCCCAAGATATAAGCTAATGGTTGTATGACATAGAATGACGTCACAAAACAACACTTCAACGAATACAGCAAGAACATACGAAGAGGAATAGTAAATAATATAACAATATGTTACAAATTCTCATGTTAACAAAACCAAAGTAGCACTATTGCAAACAGACACATGAACAAAGACAGACACCAGCAACGAGAACCGCAGCAAGAGAACATGCGTAAAACATAATTGGTAAAGCCTTTTTCAGAATACGAGGGTCCTGCAAAACGTGTTGTCACTGGGTTCGGATTATTTCAGTGCTACGTTTTATCAAACATATTTTTATTACAAACCTTCAAAGTATTCCCCCTGTACTGAAACACATTTTTGTAACCTTTTTTACCCAAATAAATACTCTTCTTTTTGGTATCTGTTGGAGACACTGATAAATAGCGCTGCAAAGAGAACTTCTAGACGTATACTTATTTCCAGAAAGCATTTTCTTAAGCCTTGGAAATAAAAAGAAGTCACAGGGACTCAGGTCAGTTGAATAAGATGGATGGTTTAAAACTTTCACCTTTTCAGAAGCCAAAAAAGACTTAACAACCTCACACTTATGAGAGGAGGCGTTGTCATGTAAATGGTGGACTCCTGACCCCCCTTTGGTTGGTCCATATTCCAATGTAACAAGTAAATTGGTCAGTTTATATGACTGCATCTATTTTAATTTAAAATATCTCGGTCAGTTGGAAAGCAATTTGAATGAAATAAACGGGTTTCGTTAGCTATTCAACACACCATTCAAGTGCAGTGTAGCATTTTAAAATATACCTGTGATAAAACTAAAGAGGCCTATTAGTGACAGAACGTTTTGCAGGACCCTCGTATTTGATTCTGTCTATTTGCATGGTATATACTAAAATATTAATAAATGAAATAAAGTTAGTTGGTGCTAGTGTTTTTCTTCTTTTTTTTTTTTTCAATGAAACATGCTTATTCGCAAACTAGAGTTTATTAAAACTCAGTGTTTTAAAACTGATGATTTATTTATTTATTTATTTATTTATTTATTTTACGTTTGTTGCTTTATTATTTTAATTTCTTGTAATATTGCATTTTAAGACCAAACCAAACTTTATCATCATTTTTCGATATGAAATAATACAAAATCATAAAATGTGAACGGACTACAGTCATTCTTACATTAAAATTTCACGCTATTAATTGAATAAATAAAGGAATCCATTAAGGGCACTGGATCGTCTGGTACACTTTCTGCATTGTTTTACAAGGGAGACAACTTTCGTAAATTAAAGGCCCTTGTTCAAAGGGATCTTCTCCAAAGGAAAAGAATTTGCTTCCAAGTTGACAATGTTTAGAAGGGCGCCTGAAACCACCTGACAGTTACCTCCGCTAAAAGTGTACCCAGTCCCTTCAAAATGATTCATATAAGAGATCCAAGCCGCGTCATGTAAATAGTGCCTAAAGGCATATTTAAATATTCTCACTGACTTCCCGATTTCCCTGCCCATCCGCCCTGTCGGTGTAGCTGCATTTTGCCAGTAGAAAACAGTACTACATAAACAAAACTACTCCAAGCGAAGTGCTTATGCTCAGGGAGGACTGGCGGACGCGTACATATGCTATGCTATGGTCCAGACACTTTGCATACACAGTATATCGATTCTATGAATGACAGAACTTAGATCTCATTACGAAAACACGCCTATTCAAATACACTGAAAATTTTACAACCAAAAAAAAAGGAATATGTTCAGATAAAAAATTCTGACATTTTGCAAATTTCTGCTCAAAACTTAGATTGTGGGTACTCGTTAGAACCGCCTTGCCAAGGTGGTCCTAAAAAGTACCAACAATCTATGTTTTTTTAGCAAAATAAGAAAAAGTAATGTATACCCCTGTAAACCCGAGTTTTACTATATAAACGTGGGGCTTAAGGGGGGGGGTTCAAAACTATATGCGCGTGTTTTCGTGATGTCAAAGTATACAGCACCCTGCATAAAGTTACAACGTCAAGCACATTAACACAGTGAGAACCACACAGTAATGAACAGAAATTGAATAGCCGTAGAGGCTTGTACACTGTCAGACAAAAGTTCCATGGCCACAACTGCTTCATGTGCAATCTATTAAATTAAATTTGTTGCGCAATTTTACTGAGCAAAACGGAACAACATAGGATTTGGTTGTTGATAAGCATACACCACTGTTGCTGTGAACTGCATTAATTAAAACAATGCTCTTACAAGTATTATTAATGGAACAGTTACGAACTACGAGTGATTTTCAAACATTTTGAAAAAAAAATGGCTGATTATAGCAATTGTCGCAATCCGACACAAAATCTCCTTAAACTACTACATATAACTTGAAATAAGAAAAAACACACAAAACCGCTCTTTATCGATATCGAAACAAACAATCGAAGAAAAACTAAAAAAAAAAAGGAATACGGTCTTGGAAAGGTTTAACAGTAAAGTGTGAAGGTTTAAACCCTGGTTGAATTAAGCACGATATAGTTCCAGCTACATATAGTCTACTTGTTCGGTTCGTACAGGTTTTTCTTACCTAAAGTAGTACTGTAAAAAGTTCACTTAAAATAGAAGCAAAATAAAGCCATGTCATATGACTGTCGGCTTAGCGCTTGATATCTTAAGTATGGAAGAACATTTACGCAAGCACCTATCATTACTGAATTTAAGCATGACCTTAAGGGGCCTGGATACACTGCGTAGATTTTCTGCTTTTTTTCCAAGGGAATTAATTTATGACTTCCTATTTGCTTTCCTCTATACCAATCCCCATCTGAAAAGGGTTGTACCCTTAAGGAAAGAATTTGCCCCCGAGGGAGACCCATTTTAGAAGTCAAAAACAATTTTGACAAAGTCATCTCCCTTGACAGTGTATCCATTCTCTTAAAACGTGTGCTTTGTGATTCAATTTATGTGACAGCATGTGCTTGTGAGCTGTGCACTCGCTTAGTAAACTACAACCCACATATATGATCTAGATGTTTGCAACTCTACTAAACCAATTTGTACTTTCAGCAAACATTTTCCCATTTATAAATCTTTGCCTGTAAAAAGAATGCAAAGACTGATTTGCAGGGGCAGTACAAAAAAGTATCATGTTTCCTTTTTTTTCAAAATACATCCCTATCTAAAAGTTGCCAGGACCTTTGTGGTTTTTGTTTCTTTCTGAACATTCACCTATGACATCATGCATTAACTATTAAATACCATGAACCTTTTAAGCGCCCTATTGATTCAATATTGGTGGAAGCGGGTCTTGCAAGTGTGTATCTGCTGCCGGAGACTTCGGCGGCACATAACTGTCGGTAATTGGTGGCAACTTCCGTGGTGATGCTTCCGCGTCACTCGCCTCTACGTCAGTCATGTTTAAGCCGCCCTCGTTCGTATCTGCATCTTGCTCACTCTTAAACTTAGCCTCATCAGTCATGGTACACTCCCGACCAAGTACCTGCTTTAACTTACCATGTGAATTATTTCTAGATTGAAGATGAGCAGACATCTGGCTAGGCGTTATAGTCTCACGACCATCAGGTTCTTGAAGCATGATTGGGCTTGTAGGTTTCTTTTCTGTTTTTGTAACACTGGTAGATGGTGCCGGAGTGACCTTTTTCTTTTTCCATATTATGAAGCCAACGACGACGCCGACAGCAGCAATGATAACGATTAATGCTACCACTATGCCAGCAATCAGACCAGCTTGCGAAACCGCTTCAGAGGTACTTGTAGTTGGAACTGAAAATTAAATATATTGAAATAATGACTACAGTATTTTAACTAGCTATTTTAACACTTTAAGCGCCATTAAAATGCAGTAGAAGATATAAGCTGCAACGTTAAAAACATACTTCCGAAATGTGCACCCAGCGATGATTCAGATAAGACCGCGCAGTCTGATCAGAATCATTACCATGCCCTTTTTGGCTATTAAGGATGCAAAGTTGCTTCATGCGGACAACAAAGGCACAGATCAAACCACTCGGATGCGCAGGCAGATTTGAGCCTTCATTGGGAGCATATATCAGCAGGTACGTTACCTCACGTTGCGGTTCATATATTTATTTGTCAGAGAAATTAAAGCTTGATATTCCACATGCGATTAATTATGTTTCAATTCCGAATAATCACATGAAATGTCAAGCTGATTCTTCTAGGAGAAATACCATAATTATACTTCTTCTGCTGTGTGACGGTTACATTAATACAAACAGAGCAAACGCTTGAAAATGTAACAATCAGTTCCTGCCTTCGTACGCGGGAACAGTAATACCCGGTATCGTAGGTATTGCCAGGCATGCAAGTTACTAAGTCGATTTAACATATGGCTTCACGGGCTACAAGCAAAATACTGTTACATGCTATCATCCTATTTATGATTATGTATATTGCATCTGAATAAACGTAAAAAGATTGTCTTTGGAAACAAAGAACACACTACGGATTAGAAAATAGGAGTCGCGGTTTTATTGAGACTCTTCATAAGCAGTAATGAAGTTTGCAACACTGCTTACGCCCTCTAGTGTTTACATGAGCAGAACTCCATTTTCAAATATACCACAATGGGTCCAATTATCCCAAAGGAAACAAAGTATACTCTGCACTATGGTGATGTACGACGGCCATTAAACATCTGTTAAAGCGTCATGCAAACGTGTCACAGTAGCAGCTGGCCCTCTCATTATTTTTCAGGGAAATTAAGTCTTGGCATTTCATGAAAACCATCTGCCTAACGGATGCTTTACTAGAAATGAAAATCTCTATTTTCTGATAATAAAATATATTTTCGAATGCTATCTGCTGCTTTTGCAATTGGCACTTTATTTATTCAAGCAAACCAGAGAGCAATTACATGTACAGTTAGATTTTGGTTTCATCATATGTACACGGTGCGAGTAAACTATTTGACGTGTCCCTAACTTATATTTTAATATTTTATTACAAAATTCCATCTGCAAATTCAATTGGATTTTATTTAGGTAAGAATTTTACGTCGGTTACCATTTTCTGTACCAATATTGTCGACGAAGTAAGTAGGCCAATGAGTTACCATCAAGTGAAACGAAGTTGTCCACCGAGTTACTTGACGCCACTTGCTTGCCTCAGTCGACAGTCAATTTTAGCAGTACCTATTTTCTATTATACTGTCGATTAACTACTAGATCAACAGTAGACGTAGTGAAAATTGTATTACCCTTTTGAATATGAGCTAATAAGAATATTTTCGGTGATTATGAGTCTACTAGTAATTACCGGGCGCCACTAATAACTAGGTAAGTCATATTCAGCACAAAATATGGATTTATCTCTAATATACAAGACGAAAAAATCAGTTGGAAAGCGCATAAAAATGAAATTCGGGCGAAATAAAACACGAATTAAGTACGTCAATGAAAAATTAGACAAAAATGAGTATAATTATACCAAAATGCACATAGTATTTCGTAAGATTTGCAGTTATATGGTATAGTCAGTAGAATAGCTCCTTGACGCCGCTTTCACACCTGCCAATATCTTTGATACCGTTTCATATCTTAATTTTGTTGGCAAATGTTAAAATGTTGAAATCTCAAGACGTCTGCAAAATTGGTAGGGGCAATGTTAATAATGAAAGCAACGCAGAAAGCTTTCACATAGCGTCACTCGTTACCACGTTTTTCTTTGATATGCTGACTTTGTAACTCTTGTAAATGATGCCCGGGTGGCCTTTTTCTTTTTCCATATGAAGAAGCCAACGACGACGCCGATAACAGCAATGATAATAATTACTGATACCACAACGCCGGCAATAAGACCAGCTTGCGAAACAGCTTCAGACGTACTTGAAGAAGGAACTGAAAATTAAGGGAAACATATATGATAAAGAGAGCTACTGAAATAGAAGAGGTTGACATTATGATGTAAAGTCGACCCAAAGTGAGTGAATGAACAGATGGGCAAGTTATTACCACGCTTTTGGGAATTTAACTTTATCATGCATAATTAGATTCTAAAAGGAATAACCCATGCGTGCTATGATCACACACACACACACACACACACACACACACACAAACACAAACACACACACACATTCTCTAAAACGGTATCCTTTGAAAACAAAGAACACATGAAAGGAATGCAAACAGCATAGAAGAAAAAGACAAAATATTTAGACGTAAACATCTAAGTACCGGCGCAAACACGTTCTCTAAAAAGGAATCCTTTGAAAACAAAGAACACATCAAAGGAATGCAAACAGCATAGAAGAAAAAGACAAGACAAAATATTTAGACGTAAACGTCTAAGTACCGGCGCAAATTTTGTTCATGTTTACAGTTTAATAAATTTTCAATGTAACACGTAAAAAAGAACAACAATGGGATTCTTTAATGTTTGCTTTTATTAAGCTCTATGAAATTTCTTGATTTAAATGAAAATAAACAAGACATTAATCTGCTTATAACACAGTTTGTTTTCAGATTTTTTTTTATATTTGCCGGGATATTCACGAACTGACGTTCCGGCAAATATAAAACGTCCTCAGTGAGCTAATCGAATAGTCTACCATATATAAAAATCCAAAGTCATATTAAGATACCGGCACTATTCGCGCGCCGGTCAATAATTATAGTTGTTCAGGTACTACAATCTTCGTTAATGAATAAAAAAAAGTACGAGAAAAGTCCAGGGAGTGCCACAATCACAAACCGCAGCCCTTCCGAGACCCCAAGTGGAAGAGGAAACCGACAAATCTAAACAAGCACAAACCGAACAAACGTACGAAAAGCACTAAGATTAGCTCTCTCTTCCCCAGCGAGGTAATGGCAATACTAAAAGGACTGAAAAACACAAGAACAAAATGACATACGGAAAGACATACAACAAATCGCCTCGTAGAATAAACCACAAAGCAACAAGGAGTAAGACTAACACCGGGACCACCGCCTTAGAACGGCCGGTAGAGCAAACCACCGGGGGGTTTAAAGCACTTTTACAGCTAGTAAACTTCACCCTGGATCCCGATGCTACTCTTTATACATAAATACATAAAAATTCAGTTCGCATAAAGGCTCCCAACTCAGTCAATGCATCAAAGCGAAAACATAAAAATCAAATTAATCACTATAATAAACAAAGACGAGTACTCATGGCTAATTCTACTGTATGCCAGAGTAAGTGAAAACCAATAGCTGAACCACGGCGGGCCAAGCCAAAGACATATCGTCAAGCCCCAACCCACTGGTTAAAGTTTTACGAAGAGGCCTTCATTGAGTCTGAGGCCCGAACCGCCATCGTGCAATTAAAGAGTGAAGCATAGCCATCAACAATGATTTGGTTGACAACTATGCATGCAGTCTGCCGCATAATAAAATCCTTGAAAATACAAACCAAGAACTGAGTATTTAGGGAACGAATGAGAGAGAAATTATGTTTTTTGTGTTTTTCTTTTATTGAATAAAATCAAGTCGAATATTCTTGAAGATTTGTAGTTAATTACAGAATCAGGAGTAAACGATGTGATGGCTCCTCGATGCTGTCTGCACACCTGGCAACATCGTCGGTACCGTTTATTATATGTTTTAATGTTGTGTTGACTATCATGATTTTTAGATCTGTGATACAAGGACGGATGCATACAGTAATTACAAAATTATCGCAGAAATATTTCGAAACCTACATATGTAATTACTGAATTTGATTTACGATATATTTGAATAAAACATTGTTAAAACCACCAAGGTACAATCTTGAAATACCCATGTGTTATTTGTCATTATTATATACCTACCAAAATGATACCGCTTTATAACAGGTAAATTCCATACAGTCAGATGCCGGATCACTTGATAGTCCCGATTTTTCCAGATACATATCGCACTCTCAAACGCGGCTTGTCTGCACTGACATAATAAGTTGAAACAACATGTGCATAGCGTTGCCAGGTCTTTAACTGCACGAAGTGGCCATTAACGGCACACAGATATTTTTGGGGGTTTTTTTTGTTTTTTTTTTTTGGGTTTTTTTTTTTTTTTTTTTTTTTTTTGAAAAAATAAAATTACTTCACCATCGGCGCACCATTATAAAGAAAACACAGAATATTATCTGCTTTTAGTTAAGATCAACAATGGCGTCTGCTACCGTTGTGTCAGGTTAATTTTCAAGATACTTAATAAACACAGACACGTGATCTGAATCTCTGTATC